>CAMPDV010000054.1:600000-1030188 GCA_946699065.1 Loxodes magnus | reverse complement strand
TCACTTTTCTTAGAACTCTTTTTTATCTTCTAGATACTTTCATCTATGATCTTCACACTCTTTTTCTTACTTTTCTTATTCACTTTTCTTAGAAATCTAACTTCTAGTATTTTATACAATTACTTATTTATCTTCAGACTCTTTTTCTATCTTTTCTTATTCACTTTTCTTAGAAATCTTATTTATCTTCTAGATACTTTCAATTATGATCTTCACACTCTTTTTCTTACTTTTCTTATTCACTTTTCTTAGAAATCTTATTTATCTTCTAGATACTTTCAATTATGATTTTCACACTCTTTTTCTTATTTTTCTTATTCACTTTTCTTAGAAATCTTATTTATCTTCTAGATACTTTCATCTATGATCTTCACACTCTTTTTCTTACTTTTCTTATTCACTTTTCTTAGAAATCTTATTTATCTTCTAGATACTTTCAATTATGATCTTCACACTCTTTTTCTTACTTTTCTTATTCACTTTTCTTAGAAATCTAACTTCTAGTATTTAATACAATTACTTATTTATCTTCAGACTCTTTTTTTATCTTTTCTTATTCACTTTTCTTAGAAATCTTATTTATCTTCTAGATACTTTCAATTATTATCTTTACACTCTTTTTTTATCTTTTCTTATTCACTTTTCTTAGAAATCTTATTTATCTTCTAGATACTTTCAATTATGATCTTCACACTCTTTTTCTTACTTTCCTTATTCACTTTTCTTAGAAATCTTATTTATCTTCTAGATACTTTCAATTATGATTTTCACACTCTTTTTCTTACTTTTCTTATTCACTTTTCTTAGAAATCTTATTTATCTTCTAGATACTTTCAATTTTGATCTTCACACTCTTTTTCTTACTTTTCTTATTCACTTTTCTTAGAAATCTTATTTATCTTCTAGATACTTTCAATTATGATCTTCACACTCTTTTTCTTACTTTTCTTATTCACTTTTCTTAGAAATCTTATTTATCTTCTAGATACTTTCAATTATGATCTTCACACTCTTTTTCTTACTTTTCTTATTCACTTTTCTTAGAAATCTTATTTATCTTCTAGATACTTTCAATTATGATCTTCACACTCTTTTTCTTACTTTTCTTATTCACTTTTCTTAGAAATCTTATTTATCTTCTAGATACTTTCAATTATGATCTTCACACTCTTTTTCTTACTTTTCTTATTCACTTTTCTTAGAAATCTTATTTATCTTCTAGATACTTTCAATTATGATCTTCACACTCTGTTTCTTACTTTCCTTATTCACTTTTCTTAGAAATCTTATTTATCTTCTAGATACTTTCAATTATGATTTTCACACTCTTTTTCTTACTTTTCTTATTCAATTTTCTTAGAAATCTAACTTCTAGTATTTTATACAATTACTTATTTATCTTCAGACTCTTTTTCTATCTTTTCTTATTCACTTTTCTTAGAAATCTTATTTATCTTCTAGATACTTTCAATTATGATCTTCACACTCTTTTTCTTACTTTTCTTATTCACTTTTCTTAGAAATCTTATTTATCTTCTAGATACTTTCAATTTTGATCTTCACACTCTTTTTCTTACTTTTCTTATTCACTTTTCTTAGAAATCTTATTTATCTTCTAGATACTTTCATCTATGATCTTCACACTCTTTTTCTTACTTTTCTTATTCACTTTTCTTAGAAATCTTATTTATCTTCTAGATACTTTCAATTATGATCTTCACACTCTTTTTCTTACTTTTCTTATTCACTTTTCTTAGAAATCTAACTTCTAGTATTTAATACAATTACTTATTTATCTTCAGACTCTTTTTTTATCTTTTCTTATTCAATTTTCTTAGAAATCTAACTTCTAGTATTTAATACAATTACTTATTTATCTTCAGACTCTTTTTCTTACTTTTCTTATTCACTTTTCTTAGAAATCTAATTTATCTTCTAGATACTTTCAATTATGATTTTCACACTCTTTTTCTTATTTTTCTTATTCACTTTTCTTAGAACTCTTTTTTATCTTCTAGATACTTTCATCTATGATCTTCACACTCTTTTTCTTACTTTTCTTATTCACTTTTCTTAGAAATCTAATTTATCTTCTAGATACTTTCAATTATGATCTTCACACTCTGTTTCTTACTTTTCTTATTCACTTTTCTTAGAAATCTTATTTATCTTCTAGATACTTTCAATTATGATCTTCACACTCTTTTTCTTACTTTTCTTATTCACTTTTCTTAGAAATCTTATTTATCTTCTAGATACTTTCAATTATGATCTTCACACTCTTTTTCTTACTTTTCTTAATTCTTTTATTAGAAATCTTATTTATCTTCTAGATACTTTCAATTATGATCTTCACACTCTTTTTCTTACTTTTCTTATTCACTTTTCTTAGAAATCTTATTTATCTTCTAGATACTTTCAATTATGATCTTCACACTCTTTTTCTTACTTTTCTTATTCACTTTTCTTAGAAATCTAACTTCTAGTATTTAATACAATTACTTATTTATCTTCAGACTCTTTTTTTATCTTTTCTTATACACTTTTCTTAGAAATCTTATTTATCTTCTAGATACTTTCAATTATGATCTTCACACTCTTTTTCTTACTTTTCTTATTCACTTTTCTTAGAAATCTAATTTATCTTCTAGATACTTTCAATTATGATCTTCACACTCTTTTTCTTACTTTTCTTATTCACTTTTCTTAGAAATCTAATTTATCTTCTAGATACTTTCAATTATGATCTTCACACTCTTTTTCTTACTTTTCTTATTCAATTTTCTTAGAAATCTAACTTCTAGTATTTAATACAATTACTTATTTATCTTCACACTCTTTTTCTTACTTTTCTTATTCACTTTTCTTAGAACTCTTTTTTATCTTCTAGATACTTTCATCTATGATCTTCACACTCTTTTTCTTACTTTTCTTATTCACTTTTCTTAGAAATCTTATTTATCTTCTAGATACTTTCAATTATTATCTTCACACTCTTTTTCTTACTTTTCTTATTCAATTTTCTTAGAAATCTAACTTCTAGTATTTAATACAATTACTTATTTATCTTCAGACTCTTTTTATATCTTTTCTTATTCACTTTTCTTAGAAATCTTATTTTTCTTCTAGATACTTTCAATTATGATCTTCACACTCTTTTTCTTACTTTTCTTATTCACTTTTCTTAGAACTCTTTTTTATCTTCTAGATACTTTCATCTATGATCTTCACACTCTTTTTCTTACTTTTCTTATTCACTTTTCTTAGAAATCTAATTTATCTTCTAGATACTTTCAATTATGATCTTCACACTCTTTTTCTTACTTTTCTTATTCAATTTTCTTAGAAATCTAACTTCTAGTATTTAATACAATTACTTATTTATCTTCTGACTCTTTTTCTTACTTTTCTTATTCACTTTTCTTAGAAATCTTATTTATCTTCTAGATACTTTCAATTATGATCTTCACACTCTTTTTTTTACTTTTCTTATTCACTTTTCTTAGAAATCTTATTTAACTTCTAGATACTTTCAATTATGATCTTCACACGCTTTTTCTATCTTTCCTTATTCACTTTTCTTAGAAATCTTATTTAACTTCTAGATACTTTCAATTATGATCTTCACACTCTTTTTCTTACTTTCCTTATTCACTTTTCTTAGAAATCTTATTTATCTTCTAGATACTTTCAATTATGATCTTCACACTCTTTTTTTATCTTTTCTTATTCACTTTTCTTAGAAATCTTATTTATCTTCTAGATACTTTCAATTATGATCTTCACACTCTTTTTCTTACTTTTCTTATTCACTTTTCTAAGAAATCTTATTTATCTTCTAGATACTTTCAATTATGATCTTCACACTCTGTTTCTTACTTTCCTTATTCACTTTTCTTAGAAATCTTATTTATCTTCTAGATACTTTCAATTATTATCTTCACACTCTTTTTCTTACTTTTCTTATTCAATTTTCTTAGAAATCTAACTTCTAGTATTTTATACAATTACTTATTTATCTTCAGACTCTTTTTCTATCTTTTCTTATTCACTTTTCTTAGAAATCTTATTTTTCTTCTAGATACTTTCAATTATGATCTTCACACTCTTTTTCTTACTTTTCTTATTCACTTTTCTTAGAAATCTTATTTATCTTCTAGATACTTTCAATTATGATCTTCACACTCTTTTTCTTACTTTTCTTATTCACTTTTCTTAGAACTCTTTTTTATCTTCTAGATACTTTCATCTATGATCTTCACACTCTTTTTCTTACTTTTCTTATTCACTTTTCTTAGAAATCTTATTTATCTTCTAGATACTTTCAATTATTATCTTCACACTCTTTTTCTTACTTTTCTTATTCACTTTTCTTAGAAATCTAACTTCTATTATTTAATACAATTACTTATTTATCTTCAGACTCTTTTTCTATCTTTTCTTATTCACTTTTCTTAGAAATCTTATTTTTCTTCTA
Source organism: Loxodes magnus (assembly GCA_946699065.1). Classification (NCBI taxonomy): domain Eukaryota; phylum Ciliophora; class Karyorelictea; order Loxodida; family Loxodidae; genus Loxodes; species Loxodes magnus. The sequence continues at coordinate 1,025,711 of CAMPDV010000054.1, read as the reverse complement.
GATACTTTCAATTATGATCTTCACACTCTTTTTCTTACTTTTCTTATTCACTTTTCTTAGAAATCTTTTTTATCTTCTAGATACTTTCATCTATGATCTTCACACTCTTTTTCTTACTTTTCTTATTCACTTTTCTTAGAAATCTAATTTATCTTCTAGATACTTTCAATTATGATCTTCACACTCTTTTTCTTACTTTTCTTATTCAATTTTCTTAGAAATCTAACTTCTAGTATTTAATACAATTACTTATTTATCTTCAGACTCTTTTTCTTACTTTTCTTATTCACTTTTCTTAGAAATCTTATTTATCTTCTAGATACTTTCAATTATGATCTTCACACTCTTTTTCTTACTTTTCTTATTCACTTTTCTTAGAAATCTTATTTAACTTCTAGATACTTTCAATTATGATCTTCACACGCTTTTTCTATCTTTCCTTATTCACTTTTCTTAGAAATCTTATTTAACTTCTAGATACTTTCAATTATGATCTTCACACTCTTTTTCTTACTTTTCTTATTCACTTTTCTTAGAAATCTTATTTATCTTCTAGATACTTTCAATTATGATCTTCACACTCTTTTTCTTACTTTCCTTATTCACTTTTCTTAGAAATCTTATTTAACTTCTAGATACTTTCAATTATGATCTTCACACTCTTTTTCTTACTTTCTTTATTCACTTTTCTTAGAAATCTTATTTATCTTCTAGATTCTTTCAATTATGATCTTCACACTCTTTTTCTTACTTTTCTTATTTCTTTTATTAGAAATTTTATTTATCTTCTAGATACTTTCAATTATGATCTTCACACTCTTTTTCTTACTTTTCTTATTCACTTTTCTTAGAAATCTTATTTATCTTCTAGATACTTTCAATTATGATCTTCACACTCTTTTTCTTACTTTTCTTATTCACTTTTCTTAGAAATCTTTTTTATCTTCTAGATACTTTCATCTATGATCTTCACACTCTTTTTCTTACTTTTCTTATTCACTTTTCTTAGAAATCTTATTTATCTTCTAGATACTTTCAATTATGATCTTCACACTCTTTTTCTTACTTTTCTTATTCACTTTTCTTAGAAATCTTATTTATCTTCTAGATACTTTCAATTATGATCTTCACACTCTTTTTCTTACTTTTCTTATTCACTTTTCTTAGAAATCTTATTTAACTTCTAGATACTTTCAATTATGATCTTCACACTCTTTTTCTTACTTTCCTTATTCACTTTTCTTAGAAATCTAACTTCTAGTATTTAATACAATTACTTATTTATCTTCAGACTCTTTTTTTTACTTTTCTTATTCACTTTTCTTAGAAATCTTATTTATCTTCTAGATACTTTCAATTATGATCTTCACACTCTTTTTCTTACTTTCCTTATTCACTTTTCTTAGAAATCTTATTTATCTTCTAGATACTTTCAATTATGATCTTCACACTCTTTTTCTTACTTTTCTTATTCAATTTTCTTAGAAATCTAACTTCTAGTATTTAATACAATTACTTATTGATCTTCAGACTCTTTTTCTTACTTTTCTTCCTCACTTGTTTTTTTTCTTCTGATCGCTTTAGTTTATTGCTTCTTCATTTCTTTTTTTTTTTGTTTGGCTTCTCTACTCTCATAATATTTATATTTTTTTGTTTTTTCTTTTTTAATTTCTTTCAAATTTCTCTTAAATTAATTTTTTCACATTCATTTTTTTTTCTTCAATTCACATTTAATTTTTTTTTCATACTTGTCAAATCATTTTTTTTTATTTCTTTTAAAAGATCTTTGTTTTTTATATTGTTCTTTATAAATAATGAGTGATTTTATTATTTTCTATTTTTTTTCAAAAAAATATTAAATTTCTATATATTTATTTATTCTTTTATTTTTGATTTCAACATTCTTTTTTTGACTTATCAATTTTTTATTTTTAAATACATAAAATCACATGATAATGTTTTTTTATGTTTTTTTTCTTTATTAAAAACCTTTTTTTTTGTATTTGAGTTTTAATTTTTTTTCCTTTTTATTATGAATTATCCCATTTCATGTTTACTATTTTTTCAAATTGTTTTATTTCAAAACGTTTTCTTGTTTTTTTCAGTCTTAACTTTTCCTGAAGTGTTTAACTCTTACGTCAAAGGCATTTCCACTTTTATCATTTTGAAAACATTTCTGTTTTTTTCAAATATCTTTTCATTCATTAAACAAACAAAAATTCGTATATAAAGCTCTTGTTTATAGGTATTTTATAAGTTTATTCCTTCCAAATAAGTCTTGTAATGTAAAAAGCTGGAAAAAATATAATTATATTTTTCACAATTAAATGCCGAACATTTTCTTTTTTTCTCTTTTATTAACTCTAAAAATCAAAAAAAATTTTCCTTTCCCTAAATTAAAAAAGTTATCACAACTCAATTCAAAAAAAATTATCACAACCCAAAATTAAAACATTTTGAAACCAAAATCGAGAATTTTTCTTAAATTTTTTTATTCCCATTTTTTCTCAAAACCCTTTTATAGTTTGAAACTTTTTTCTGAAAATTTATGCCATCCTTACCTTTATCCATCCCGATTTCCCCCAATTTGTTCCGTCCGAAAAAAGTCTTGCAGTGTAAAAAGCTGAGCAAAAAAACAAAATTAAATTTTTCACGATTTAATGCTTTAAATACTCTTATTTGCCTTTCATTTAGCTCCAAAAATTTAAAAAAATACCAAAACCCAATTCTTAAAATTTTCATCACGAACCAAAATCGAAAATTTTCAAATCTAATATCGAAAGTTTAAACAACCAATATCGAAATTTCAAAACCAATATTGAAAGTTTTAAAAACCAATATCGAAATTTCAAAACCAATATCGAAAGTTTTAAAAACCAATATCGAAATTTCAAAACCAATATCGAAAGTTTTAAAAACCAATATCGAAATTTCAAAACCAATATCGAAAGTTTTAAAAACCAATATCGAAATTTCAAAACCAATATCGAAAGTTTTAAAAACCAATATCGAAATTTCAAAACCAATATCGAAAGTTTTAAAAACCAATATCGAAATTTCAAAACCAATATCGAAAGTTTTAAAAACCAATATCGAAATTTCAAAACCAATATCGAAAGTTTTAAAAACCAATATCGAAATTTCAAAACCAATATCAAAAAAAATCGAAACCAAAATCAAAAAAATAGTCACCAATTTTTTTATTCCCATTTTTTTTCAAAAACCTTTTTTATTTTGAAAATTTTTCTTAAAAAAAATTATTCCTTTCTGACCCTCTACTTATCCCGAAATCCCCCAGCTTGTTCCGTCCCAACTCAGCCCTATAGTGTAAAACGCTGAGCAAAAAAAGGCTTTGACGTTTTTCGCCATTTTCACGGCTTCTAACTCATGAAAATTTAATCTGCCGCACATTAAATGCAGTACATTAAATTTTTTCTATCGTAAAAATACATAATGCTTATTTGTATATAATAAAAAGGATTATAACGAACGTAACTAAATTTTATACAAAAAAAATGCTCGATCACATAACTCAAAAAAAAACTAGTATTATACTAAAAATTTAAAATTTTTTTGGCTCTAGTACATTCTTAAAAAATTCTAAACACTAGAAAAATTTAAAATTTTTTACTCTAGTATGTACTTCTAAAATTTTTCTAACGCTTAAAAATTTAAAATTTTTTTCTCTGGTACATAACACAAAAATTTTCTAACCCCATAAAATTTAACCTTTTTTTTGGCTAGTACATACCTTAAAAAAATTTTTCTAAAACAGGAAAATTTAATATTATTTTGTCTAGTACGTAAACCAAAAATTTTTCTAACTCTTAAAAATTTAAAACTTTTATTACTCTAGTACGTACCTCAAAAATTTTTTTTCTAACACTATAAACTTTAAAATTTCTCTAACACTTTATTTTAAATTAAAGTTAAACTTTATTAATAGAACTTACAAAGTTCATAAAAAAGACTTAAGAAAAAATCAGAACTTTAAAAAACTTTTTTTTACTCAAAATAATAATAAGAAAGAAAATGTATTCAATAAGAATAAAGACTTAGAAAATTTTAATATTCTTAAATATGAAAATTAATTAGTTTATATATTTTAAATTCGAATAGATCACTTGATGTATCTCTATTTGTCCTCCACACTCATTGTAGTATTAGCCATTACGCAATTCTAAAATCTTAATCCATAGTCTGCATATACTTTGCTCCAGTCAGTCTAAATAAATAATAGTTGTTAGAATTGAACTTACCTACTATTAGTTGATAGTGTCTACTCCGTTCAATATCCTTCCTAAGTTCCATCTTCTAATGTTGTAATCACTTGATTAAGCTGAACAGAATGCACTTTAGTTACTTGATACCAACCATTAGTTGTCCTTAGATAATGATAAACTACCCACACTGTCCGTATGACCATTTAATACACAGATACATTCTCCATTATTGATATTTCATATTCTTATTGACTTGTCATAAGATCCAGATAAGATATACTTATTGTTACTTGAGAATATTACCGAAGTGACATAAGAGGTGTGTCCCGATAAGACCTTTGTACAAGACAGAGTTCGAGAGTTCCATAAACGAATAGTTTTGTCAAACGATCCAGATATGATGAACTCTGAATCACTGGATATAGCCACAGCATATACCTAATGTGTGTGACCACTCATGGTCTTACAGGTACCTGTCTTGACGTCCCATAGTCTCACCGTATTATCTCAACTTCCCGATACGATGAACTCTGAATCACTGGATATAGCCACAGCATATACAAAATAAGTGTGACCACTCATGGTCTTAAAGGTACCTGTCTTGACGTCCCATAGTCTCACCGTAGAATCTCCACTGCCCGATACGATGAACTCTGAATCACTGGATATAGCCACAGATCTTACATAATGTGTGTGACCACTCATGGTCTTACAGGTACCTGTCTTGACGTCCCATAGTCTCACCGTATAATCTGCACTTCACGATACGATGAACTCTGAATCACTGGATATAGCCACAGCATATACAAAATAAGTGTGACCACTCATGGTCTTACAGGTACCTGTCTTGATATTGTAAAGTCTTAGAGTATTATCTGCACTTCCCGATACGATGAACTCTGAATCACTGGATATAGCCACAGCATATACATAACTAGTGTGACCACTGTAAATGTGAGGATGTTCCGTGATGATGGATGATAAGTTAGAGTTAGAGAGGTCACAATTAATAAATTTAGTGTTACGGAGGTTGGCGGAAGTTAGATTTGAGTTAGTGAAATTACAATTTGTGAAGGAGGTGTCCGATAGATTAGCATTAGATAGGTCGATGTTTGAGAAATTATAATTGGTGAACGCGAAGTTCAAGTAGTTTAACATTGTTAGCGAGTTTGATGTTAATTATGTTACTCCTTATTGAGATTTACAAAGTTGCATAATCTAAATTAACTTGTTTTTAATTTTTTAGTCAGTTATTTATGGTAACTTTAATAAGATTTGACCTTAAGCAATTAATCCCGGTTTGTTTAACGGATTGTATTTCAACGTTGCTATATTGAAATTCTCATCTTTTATCTGGTTTAAGAATTTATTTAAATTGTCGAAGGTTAAGTTTGAGAAATCTTATATCACATACTTGAACAAGTTTTATTGTTCATTACATACTTAAATTAATTAGCTTTCATTCTTAAATTCATTCTATAGATTTAATAATCTTTACTCTATAGCTTAAACTAACTCTCTGGCTTCAATAATTTATCTCTCTTTTGATTATAAATCTAACTTTACTTAAGAATCTTTAACTTGAACTTATTCTTATCGTTATTATTAATCTAGTTCTTGATCTTAATTTTGGTACTGGATATTTTAAGATTCTTAATTAACCATTTGTTCCTTTTTTTAAATATTTGACTAACCTTTTTAATTATCTATATGCTTTGTTACTTGACTAAGACTCCTTACTACTTTGAATTGCTTGAAAAACTTTTCAACTAACTACTCTGTCTTCTTCAAAGTTAAGTATTTTCCGTTGGTATTCTATTTTAAATAGTTAAAGAGATTGAACTGACATGTCTGAATATTATTTCTTAAAGTTTAAATGTCCATTTGCTATCTCTAATCTCTTTTAAACTAAGCTATCTCTCGAAATATTTACTGGAATTATTCTTGAGCTTGATTATTTTAATTTTATTATTATTACTACTCCATTCTTTAAGCTTAAATTTATTAAGCATTATTTGAGTCTTTAAGTTAAGATAAACGCTATAATAGATTTTTGATTTTACTGTTGCTAATAGAAAACGAGTCTATTAAAGATTTAAATATTTCCTGAACTGATAACGATTGGATATGCTTCATAAACTATGAACTTTCCGAAATAATTTCTCTCACCATAAGTTAGTAATTCTATTTCTAAGAGTATTAATCTTGTAACCACTTGAAATACTCATCGATTTTCACTTAGTCAATTAATTCATTTTACTGAATTGGTATGTTTTATTAATCAGGCTCTTAAACTACATGACTTTGTAACTATTCAGGATTTAAGTTAAAGACTTAGTTGTGTTATGCACATTCAATTTTCTTAGTAAAATAAAAAATTGTTTTAAGACAGATTAAACATGAAATGCAACCACATGGTATTTGCTTAGACACTCGCTTGTCTTAATCAAATTGCTCTTTACAGTTTGGACATTGATTGCTATCCATTTATAAAGATTAAAAAAGAATTTAGTATATAGAAACTAATTCTATTGAAATAAAAATTGATGAAATATTTTTATTATTTAAAAAAAAGATTTAACTTAAAAAAAATATAATATTTAAAATTTAAAAATTTTTAAGATAGCATTTTAGAAACTTAAATGTTATTATAAATAATTTAGTATTTTGAATTAAACAAAAATTTTAAATTAAAACAAAAAAAAATTAAATATATAATTCTAGAAAAACAATTCTAGAAATAAATTAAGATAATCTGAAAATATTATTTTAAGAAAAAAAAAACTTTGCTATAATAAAAAAATGAACTTGCCATACATAATGCTAATATATTAATGACTTAAATACAAAGAGATAAAAAAGCAAATTTGAATAAATAAAAATTATTAGTACTTCTTTTATGCGCAGAACTTTTATAATTAATATTTCATATTAAGAAAAATGTTTACATGTTTCTTGTTATAATTTTATTATCATAATGAGATACGTCGCCTTCAATAAACGGGAAATCTTCTTATTAATAATGAATCTCAACTCTTAAATTAAATGCACTTGTCCTCTTATAAAAGGTCCAAATAAGCATAATTATTAAGTCATCAGTAGGCATGGAAGTAAAACGTTTATACATCTTGTGAGAATACTTAAGAAATTTAGCAATATCTCTTCCTAACTTGTTCTTACTTTCTTGTAGTAACAATTTATTGTGAGAGATTACTTGCAATGTAGTATACACTACACCAAAATTTTAATGGTTCTCCAGACAACTTCCTATATCCATTCTTTTAATATAAAGATTATTATGGACATTTAAAAAATTATAACTATCAACAAAAACATACATAAATCAATTGATCTATGAAAATAATATTTGAAATATTCGATGAGAAATGTTTAAAATAAATAATATAACTTAAACAAAAAATGTTGGATAAAATCGAAAACATCTTTTATAAAACTCATAAATATAAGAATAAGTATGAAAATACTATACTTATAACCACGTTATCTTTTAAAAAAAAATAATAATCTTATTAAACTTAACACTAACTTCCCAGTGAACCAGAAAAAAGAAATTAAATGCTTCTTAAAAATAATTGAAAAGATGGTGGGAGCTGAGAATGACCTTCGTGACAACACTTTCTTGTTTTATGGCTAGGAACAAGTTCCTGTCGCTGAGAAAGTCCCTGGTCTTAGTTATTTTCTGAATGAACACTGTCTTTGAGATTATCCACTCTTGGCAGGGGCTTGAAGCCTGGCTGCTTATAGTGATGGCCCTAGCAGCTGTGCCTGGAGCACAACATGATATCCCCGTTATTCCATAAAAAGATAGCGTCGGGCCGTGCAATCCGAAAGGAGTTTCCGGTCCAAAAACTTTTATAGTTTAAATTAATTAATTGCTTCTTAAATATTCGAAACTTTAATATTATAGAATAAGCTTAAAATATAAAAAATAACCAAATGTAACGAGAAGTCGAAGAAATTACAACTGAAAAAAAAGTACTAATATAAACAGATAGTTAAGGTAATATTTAACCTAAATTAAGAATTTATAAAGACTAATAACTGATTAAATAAAATAAAATCGAATAAAAAAATGGCAGAAGGTCTCAAGAAGGGTTTTTTGTAGGCTTCATAGATAAAGGAGCAAAAACCAGAGACTTCTAATTCTTCATCCATCACGTCCTCTTTAATAAAATAATAATCTTCTTAAACTTAATAACCTCTAATAGTTGAAAATTAAAGACAATCTTAAATAAAATAAGAACTTAAATAAGCATAAACAGAATAAAAATAATAATAAAATATTGATTTTCCTCCTAAACCTAGGCCAAGTAACTATAGGAAATAAGAGAATCCAAAAACGATGCAAAAACAGGCAAATGAAGAATAATTATTAATTGAAAGTCTTTTGAAATCTGTACGTATTCTGTAAGAAGAAGTAAAATATTAAGATAAGAAAACAAAAAATTACTAGAAAGAAGTTAAAATACTGAAGAAAGATTAGTCAAATAAGAAATCGAAGTATAGCAACTTGGACAAAAAAGAATAGAGCCTCTAATCTAAGAAATAAAAATGGAAGTAGAAGACGATAAGTAAAAAGAACCAACCAATATTAGAAGGATTCTCAAGAGATGTTACCTGTGCTAATCAAGATTCCATAGATTCAAGAGTTGCAAGATATACAAGGAAAAGATGAAGAGAAACAGCGAAGAAATCTGAAGAGAATTAACAAGAATTTACGTGACGATAGAAGGAAGAATTTACAGAAGAAGAATTTTCCATTCGAGTTCCAGAACTCCGAAAAAACTGGATGACCCGAACTTTTATTTTAAGCATACAGGAGCGATCACTGGATGTCAGTGGAAATTAGGTTGAAATACCTCAAAACCACAAACACTTTAATTAAGTATATTATTATAAAATAAAATCGAGATATTAACTATTAAAATTTAAATAGGGTGGAAAGCCCTTTCCTTCGGATGTTGCTTGAAGGTCCAGCAAGGCAAATAAAAAATAAGCGCAGATGGAGGATAAATCGGAGAAAGAGAAATCAATGACAAGAGAAAGACGATGTAACAAGCTGAAGAACTCTGAATGCCAGGAGGAAACTTTCTTCATTATAGGTCGGGGAAGTGTACCCGTAATTGCATATTGCATCCTATGCTTTGGAAGGAAAAATTACAGGGATGTACTGCAGGAAGAGAAAACAAGGATAGAGAGACATAAAAAAAATTTTCGACATTAAATAAAATTAATTTAAAGAGCTGCGCACCAACGAGAGTGCTACGCTCTCAATAATCTAATTTATTTATTTAACTAAAAAAAATAACAATAAAACTTTACTCCCCTTAAAAAAAATTAAATGTTTTTTGAAGCACTTCATAAAATCAAACCAACAACACTTAAAGCATGTAAACAAATCAGATAGAAATTAATATAAGACCACAAAAAAAATAAAAAATAAGCAAAAATTATAAACTAAAATGACTATAATAGAGTAAAAACTGAAAAAATGATAATTAAAAAAGAAATTATCAGAAATCTTAAAAGAAAAAGAAATAAACTAAATAAAAAAATTAAATTTGTTTTAGATGATAAAAGGCATATAAATCGACAACATAAGAAAGTTATAAAAGAAAAAAAAATACTAGAAGTTTAAAAGTAATCTATAAAGAACCGAGTGTAGAAATGAACAACTGATTAAGATCTAAAAAATAAAAAAAATAAAAAAAAAAACTATAAATGCTGAAGAAAGAGTTTATGAATGAATTAATTAACCAATCAATTAATTTACGTGGTTTCACCATTGATAGTTGAACCATAAATTAAGAGAAAATCAAAAGTAAGAGTATTCTTGGAAATTATCTTATCAAGCCAGAATCTTCTAAATTTTCTTTTATTTGTTCTAAATTTTTCTTCCAATAGATTCATTATACCCTAATCTGAATAATTAGATTCAATCTCCATCATTAGGTCTTTTTAAAACAGTAGAATTCTATTTCTATCTATTACTTTTCCAACTCTTTCATTTGTCTTTAGATAGTTAAGCTATCTGTTAGTCTTTTCTGAGGGCATCGCAAGTTCCTTTCTACATTTTCTTAGAATTGTTATAAAGTTGCTAAATCATATTTTCATTTTTGTCCTCTTGATAAATTATTATAAATTTAAATATGCTCGTTGGATCCTGCTCTATAGTCTTTACCATTTTTTTCTAATAAGTAAGAATTTTTTAAATATAACCCCATTTTCTTTTCTCTTATATATCTTTCAGAAAATTTTTAATGTGATAATCTATTTCTTTTTTTTTGATTATTTGTTGAGTTCGTATCAAATTTTCGAATTTGTAATTTCCTCATGCTATTTCTTCAAGCCTGAGTTTAAGAAGGCTTATTTTTATTAGTCATTACTGATAATTACGTTCTCGAGATTTTCTATTAACTATTCTCTTTCTTCTTTTTATTATCTACAATCTTCTATTATATGGATCTCATCTTCCTTTCTATAATTGCAGAATTAGCATGCTTCAATCTCTATTAGATTTCTTTCTTTCATTGCTTATGCTGCTCCATTACATTTGGCCCATAGCATAAATAAGTATCATATTTTCTGTTTTCTGTGTTTGTTGAATCTTGGATAGTTTGGTATTCCTTGTATGAATTGTTCAATTAATTCACTCTAATTTTTTGCAGGTGATCATATTCTACATTCTTGTAATGGAATTTACATCATTATGGAACTTTATCGCTTTTTATTATTAATTTTTCATCTATTCCTTTTCATTTTTCTTATATTATTATTTCGTCATTGAGCTGTAGTGCCTCCATTACCTTCCTTGAGTTATGTTTCAAATATATAGTTATTCCTCTTTGTTAATTGACATATTCATCCATCCAATGTTGATTCTTAGCTTAGGAACAATTTTCTTCTGAACATTATCATACATTATCACATGTAATTTTGTAGTTTAAGGAAAATCAGTTCAAAAGACTTAAAGTTGAAAAAAAAAATGGAATAATCTATTCGTCTTTCCAAAAACCAAATTAAGAACGCAAAAAGGAAAGTTGCGAAACAAATGCAGAGACAACAACAAGAAGAAGATAAATCAAGTTCCTCCTCTGAAGGAAAAATCATAATCTGAACAATAGAATCGAATCCAGTAAAGGTATAAAAATAATCCGAATATAAATATAGCTTGACCAAATGAAAACAATAATACAAAATTATTAGGAAACAATTTACAACCAAGGGGAAAAAATAAGAGAACTAATGAATACTATCGAAGATTAAAATAACGAGCTTCTAATAATTAGACGATAATTGATTTAAAATAATCTAGTCACGGAATAGTAACTATATGAATAATCTCAATCGAATTTTAAGCAAGAACAAAATATGATTATCGAAAATGTTTCTACATAAGCAAACGTTTAAGAAAAATAGAATGACTAAAAGATTAATATAGATTTAATCAAAAGAATCGATTAACTTGAAAAAAAAAGTATTTCTGAAGAGATTCAAGAAAAAACAAGGCAAACAATGCTATTATTGCAAATAAAAGTGACACTTATTACAAAATTGCGATTAGTGAAGATAAATTTAGATAAAAGAACAATAAAGAACGTTAAGCATACTCAGCAGACTCTGAATAACCTAAACAGGGATTTACAAGAGAAAACTATTCACATAAAAGACAGAAGATCCTCTGTGGTTCCATCCACATAAAAAAATGGCGTGGTATCCATCCGCGCTAAAAAAATGGTAGCAAAAACCTGGTTGAAAATCCAGGGAATGCTAAACTTTAATTACTTTTAATTTACTATTATTATTATTATAAGGAAAATCAGTTCATTCTCTAGGATTTCGTTTTATGCTCAAAAAGGTCCATCTACTACAGCTCTTAATGATCTAATCTGCATGATTTCCAATTTATTAATTAATTAATTGAAATATAATATCTTCAATATTTAAGAACAGTGAGACATAGTTGCAATAGATATAGTTTAGACTATAAATATTACAAATATGTTGAAAGATAAAAGTTTATAAATTTAAATCAAGTTTTTTCTTGTTCTTTCTCTATCATATATTTTTATTTATTTTCTTGATTTAATTTTTCTTTTTTTCCTTCTAGAAACTCTTCTAACAACTCATTTTGTAGTTTAAACATTTCAAGATGCTTTTTTAGTAATTTGGAATTAAAATTTTTGATTAATTTGTCTATTTTAGGAATTTGGTTTTTTGAAAAATGTTTGTTTATATAGTTTTAGTCATAAAGAATTAATTTCTTTTTGTCTTTTTCTTTAAGAGCTTTATGAATTTCGAATTCCTCAATAATATCTGCATTTTATTAGCAATAAAAAATAAGATCAGTTTCATCAAAATCTTAGCCACATAAGCAAATAATACTATATCTAACGTTAATGTAACGATTACTGAGTTCTTATTGAAAATTATAAGAAAAATTTCTTAGTTTATAGATGAAAATAGTCTCTCTAATATAGTGTTTATTAGGAAATACACTTAAATTATTTTCTATTTAGTCTATAATTCTTTTTGCTGTTGGCATAAGTGTATTTATAGAGAGACATTCCATTAAGAATTTATGTTTTATTTTTTATTCCGTGAGTTTATAAAAATCCATATTATTCTAAACATGTGACATATCAAAATTATACAAATTGATACATTTCTTTATATGTTTCTAGTATGGTAAATTAAATTTAGTGTCTTTTTCTAATAAAAAGCTGTGTCCTAGTTAGGATTTTCTTTTCTGTATTATATTACTTTTTAATAAAAGCGCATTAACTTTTGGGTTACCTTATGTGTAAAAGGAAGCCAGTTTAAGTCAATAAAGCATGAATCATTGAATGTGAATTCTTAAGATCTAAACGCCTATCTTGAAATAAACCTTTACGATTTTGCTATCTTGCTTTTTATTCCTCTAATTCCAGAAATAGTAGCTCACGGAGTAATATCACTTCCATATTAAACTTTAGGCAAAATAAAAGTTCTATAAAGAATTTTGAAGCTGAGAGGGGATACTAAAATATATTTAGAAAGTATTACAGTAGCTTTTTAAATTGCTACCCTATGTTTGGTAGCTACGGCTGTACAATGTAATTTGTAATTTTATTTTATTCCTAACTAATATCCTAAATAGTTAACTTCATCTTTTTAAGCAATTTAAATTCCATTGAACTTTAGAGTAATAGAAGGTTAGCTTTCTTTTCATTTATTTTTTTTCCAGAATTCTATTACTTCACATTTATCTACATTAATTGTAAGTTTTATTAAATCAAAAACTGTAGATGTAGCTTGTAATAATTTTTAGCCATTTTTCTAGGAAGAGGACAATTAGATTAAGTCGTCAGCAAAGGCTCGTACTACGAAAGTTTTAGATAAGATTTGAAATCCTAATTTCTTCTGATTATCTTCTAAATATCTTATAACAATATCATAGTATAAAATTACAAGTACAGATGCTTGGCTACTTCCTTATAATACTTTATTGTTATATTTAATTGTTCTTGTAAGATATCCATCAATTATAAACTTAGTCTCAACATTATCATAAAAAGATTCTAATGCCAATATTAGGTCAAAGGTAAATTAAGTCTTCTAAGATAATCAAAAAGTAATTTCCGAGATATGCTATCAAACATTTTTTCTACATCTATTAAAGTAGTAATTAATTACTTTTTAAGAGATCATCTACGATGCAAGTTTCTAATTTACTAAATATTTCAAATTTGCTAAGTAGTGGAGCGTTTATGAATAAATCCAAATTAGGCTGGATGTAAAATGTTTCGTTCATAAATATAATTTTAAAGTCGTCATGCTAGTGCTTTATCATAAATTTTAAGTAGACAGTTTAATAAAGCGATAGGTCGTCAATTACATTAATTATTTTTGTTTCCCTTTTTGAAAATCGGAAGAATGTTTATTTTTTTCATTGCATTAGGTTTTTTAAATGTTCTAAGCATGTTTTTAATGAAATTTGTAATAATTTAATGCAAATCTTAATCTCCATATTTAATAAGCTCAACTTTTAGACCCTCATTACCTGTAGCTTTATTATTTGCAAGTTAAGATATAATTTTTTTAATTTCAAATAATGTAAAAAGAGGCATATTTTATAAATGACTTAATTCCTAATTTAAGATAAAAGATTTATTTCTAAATATTCCATCTATTTTTCTATTTGAGAAATATAAATCTATCTTACTTATTTTCGAATGCTTATCAAAAACGTTGGTTTCTCAATTTTCAATAAATTGCTGTTTTTATTTAAAGTTAAAATTCATCTAATTAAGAATTTTTGGGTTTATTAGATTCTAAGCTTGTTTAAACATTATTTAAGCATTTTTGTTAAGATCTTTATGTTTTTCATTAGCTTTTTATTTTTTTCATTTCCAAAATTTGTGAAGATAATGCTTATAAGATTAAATTTTAAGCTAGTAAAGCTTGATAACTTCTTAACTATAACATCCATACAAAGCTAATGCGTTCTAATATGCAATATTATCCTTTTTTACTTGAACAAATAACATAGTTAAGTAACTTGGCAATTGATAATAGTTTTTTCTTTAATTTTAAGATCCAAGCGCAATCTCAGCATCATAACTAATAAGTTCACATATGAATTGATACTAATTTTCAACATCTTTTTAATCAAGTTACTAGAATTGATAAAATTATCTCAAAAATAGATTTAATAATAATTTCTCGTGTTTAGATCCTATAATTTAGAAATTTTAAAGAGTAATCGTTATTGTTAATCTTATTCGCTTCTTTTTAAATTATAATTAAATGTAATACTTAAAGAAAATTATCAATATACAAACCCGAATCTTGGATAATTTTATAGTCAACGAAATCATCAGAATTTAAATGTTAAGTTGCCAAGAAGTAGTCATTACAATAGCATTAATTATTCGCTCTATGAATAAATGTGTTGGACTTATAATCATTTAAAATTATTAATTGATATTTTATAAAATGGATGTCGGCCGCGTCAGATAAGATAGTAGGTAATCTGGTTCAGGGTATACTGCATTGCGAGTAATCTCGCACTAGATGCCACCACGGGGAAGGGTGGATAAGCTCCGTTGAGACATACCTAACTTACCCCGAGGGTTTTCTCTAGCAGTATGAAAGTTTGACTGACGGGCCTTCTTATTACCGACTTAATAACTTCTTTTATTTGGACCTTATTAAAGAAGGCTGAAGTATTTGACTCAAGATTTAAGAATAGATTTTAATAAGAAAATTCCCCATTTGGAGAAGCTGACATGACTCATCGAACCTCTAGAATTTTAACAAGAAACATGAGAACATTTTTCTTAATATTAAATATTAATATTGAAAGAGCTGCGCGCCAATGAGGTGCTACGCGTTCTATAATCATTTTTATTTATTTATCTGCTAATTTTTATATTTTAATCTTGAGTTCTTTTACTTCATTTAGAAGTATTTCATTTTATTTTTCAACTTAAAGAGTATCTTAAATATTCATAATATTATTTACTGCTTTTAACTGGTTAGAGAATGAATTTTCAAAAGTATCTTACTATGTAGAGGATATTTTTGATACGAGTGTTGAGACTGAGGTACCAATCTAGTTTTTTTTATCTATAAATATATTTTTGAATCTTTAATTTTCTTGTTAGTTAATTTCCAGTTCTTAAGGAATTTTGAAGTAATTTTAACGGAATTCGAAGGATCTTGTTAACTGGAGATTAACTACAACTATTTAGTAAAGCTTTTAACAAGTTTATAATATGCTCTACGGATTTGAGTTGAAATGAATCAGGATAAATTTTTAGAAAGTAGTCGAGCATCTGCCTATGCTCATTTAATTAGATGGCAGCTTCTTTATTTTTAGGTAAAGAAGAGTCGTCAAGATTTTAATCCCGCGATATTTAGAAATCATTAATTTTTTTATATTTCCAATTTAATTAAAGAGTTATTTCCTATAGCTTCCTCTATGAATGGAATACACTCGCTTCCATAGACAAATATTTGATTTGTAAAGAATTTTATTATTATAGATGCATTATATAAAGTGATTCTTTTAAAAATTATTAATTTGCTTAAAATTCATGCTTGGGTTTTCTGGCATTCTTAGATTCTTGACTCCAGATGTTTTTAATATGAAATATTTTCTTATATCAAATGACCTAAATACTTAAATTCCTTCACTTTCTCTATTACTATACCTCTTATTGTAATTATCTCTTAATTTTGTCATGCATTAACATTTCATACCATTCATTTTGTTTATTCCGCCATTTATAAATTATAGAGTTATGATCATTATTATAGTATATCAGTTATATCTTCTAGTTAATCTGGAAGAACTAATGGTACAATATCATCAGCATATGCTAGGGCGCCTAAATATCTTACTTCTGTTCCAATTCAGTTTCAGTCTGTGTTGCAATACCGACTTCTTTTTTCTTTAGTTCATTCAATAACTAATTTAATATTATATTATATTGAATAATCTTGGGGGGCAGACACATCCTTATTTTACTCCGTTTAAAGTTTCAAATTCTTCAGAGATAAGATCTCTTATTCTTAATCTTATTCTCTCCTCTTTATATATGTCTGCTTTGATCTTATTTCTCCTTGATTACTTCGATCTTATTCAGCATTTTTTATAAATATTATCTAATTACTGAATCAAATGCTTTTTTAATATAAATAAATAGACGAAAGTCTCATGATAGCTATAAAATAAACATTCAAGTAATGTTCTTAAATTATTATTTGATAAGAGAATGATTAACATGATTAAAATCCGTAATGAAATTCATCATCACATCTTTACAAGTAAAAATTGAATTATTTCAACAGCATGAGATATATTATTTTAAAAAGGTGAATCATAAGTGATATAGAAAGGTATATAAATGATCATCTGTGTTTACTATTTTGTATAGCAATTGAATGTAGGATTCTTATTTGCTTTGTAATTTCCGCTATTGAATCAAATTTTAAATAAATTTACAGTAATTGTTTTTAAATTATCTCAACGGCTTTAGTAAACATTTTAAAATTAGGTCATGCATCTTTTTATAAGCAAAATTTTCAACTATAATTTTATGTGTTCTACATAAAAAAATATTCTTTTACATTAATATTTTCGGCATGTAAGATTTAATAAATATAGACTCTTTTTTTAAATAAATTATATTTTAAATTTTCTCTTTAGCAATTGCTAATTAAATATACGACTTTTGCATTATAAACAATCGATCATCATTAAAATAAAATTAGTAAAATCAATGAAATACAAAGAAAAGAAGAAAACTTTTAATTTTACAGAGAAAATGATTCTAGATTATTAATAAATAGAAATAATAAAGAAAAGTTAAGAAAATAAATCTATTAACAAACTTATAAATCGAATTCAAAAACTGAGAAAGATCTATGAGTAATTAAATATAAATAAATGCTGAAATTGAATCTTGTTATTTTTAAATAAAAATAAGAATAAAAAAAAAAAAAAGCAAAAAAGATGAATCATGGTCTTACAGGTACCTGTCTTGACGTCCCATATTCTCACCGTATAATCATGACTTCCCGATACGATGAACTCTGAATCACTGGATATAGCCACAGATAATACATAATGTGTGTGACCACTCATGGTCTTACAGGTACCTGTCTTGACGTCCCATATTCTCACCGTATAATCATGACTTCCCGATACGATGAACTCTGAATCACTGGATATAGCCACAGATAATACAGAACTAGTGTGACCACTCATGGTCTTACAGGTACCTGTCTTGACGTCCCATAGTCTCACCGTATAATCATGACTTCCCGATACGATGAACTCTGAATCACTGGATATAGCCACAGATCTTACATAACTAGTGTGACCACTCATGGTCTTACAGGTACCTGTCTTGACGTCCCATAGTCTCACCGCATCATCTCTACTTCCCGATACGATGAACTCTGAATCACTGGATATAACCACAGATAATACATAATGTGTGTGACCACTCATGGTCTTAAAGGTACCTGTCTTGACGTCCCATAGTCTCACCGTCTAATCATAACTTCCCGATACAATGAACTCTGAATCACTGGATATAGCCACAGATCTTACATAATCTGTGTGACCACTCATGGTCTTACAGGTACCTGTCTTGACGTCCCATAGTCTCACCGTCTAATCTCAACTTCCCGATACGATGAACTCTGAATCACTTTATATAGCCACAGCATATACCTAATGTGTGTGACCACTCATGGTCTTACAGGTACCTGTCTTGACGTCCCATAGTCTCACCGTCTAATCATAACTTCCCGATACGATGAACTCTGAATCACTGGATATAGCCACAGCATATACATTATTAGTGTGACCACTCATGGTCTTACAGGTACCTGTCTTGACGTCCCATAGTCTCACCGTCTAATCATAACTTCCCGATACGATGAACTCTGAATCACTGGATATAGCCACGGCATATACATAACTAGTGTGACCACTCATGGTCTTACAGGTACCTGTCTTGACGTCCCATAGTCTCACCGTCAAATCTCCACTTCCCGATACGATGAACTCTGAATCACTGGATATAGCCACAGCATATACCTAATGTGTGTGACCACTCATGGTCTTACAGGTACCTGTCTTGACGTCCCATAGTCTCACCGTCTAATCATAACTTCCCGATACGATGAACTCTGAATGACTGGATATAGCCACAGCATATACATAATGTGTGTGACCACTCATGGTCTTAAAGGTACCTGTCTTGACGTTCCATAGTCTCACCGTATTATCTCAACTTCCCGATACGATGAACTCTGAATCACTGGATATAGCCACAGATAATACATAATGTGTGTGACCACTCATGGTCTTACAGGTACCTGTCTTGACGTCCCATAGTCTCACCGTCTTATCTCCACTTCCCGATACGATGAACTCTGAATCACTGGATATAGCCACAGCATTTACATTACTAGTGTGACCACTCATGGTCTTACAGGTACCTGTCTTGACGTCCCATAGTCTCACCGTCTAATCATAACTTCCCGATACGATGAACTCTGAAT
The DNA here is from genome assembly GCA_946699065.1 of Loxodes magnus. Classification (NCBI taxonomy): domain Eukaryota; phylum Ciliophora; class Karyorelictea; order Loxodida; family Loxodidae; genus Loxodes; species Loxodes magnus. The sequence continues at coordinate 1,006,404 of CAMPDV010000054.1, read as the reverse complement.
CACTGGATATAGCCACAGCATATACCTAATGTGTGTGACCACTCATGGTCTTACAGGTACCTGTCTTGACGTCCCATAGTCTCACCGTCTAATCATAACTTCCCGATACGATGAACTCTGAATCACTGGATATAGCCACAGATAATACATAATATGTGTGACCACTCATGGTCTTACAGGTACCTGTCTTGACGTCCCATAGTCTCACCGTATAATCATAACTTCCCGATACAATGAACTCTGAATCACTTGATATAGCCACGGCATATACATAACTAGTGTGACCACTCATGGTCTTACAGGTACCTGTCTTGACGTCCCATAGTCTCACCGTCTTATCTCCACTTCCCGATACGATGAACTCTGAATCACTGGATATAGCCACAGCATATACCTAATGTGTGTGACCACTCATGGTCTTACAGGTACCTGTCTTGACGTCCCATAGTCTCACCGTCTAATCATAACTTCCCGATACGATGAACTCTGAATCACTGGATATAGCCACAGATAATACATAATATGTGTGACCACTCATGGTCTTACAGGTACCTGTCTTGACGTCCCATAGTCTCACCGTATAATCATAACTTCCCGATACAATGAACTCTGAATCACTGTATATAGCCACATCATATATATTATTAGTGTGACCACTCATGGTCTTACAGGTACCTGTCTTGACGTCCCATAGTCTCACCGTCTAATCATAACTTCCCGATACGATGAACTCTGAATCACTGGATATAGCCACAGCATTTACATTACTAGTGTGACCACTCATGGTCTTACAGGTACCTGTCTTGACGTCCCATAGTCTCACCGTATAATCTGCACTTCACGATACGATGAACTCTGAATCACTGGATATAGCCACAGCATATACAAAATAAGTGTGACCACTCATGGTCTTACAGGTACCTGTCTTGACGTCCCATAGTCTCACCGTATAATCATAACTTCCCGATACAATGAACTCTGAATCACTGGATATAGCCACAGCATATACATTATTAGTGTGACCACTCATGGTCTTACAGGTACCTGTCTTGACGTCCCATATTCTCACCGTATAATCATGACTTCCCGATACGATGAACTCTGAATCACTGGATATAGCCACAGATAATACAGAACTAGTGTGACCACTCATGGTCTTACAGGTACCTGTCTTGACGTCCCATAGTCTCACCGTATAATCATGACTTCCCGATACGATGAACTCTGAATCACTGGATATAGCCACAGATAATACATAATATGTGTGACCACTCATGGTCTTACAGGTACCTGTCTTGACGTCCCATAGTCTCACCGTCTAATCATAACTTCCCGATACGATGAACTCTGAATGACTGGATATAGCCACAGCATATACATAATGTGTGTGACCACTCATGGTCTTACAGGTACCTGTCTTGACGTCCCATAGTCTCACCGTATAATCATGACTTCCCGATACAATGAACTCTGAATCACTGGATATAGCCACAGATAATACATAATGTGTGTGACCACTCATGGTCTTACAGGTACCTGTCTTGACGTCCCATAGTCTCACCGTCTAATCATAACTTCCCGATACGATGAACTCTGAATCACTGGATATAGCCACAGACAATACAGAACTAGTGTGACCACTCATGGTCTTACAGGTACCTGTCTTGACGTCCCATAGTCTCACCGTATAATCATGACTTACCGATACGATGAACTCTGAATCACTGGATATAGCCACAGATAATACATAATGTGTGTGACCACTCATGGTCTTACAGGTACCTGTCTTGACGTCCCATAGTCTCACCGTATAATCATAACTTCCCGATACGATGAACTCTGAATCACTGGATATAGCCACAGCATTTACATTACTAGTGTGACCACTCATGGTCTTACAGGTACCTGTCTTGACGTCCCATAGTCTCACCGTCTAATCATAACTTCCCGATACGATGAACTCTGAATCACTGGATATAGCCACAGCATATACCTAATGTGTGTGACCACTCATGGTCTTACAGGTACCTGTCTTGACGTCCCATAGTCTCACCGTCTAATCATAACTTCCCGATACGATGAACTCTGAATCACTGGATATAGCCACAGATAATACATAATATGTGTGACCACTCATGGTCTTACAGGTACCTGTCTTGACGTCCCATAGTCTCACCGTATAATCATAACTTCCCGATACAATGAACTCTGAATCACTTGATATAGCCACGGCATATACATAACTAGTGTGACCACTCATGGTCTTACAGGTACCTGTCTTGACGTCCCATAGTCTCACCGTCTTATCTCCACTTCCCGATACGATGAACTCTGAATCACTGGATATAGCCACAGCATATACCTAATGTGTGTGACCACTCATGGTCTTACAGGTACCTGTCTTGACGTCCCATAGTCTCACCGTCTAATCATAACTTCCCGATACGATGAACTCTGAATCACTGGATATAGCCACAGATAATACATAATATGTGTGACCACTCATGGTCTTACAGGTACCTGTCTTGACGTCCCATAGTCTCACCGTATAATCATAACTTCCCGATACAATGAACTCTGAATCACTGTATATAGCCACATCATATATATTATTAGTGTGACCACTCATGGTCTTACAGGTACCTGTCTTGACGTCCCATAGTCTCACCGTCTAATCATAACTTCCCGATACGATGAACTCTGAATCACTGGATATAGCCACAGCATTTACATTACTAGTGTGACCACTCATGGTCTTACAGGTACCTGTCTTGACGTCCCATAGTCTCACCGTATAATCTGCACTTCACGATACGATGAACTCTGAATCACTGGATATAGCCACAGCATATACAAAATAAGTGTGACCACTCATGGTCTTACAGGTACCTGTCTTGACGTCCCATAGTCTCACCGTATAATCATAACTTCCCGATACAATGAACTCTGAATCACTGGATATAGCCACAGCATATACATTATTAGTGTGACCACTCATGGTCTTACAGGTACCTGTCTTGACGTCCCATATTCTCACCGTATAATCATGACTTCCCGATACGATGAACTCTGAATCACTGGATATAGCCACAGATAATACAGAACTAGTGTGACCACTCATGGTCTTACAGGTACCTGTCTTGACGTCCCATAGTCTCACCGTATAATCATGACTTCCCGATACGATGAACTCTGAATCACTGGATATAGCCACAGATAATACATAATATGTGTGACCACTCATGGTCTTACAGGTACCTGTCTTGACGTCCCATAGTCTCACCGTCTAATCATAACTTCCCGATACGATGAACTCTGAATGACTGGATATAGCCACAGCATATACATAATGTGTGTGACCACTCATGGTCTTACAGGTACCTGTCTTGACGTCCCATAGTCTCACCGTATAATCATGACTTCCCGATACAATGAACTCTGAATCACTGGATATAGCCACAGATAATACATAATGTGTGTGACCACTCATGGTCTTACAGGTACCTGTCTTGACGTCCCATAGTCTCACCGTCTAATCATAACTTCCCGATACGATGAACTCTGAATCACTGGATATAGCCACAGACAATACAGAACTAGTGTGACCACTCATGGTCTTACAGGTACCTGTCTTGACGTCCCATAGTCTCACCGTATAATCATGACTTACCGATACGATGAACTCTGAATCACTGGATATAGCCACAGATAATACATAATGTGTGTGACCACTCATGGTCTTACAGGTACCTGTCTTGACGTCCCATAGTCTCACCGTATAATCATAACTTCCCGATACGATGAACTCTGAATCACTGGATATAGCCACAGCATTTACATTACTAGTGTGACCACTCATGGTCTTACAGGTACCTGTCTTGACGTCCCATAGTCTCACCGTATAATCTGCACTTCACGATACGATGAACTCTGAATCACTGGATATAGCCACAGCATATACAAAATAAGTGTGACCACTCATGGTCTTACAGGTACCTGTCTTGACGTCCCATAGTCTCACCGTATAATCATAACTTCCCGATACAATGAACTCTGAATCACTGGATATAGCCACAGCATATACATTATTAGTGTGACCACTCATGGTCTTACAGGTACCTGTCTTGACGTCCCATATTCTCACCGTATAATCATGACTTCCCGATACGATGAACTCTGAATCACTGGATATAGCCACAGATAATACAGAACTAGTGTGACCACTCATGGTCTTACAGGTACCTGTCTTGACGTCCCATAGTCTCACCGTATAATCATGACTTCCCGATACGATGAACTCTGAATCACTGGATATAGCCACAGCATATACCTAATGTGTGTGACCACTCATGGTCTTACAGGTACCTGTCTTGACGTCCCATAGTCTCACCGTCTAATCATAACTTCCCGATACGATGAACTCTGAATGACTGGATATAGCCACAGCATATACATAATGTGTGTGACCACTCATGGTCTTACAGGTACCTGTCTTGACGTCCCATAGTCTCACCGTATAATCTGCACTTCACGATACGATGAACTCTGAATCACTGTATATAGCCACATCATATATATTATTAGTGTGACCACTCATGGTCTTACAGGTACCTGTCTTGACGTCCCATAGTCTCACCGTCTAATCATAACTTCCCGATACGATGAACTCTGAATCACTGGATATAGCCACAGATAATACATAATATGTGTGACCACTCATGGTCTTACAGGTACCTGTCTTGACGTCCCATAGTCTCACCGTATAATCATGACTTCCCGATACAATGAACTCTGAATCACTGTATATAGCCACATCATATATATTATTAGTGTGACCACTCATGGTCTTACAGGTACCTGTCTTGACGTCCCATAGTCTCACCGTCTAATCATAACTTCCCGATACGATGAACTCTGAATCACTGGATATAGCCACAGATAATACAGAACTAGTGTGACCACTCATGGTCTTACAGGTACCTGTCTTGACGTCCCATAGTCTCACCGTCTAATCATAACTTCCCGATACGATGAACTCTGAATCACTGGATATAGCCACAGCATATACATAATATATATGACCACTCATGGTCTTACAGGTACCTGTCTTGACGTCCCATAGTCTCACCGTCTTATCTCCACTTCCCGATACGATGAACTCTGAATCACTGGATATAGCCACAGCATATACCTAATGTGTGTGACCACTCATGGTCTTACAGGTACCTGTCTTGACGTCCCATAGTCTAACCGTCTTATCTCCACTTCCCGATACGATGAACTCTGAATCACTGGAAATTGCCACAGCATATACCTAATGTGTGTGACCACTCATGGTCTTACAGGTACCTGTCTTGACGTCCCATAGTCTCACCGTCTTATCTCCACTTCCCGATACGATGAACTCTGAATCACTGGATATAGCCACAGATCTTACATAACTAGTGTGACCACTCATGGTCTTACAGGTACCTGTCTTGACGTCCAATAGTCTCACCGTCTAATCATAACTTCCCGATACGATGAACTCTGAATCACTGGATATAGCCACAGCATTTACATTACTAGTGTGACCACTCATGGTCTTACAGGTACCTGTCTTGACGTCCCATAGTCTCACCGTATAATCTGCACTTCACGATACGATGAACTCTGAATCACTGGATATAGCCACAGCATATACAAAATAAGTGTGACCACTCATGGTCTTACAGGTACCTGTCTTGACGTCCCATATTCTCACCGTCTAATCATAACTTCCCGATACGATGAACTCTGAATCACTGGATATAGCCACAGATAATACATAATGTGTGTGACCACTCATGGTCTTACAGGTACCTGTCTTGACGTCCCATAGTCTCACCGTATAATCATGACTTCCCGATACGATGAACTCTGAATCACTGGATATAGCCACAGATAATACAGAACTAGTGTGACCACTCATGGTCTTACAGGTACCTGTCTTGACGTCCCATAGTCTCACCGTATAATCATGACTTCCCGATACGATGAACTCTGAATCACTGGATATAGCCACAGATAATACATAATGTGTGTGACCACTCATGGTCTTACAGGTACCTGTCTTGACGTCCCATAGTCTCACCGTATAATCATGACTTCCCGATACGATGAACTCTGAATCACTGGATATAGCCACAGCATATACCTAATGTGTGTGACCACTCATGGTCTTACAGGTACCTGTCTTGACGTCCCATAGTCTCACCGTCAAATCTCCACTTCCCGATACGATGAACTCTGAATGACTGGATATAGCCACAGCATATACCTAATGTGTGTGACCACTCATGGTCTTACAGGTACCTGTCTTGACGTCCCATAGTCTCACCGTATAATCATAACTTCCCGATACGATGAACTCTGAATCACTGGATATAGCCACAGCATTTACATTACTAGTGTGACCACTCATGGTCTTACAGGTACCTGTCTTGACGTCCCATAGTCTCACCGTATAATCATAACTTCCCGATACAATGAACTCTGAATCACTGTATATAGCCACATCATATATATTATTAGTGTGACCACTCATGGTCTTACAGGTACCTGTCTTGACGTCCCATAGTCTCACCGTCTAATCATAACTTCCCGATACGATGAACTCTGAATCACTGGATATAGCCACAGATAATACATAATATGTGTGACCACTCATGGTCTTACAGGTACCTGTCTTGACGTCCCATAGTCTCACCGTATAATCATAACTTCCCGATACAATGAACTCTGAATCACTGTATATAGCCACATCATATATATTATTAGTGTGACCACTCATGGTCTTACAGGTACCTGTCTTGACGTCCCATAGTCTCACCGTCTAATCATAACTTCCCGATACGATGAACTCTGAATCACTGGATATAGCCACAGCATATACCTAATGTGTGTGACCACTCATGGTCTTACAGGTACCTGTCTTGACGTCCCATAGTCTCACCGTCTAATCATAACTTCCCGATACGATGAACTCTGAATCACTGGATATAGCCACAGATAATACAGAACTAGTGTGACCACTCATGGTCTTACAGGTACCTGTCTTGACGTCCCATAGTCTCACCGTCAAATCTCCACTTCCCGATACGATGAACTCTGAATCACTGGATATAGCCACAGCATATACCTAATGTGTGTGACCACTCATGGTCTTACAGGTACCTGTCTTGACGTCCAATAGTCTCACCGTATAATCATGACTTCCCGATACGATGAACTCTGAATCACTGGATATAGCCACAGCATATACCTAATGTGTGTGACCACTCATGGTCTTACAGGTACCTGTCTTGACGTCCCATAGTCTCACCGTCAAATCTTCACTTCCCGATACGATGAACTCTGAATCACTGGATATAGCCACAGATAATACATAATATGTGTGACCACTCATGGTCTTACAGGTACCTGTCTTGACGTCCCATAGTCTCACCGTCTAATCATAACTTCCCGATACGATGAACTCTGAATCACTGGATATAGCCACAGCATATACATAATATATATGACCACTCATGGTCTTACAGGTACCTGTCTTGACGTCCCATAGTCTCACCGTATAATCATAACTTCCCGATACAATGAACTCTGAATCACTGGATATAGCCACAGCATATACATAATGTGTGTGACCACTCATGGTCTTACAGGTACCTGTCTTGACGTCCCATATTCTCACCGTATAATCATGACTTCCCGATACAATGAACTCTGAATCACTGGATATAGCCACAGATAATACAGAACTAGTGTGACCACTCATGGTCTTACAGGTACCTGTCTTGACGTCCCATAGTCTCACCGTCTAATCATAACTTCCCGATACGATGAACTCTGAATCACTGGATATAGCCACAGCATATACATAATATATATGACCACTCATGGTCTTACAGGTACCTGTCTTGACGTCCCATAGTCTCACCGTCTTATCTCCACTTCCCGATACGATGAACTCTGAATCACTGGATATAGCCACAGCATATACCTAATGTGTGTGACCACTCATGGTCTTACAGGTACCTGTCTTGACGTCCCATAGTCTAACCGTCTTATCTCCACTTCCCGATACGATGAACTCTGAATCACTGGATATAGCCACAGCAGATACATAATCTGTGTGACCACTCATGGTCTTACAGGTACCTGTCTTGACGTCCCATAGTCTCACCGTATAATCATGACTTCCCGATACGATGAACTCTGAATCACTGGATATAGCCACAGATAATACATAATGTGTGTGACCACTCATGGTCTTACAGGTACCTGTCTTGACGTCCCATAGTCTCACCGTCTAATCATAACTTCCCGATACGATGAACTCTGAATCACTGGATATAGCCACAGCATTTACATTACTAGTGTGACCACTCATGGTCTTACAGGTACCTGTCTTGACGTCCCATAGTCTCACCGTCTAATCATAACTTCCCGATACGATGAACTCTGAATCACTGGATATAGCCACAGCATATACCTAATGTGTGTGACCACTCATGGTCTTACAGGTACCTGTCTTGACGTCCAATAGTCTCACCGTATAATCATGACTTCCCGATACGATGAACTCTGAATCACTGGATATAGCCACAGCATATACCTAATGTGTGTGACCACTCATGGTCTTACAGGTACCTGTCTTGACGTCCCATAGTCTCACCGTCTTATCATAACTTCCCGATACGATGAACTCTGAATCACTGGATATAGCCACAGCATTTACATTACTAGTGTGACCACTCATGGTCTTACAGGTACCTGTCTTGACGTCCCATAGTCTCACCGTCTAATCATAACTTCCCGATACGATGAACTCTGAATCACTGGATATAGCCACAGCATATACATAATGTGTGTGACCACTCATGGTCTTACAGGTACCTGTCTTGACGTCCCATATTCTCACCGTCTAATCATAACTTCCCGATACGATGAACTCTGAATCACTGGATATAGCCACAGCATATACCTAATGTGTGTGACCACTCATGGTCTTACAGGTACCTGTCTTGACGTCCCATAGTCTCACCGTCTAATCATAACTTCCCGATACGATGAACTCTGAATCACTGGATATAGCCACAGATAATACATAATGTGTGTGACCACTCATGGTCTTACAGGTACCTGTCTTGACGTCCCATAGTCTCACCGTCTAATCATAACTTCCCGATACGATGAACTCTGAATCACTGGATATAGCCACAGCATTTACATTACTAGTGTGACCACTCATGGTCTTACAGGTACCTGTCTTGACGTCCCATAGTCTCACCGTCTAATCATAACTTCCCGATACGATGAACTCTGAATCACTGGATATAGCCACAGCAGATACATAATCTGTGTGACCACTCATGGTCTTACAGGTACCTGTCTTGACGTCCCATAGTCTCACCGTCAAATCTTCACTTCCCGATACGATGAACTCTGAATCACTGGATATAGCCACAGATAATACAGAACTAGTGTGACCACTCATGGTCTTACAGGTACCTGTCTTGACGTCCAATATTCTCACCGTCTTATCTCCACTCCCCGATACGATGAACTCTGAATCACTGGATATAGCCACAGCATATACATAATATATATGACCACTCATGGTCTTACAGGTACCTGTCTTGACGTCCCATAGTCTCACCGTCTAATCATAACTTCCCGATACGATGAACTCTGAATCACTGGATATAGCCACAGCATATACCTAATGTGTGTGACCACTCATGGTCTTACAGGTACCTGTCTTGACGTCCAATAGTCTCACCGTATAATCATGACTTCCCGATACGATGAACTCTGAATCACTGGATATAGCCACAGCATATACCTAATGTGTGTGACCACTCATGGTCTTACAGGTACCTGTCTTGACGTCCCATAGTCTCACCGTCTTATCTCCACTTCCCGATACGATGAACTCTGAATCACTGGATATAGCCACAGCATATACCTAATGTGTGTGACCACTCATGGTCTTACAGGTACCTGTCTTGACGTCCCATAGTCTCACCGTCAAATCTCCACTTCCCGATACGATGAACTCTGAATCACTGGATATAGCCACAGATAATACATAATATGTGTGACCACTCATGGTCTTACAGGTACCTGTCTTGACGTCCCATAGTCTCACCGTATAATCATGACTTCCCGATACGATGAACTCTGAATCACTGGATATAGCCACAGATAATACATAATGTGTGTGACCACTCATGGTCTTACAGGTACCTGTCTTGACGTCCCATAGTCTCACCGTCTAATCATAACTTCCCGATACGATGAACTCTGAATCACTGGATATAGCCACAGCATTTACATTACTAGTGTGACCACTCATGGTCTTACAGGTACCTGTCTTGACGTCCCATAGTCTCACCGTATAATCTGCACTTCACGATACGATGAACTCTGAATCACTGGATATAGCCACAGCATATACAAAATAAGTGTGACCACTCATGGTCTTACAGGTACCTGTCTTGACGTCCCATAGTCTCACCGTCTAATCATAACTTCCCGATACAATGAACTCTGAATCACTGGATATAGCCACATCATATACATTATTAGTGTGACCACTCATGGTCTTACAGGTACCTGTCTTGACGTCCCATAGTCTCACCGTATAATCATGACTTCCCGATACGATGAACTCTGAATCACTGGATATAGCCACAGCATATACCTAATGTGTGTGACCACTCATGGTCTTACAGGTACCTGTCTTGACGTCCCATAGTCTCACCGTCTAATCATAACTTCCCGATACGATGAACTCTGAATCACTGGATATAGCCACAGCATATACATAATATATATGACCACTCATGGTCTTACAGGTACCTGTCTTGACGTCCCATAGTCTCACCGTCAAATCTCCACTTCCCGATACGATGAACTCTGAATCACTGGATATAGCCACAGCATATACCTAATGTGTGTGACCACTCATGGTCTTACAGGTACCTGTCTTGACGTCCCATAGTCTCACCGTATAATCTGCACTTCACGATACGATGAACTCTGAATCACTGGATATAGCCACAGCATATACAAAATAAGTGTGACCACTCATGGTCTTACAGGTACCTGTCTTGACGTCCCATAGTCTCACCGTATAATCATAACTTCCCGATACAATGAACTCTGAATCACTGTATATAGCCACATCATATATATTATTAGTGTGACCACTCATGGTCTTACAGGTACCTGTCTTGACGTCCCATAGTCTCACCGTCTAATCATAACTTCCCGATACGATGAACTCTGAATCACTGGATATAGCCACAGATAATACAGAACTAGTGTGACCACTCATGGTCTTACAGGTACCTGTCTTGACGTCCCATAGTCTCACCGTCTAATCATAACTTCCCGATACGATGAACTCTGAATCACTGGATATAGCCACAGCATTTACATTACTAGTGTGACCACTCATGGTCTTACAGGTACCTGTCTTGACGTCCCATAGTCTCACCGTATAATCATGACTTCCCGATACGATGAACTCTGAATCACTGGATATAGCCACAGATGATACATAATCTGTGTGACCACTCATGGTCTTACAGGTACCTGTCTTGACGTCCCATAGTCTCACCGTATAATCATAACTTCCCGATACGATGAACTCTGAATCACTGGATATAGCCACAGCATATACAAAATAAGTGTGACCACTCATGGTCTTACAGGTACCTGTCTTGACGTCCCATAGTCTCACCGTAGAATCTCCACTGCCCGATACGATGAACTCTGAATCACTGGATATAGCCACAGCAGATACATAATGTGTGTAACCACTCATGGTCTTACAGGTACCTGTCTTGACGTCCCATAGTCTCACCGTATTATCTCAACTTCCCGATACGATGAACTCTGAATCACTGGATATAGCCACAGAAATACCTAATGTGTGTGACCACTCATGTTCTTACAGGTACCTGTCTTGACGTCCCATAGTCTCACCGTAGAATCTCCACTTCACGATACGATGAACTCTGAATCACTGGATATAGCCACAGATAATACAGAACTAGTGTGACCACTCATGGTCTTACAGGTACCTGTCTTGACGTCCCATAGTCTCACCGTCTTATCTCCACTTCCCGATACGATGAACTCTGAATCACTGGATATAGCCACAGATAATACAGAACTAGTGTGACCACTCATGGTCTTACAGGTACCTGTCTTGACGTCCCATAGTCTCACCGTCTTATCATGACTTCCCGATACGATGAACTCTGAATCACTGGATATAGCCACAGATGATACATAATCTGTGTGACTACTCATGGTCTTACAGGTACCTGTCTTGACGTCCCATAGTCTCACCGTAGAATCTCCACTGCCCGATACGATGAACTCTGAATCACTGGATATAGCCACAGCATATACAAAATAAGTGTGACCACTCATGGTCTTACAGGTACCTGTCTTGACGTCCCATAGTCTCACCGTATTATCTCAACTTCCCGATACGATGAACTCTGAATCACTGGATATAGCCACAGCATATACACAACTAGTGTGACCACTCATGGTCTTACATGTACCTGTCTTGACGTCCCATAGTCTCACCGTCTTATCTCCACTGCCCGATACGATGAACTCTGAATCACTGGATATAGCCACAGATAATACAGAACTAGTGTGACCACTCATGGTCTTACAGGTACCTGTCTTGACGTCCCATAGTCTCACCGTACAATCATGACTTCCCGATACGATGAACTCTGAATCACTGAATATAGCCACAGCAGATACATATCCTGTGTAACCACTCATGGTCTTACAGGTACCTGTCTTGACGTCCCATAGTCTCACCGTAGAATCTCACTTCCCGATACGATGAACTCTGAATCACTGGATATAGCCACAGCATATACATAATAAGTGTGACCACTCATGGTCTTACAGGTACCTGTCTTGACGTCCCATAGTCTCACCGTCTTATCATGACTTCCCGATACGATGAACTCTGAATCACTGGATATAGCCACAGCAGATACAAAATAAGTGTGACCACTCATGGTCTTACAGGTACCTGTCTTGACGTCCCATAGTCTCACCGTAGAATCTCCACTTCACGATACGATGAACTCTGAATCACTGGATATAGCCACAGATAATACATAATGTGTGTGACAACTCATGGTCTTACAGGTACCTGTCTTGACGTCCCATAGTCTCACCGTAGAATCTCACTTCCCGATACGATGAACTCTGAATCACTGGATATAGCCACAGCATATACATAATAAGTGTGACCACTCATGGTCTTACAGGTACCTGTCTTGACGTCCCATAGTCTCACCGTACAATCATGACTTCCCGATACAATGAACTCTGAATCACTGGATATAGCCACAGCATATACAAAATAAGTGTGACCACTCATGGTCTTACAGGTACCTGTCTTGACGTCCCATAGTCTCACCGTATTATCTCCACTGCCCGATACGATGAACTCTGAATCACTGGATATAGCCACAGATAATACATAATGTGTGTGACAACTCATGGTCTTACAGGTACCTGTCTTGACGTCCCATAGTCTCACCGTAGAATCTCACTTCCCGATACGATGAACTCTGAATCACTGAATATAGCCACAGCAGATACATATCCTGTGTGACCACTCATGGTCTTACAGGTACCTGTCTTGACGTCCCATAGTCTCACCGTAGAATCTCCACTGCCCGATACGATGAACTCTGAATCACTGGATATAGCCACAGCATATACAAAATAAGTGTAACCACTCATGGTCTTACAGGTACCTGTCTTGACGTCCCATAGTCTCACCGTAGAATCTCAACTTCCCGATACGATGAACTCTGAATCCCTGGATATAGCCACAGCAGATACAAAATAAGTGTGACCACTCATGGTCTTACAGGTACCTGTCTTGACGTCCCATAGTCTCACCGTAGAATCTCCACTTCACAATGCGATGAACTCTGAATCACTGGATATAGCCACAGCATATACATAATAAGTGTGACCACTCATGGTCTTACAGGTACCTGTCTTGACGTCCCATAGTCTCACCGTAGAATCTCCACTTCACGATACGATGAACTCTGAATCACTGGATATAGCCACAGATAATACAGAACTAGTGTGACCACTCATGGTCTTACAGGTACCTGTCTTGACGTCCCATAGTCTCACCGTATAATCATAACTTCCCGATACGATGAACTCTGAATCACTGAATATAGCCACAGCAGATACATATCCTGTGTAACCACTCATGGTCTTACAGGTACCTGTCTTGACGTCCCATAGTCTCACCGTAGAATCTCCACTGCCCGATACGATGAACTCTGAATCACTGGATATAGCCACAGCATATACCTAATGTGTGTGACAACTCATGGTCTTACAGGTACCTGTCTTGACGTCCCATAGTCTCACCGTATAATCTGCACTTCACAATGCGATGAACTCTGAATCACTGGATATAGCCACAGATGATACATAATGTGTGTGACCACTCATGGTCTTACAGGTACCTGTCTTGACGTCCCATAGTCTCACCGTATAATCATAACTTCCCGATACGATGAACTCTGAATCACTGGATATAGCCACAGATGATACATAATAAGTGTGACCACTCATGGTCTTACAGGTACCTGTCTTGACGTCCCATAGTCTCACCGTAGAATCTCCACTTCACGATACGATGAACTCTGAATCACTGGATATAGCCACAGATAATACAGAACTAGTGTGACCACTCATGGTCTTACAGGTACCTGTCTTGACGTCCCATAGTCTCACCGTATAATCATAACTTCCCGATACGATGAACTCTGAATCACTGGATATAGCCACAGCATATACAAAATAAGTGTGACCACTCATGGTCTTACAGGTACCTGTCTTGACGTCCCATAGTCTCACCGTAGAATCTCCACTGCCCGATACGATGAACTCTGAATCACTGGATATAGCCACAGATAATACAGAACTAGTGTGACAACTCATGGTCTTACAGGTACCTGTCTTGACGTCCCATAGTCTCACCGTATAATCATAACTTCCCGATACGATGAACTCTGAATCACTGGATATAGCCACAGATGATACATAATAAGTGTGACCACTCATGGTCTTACATGTACCTGTCTTGACGTCCCATAGTCTCACCGTATAATCTGCACTTCACGATACGATGAACTCTGAATCACTGGATATAGCCACAGATGATACATAATGTGTGTGACAACTCATGGTCTTACAGGTACCTGTCTTGACGTCCCATAGTCTCTCCGTAGAATCTCAACTTCCCGATACGATGAACTCTGAATCACTGGATATAGCCACAGATGATACATAATAAGTGTGACCACTCATGGTCTTACAGGTACCTGTCTTGACGTCCCATAGTCTCACCGTCTTATCTCCACTTCCCGATACGATGAACTCTGAATCACTGGATATAGCCACAGCATATACAAAATAAGTGTGACCACTCATGGTCTTACAGGTACCTGTCTTGACGTCCCATAGTCTCACCGTAGAATCTCCACTGCCCGATACGATGAACTCTGAATCACTGGATATAGCCACAGATAATACAGAAATAGTGTGACCACTCATGGTCTTACAGGTACCTGTCTTGACGTCCCATAGTCTCACCGTAGAATCTCCACTTCACGATACGATGAACTCTGAATCACTGGATATAGCCACAGCAGATACATAATGTGTGTGACCACTCATGATCTTACAGGTACCTGTCTTGACGTCCCATAGTCTCACCGTATAATCTGCACTTCACAATGCGATGAACTCTGAATCACTGGATATAGCCACAGATGATACATAATGTGTGTGACCACTCATGGTCTTACAGGTACCTGTCTTGACGTCCCATAGTCTCACCGTATAATCATAACTTCCCGATACGATGAACTCTGAATCACTGGATATAGCCACAGATGATACATAATAAGTGTGACCACTCATGGTCTTACAGGTACCTGTCTTGACGTCCCATAGTCTCACCGTATAATCATAACTTCCCGATACGATGAACTCTGAATCACTGGATATAGCCACAGCAGATACATAATGTGTGTGACCACTCATGATCTTACAGGTACCTGTCTTGACGTCCCATAGTCTCACCGTATAATCTGCACTTCACAATGCGATGAACTCTGAATCACTGGATATAGCCACAGCATATACAAAATAAGTGTGACCACTCATGGTCTTACAGGTACCTGTCTTGACGTCCCATAGTCTCACCGTATTATCATGACTTCCCGATACGATGAACTCTGAATCACTGGATATAGCCACAGATGATACATAATGTGTGTAACCACTCATGGTCTTACAGGTACCTGTCTTGACGTCCCATAGTCTCACCGTCTTATCTCCACTGCCCGATACGATGAACTCTGAATCACTGGATATAGCCACAGCATATACAAAATAAGTGTGACCACTCATGGTCTTACAGGTACCTGTCTTGACGTCCCATAGTCTCACCGTAGAATCTCCACTGCCCGATACGATGAACTCTGAATCACTGGATATAGCCACAGATAATACAGAAATAGTGTGACCACTCATGGTCTTACAGGTACCTGTCTTGACGTCCCATAGTCTCACCGTATAATCTGCACTTCCCGATACGATGAACTCTGAATCACTGGATATAGCCACAGATAATACAGAACTAGTGTGACCACTCATGGTCTTACAGGTACCTGTCTTGACGTCCCATAGTCTCACCGTATTATCTCAACTTCCCGATACGATGAACTCTGAATCACTGGATATAGCCACAGAAATACCTAATGTGTGTGACCACTCATGGTCTTACATGTACCTGTCTTGACGTCCCATAGTCTCACCGTATTATCTCAACTTCCCGATACGATGAACTCTGAATCACTGGATATAGCCACAGCATATACAAAATAAGTGTGACCACTCATGGTCTTACAGGTACCTGTCTTGACGTCCCATAGTCTCACCGTCTTATCTCCACTGCCCGATACGATGAACTCTGAATCACTGGATATAGCCACAGCATATACAAAATAAGTGTGACCACTCATGGTCTTACAGGTACCTGTCTTGACGTCCCATAGTCTCACCGTAGAATCTCCACTGCCCGATACGATGAACTCTGAATCACTGGATATAGCCACAGATAATACAGAAATAGTGTGACCACTCATGGTCTTACAGGTACCTGTCTTGACGTCCCATAGTCTCACCGTATAATCTGCACTTCCCGATACGATGAACTCTGAATCACTGGATATAGCCACAGATAATACAGAACTAGTGTGACCACTCATGGTCTTACAGGTACCTGTCTTGACGTCCCATAGTCTCACCGTATTATCTCAACTTCCCGATACGATGAACTCTGAATCACTGGATATAGCCACAGAAATACCTAATGTGTGTGACCACTCATGGTCTTACATGTACCTGTCTTGACGTCCCATAGTCTCACCGTAGAATCTCAACTTCCCGATACGATGAACTCTGAATCACTGGATATAGCCACAGCATATACAAAATAAGTGTGACCACTCATGGTCTTACAGGTACCTGTCTTGACGTCCCATAGTCTCACCGTCTAATCATAACTTCCCGATACGATGAACTCTGAATCACTGGATATAGCCACAGATCTTACATAATCTGTGTGACCACTCATGGTCTTACAGGTACCTGTCTTGACGTCCCATAGTCTCACCGTATAATCATGACTTCCCGATACGATGAACTCTGAATCACTGGATATAGCCACAGAAATACCTAATGTGTGTGACCACTCATGGTCTTACATGTACCTGTCTTGACGTCCCATAGTCTCACCGTCTTATCTCCACTGCCCGATACGATGAACTCTGAATCACTGGATATAGCCACAGCATATACAAAATAAGTGTGACCACTCATGGTCTTACAGGTACCTGTCTTGACGTCCCATAGTCTCACCGTATTATCTCAACTTCCCGATACGATGAACTCTGAATCACTGGATATAGCCACAGAAATACCTAATGTGTGTGACCACTCATGGTCTTACAGGTACCTGTCTTGACGTCCCATAGTCTCTCCGTCTTATCTCCACTGCCCGATACGATGAACTCTGAATCACTGGATATAGCCACAGCATATACAAAATAAGTGTGACCACTCATGGTCTTACAGGTACCTGTCTTGACGTCCCATAGTCTCTCCGTAGAATCATTACTTCACGATACGATGAACTCTGAATCACTGGATATAGCCACAGCATATACAAAATAAGTGTGACCACTCATGGTCTTACAGGTACCTGTCTTGACGTCCCATAGTCTCACCGTATAATCATGACTTCCCGATACGATGAACTCTGAATCACTGGATATAGCCACAGATCTTACATAATGTGTGTGACCACTCATGGTCTTACATGTACCTGTCTTGACGTCCCATAGTCTCACCGTATAATCTGCACTTCACGATACGATGAACTCTGAATCACTGGATATAGCCACAGCATATACAAAATAAGTGTGACCACTCATGGTCTTACAGGTACCTGTCTTGACGTCCCATAGTCTCACCGTAGAATCTCAACTTCCCGATACGATGAACTCTGAATCACTGGATATAGCCACAGATCTTACATAATCTGTGTGACCACTCATGGTCTTACAGGTACCTGTCTTGACGTCCCATAGTCTCACCGTACAATCATGACTTCCCGATACAATGAACTCTGAATCACTGGATATAGCCACAGCATATACAAAATAAGTGTGACCACTCATGGTCTTACAGGTACCTGTCTTGACGTCCCATAGTCTCTCCGTAGAATCTCAACTTCCCGATACGATGAACTCTGAATCACTGGATATAGCCACAGCATATACAAAATAAGTGTGACCACTCATGGTCTTACAGGTACCTGTCTTTACGTCCCATAGTCTCACCGTCTTATCATGACTTCCCGATACGATGAACTCTGAATCACTGGATATAGCCACAGATAATACAGAACTAGTGTGACCACTCATGGTCTTACAGGTACCTGTCTTGACGTCCCATAGTCTCACCGTCTTATCATGACTTCCCGATACGATGAACTCTGAATCACTGGATATAGCCACAGCATATACCTAATGTGTGTGACCACTCATGGTCTTACAGGTACCTGTCTTGACGTCCCATAGTCTCACCGTATTATCTCAACTTCCCGATACGATGAACTCTGAATCACTGGATATAGCCACAGCATATACAAAATAAGTGTGACCACTCATGGTCTTACAGGTACCTGTCTTGACGTCCCATAGTCTCACCGTAGAATCTCCACTGCCCGATACGATGAACTCTGAATCACTGGATATAGCCACAGATAATACAGAAATAGTGTGACCACTCATGGTCTTACAGGTACCTGTCTTGACGTCCCATAGTCTCTCCGTAGAATCTCAACTTCCCGATACGATGAACTCTGAATCACTGGATATAGCCACAGATGATACATAATAAGTGTGACCACTCATGGTCTTACAGGTACCTGTCTTGACGTCCCATAGTCTCACCGTATTATCTCAACTTCCCGATACGATGAACTCTGAATCACTGGATATAGCCACAGCATATACAAAATAAGTGTGACCACTCATGGTCTTACAGGTACCTGTCTTGACGTCCCATAGTCTCACCGTATAATCATGACTTCCCGATACGATGAACTCTGAATCACTGGATATAGCCACAGATCTTACATAATGTGTGTGACCACTCATGGTCTTACATGTACCTGTCTTGACGTCCCATAGTCTCACCGTAGAATCTCCACTGCCCGATACGATGAACTCTGAATCACTGGATATAGCCACAGATAATACAGAAATAGTGTGACCACTCATGGTCTTACAGGTACCTGTCTTGACGTCCCATAGTCTCACCGTATTATCTCAACTTCCCGATACGATGAACTCTGAATCACTGGATATAGCCACAGAAATACCTAATGTGTGTGACCACTCATGGTCTTACAGGTACCTGTCTTGACGTCCCATAGTCTCTCCGTCTTATCTCCACTGCCCGATACGATGAACTCTGAATCACTGGATATAGCCACAGCATATACAAAATAAGTGTGACCACTCATGGTCTTACAGGTACCTGTCTTGACGTCCCATAGTCTCTCCGTAGAATCATTACTTCACGATACGATGAACTCTGAATCACTGGATATAGCCACAGCATATACAAAATAAGTGTGACCACTCATGGTCTTACAGGTACCTGTCTTGACGTCCCATAGTCTCACCGTATAATCATGACTTCCCGATACGATGAACTCTGAATCACTGGATATAGCCACAGATCTTACATAATGTGTGTGACCACTCATGGTCTTACATGTACCTGTCTTGACGTCCCATAGTCTCACCGTATAATCTGCACTTCACGATACGATGAACTCTGAATCACTGGATATAGCCACAGCATATACAAAATAAGTGTGACCACTCATGGTCTTACAGGTACCTGTCTTGACGTCCCATAGTCTCTCCGTAGAATCTCAACTTCCCGATACGATGAACTCTGAATCACTGGATATAGCCACAGATGATACATAATAAGTGTGACCACTCATGGTCTTACAGGTACCTGTCTTGACGTCCCATAGTCTCACCGTATTATCTCAACTTCCCGATACGATGAACTCTGAATCACTGGATATAGCCACAGATCTTACATAATCTGTGTGACCACTCATGGTCTTACAGGTACCTGTCTTGACGTCCCATAGTCTCACCGTCTAATCATAACTTCCCGATACGATGAACTCTGAATCACTGGATATAGCCACAGATAATACAGAAATAGTGTGACCACTCATGGTCTTACAGGTACCTGTCTTGACGTCCCATAGTCTCACCGTATTATCTCAACTTCCCGATACGATGAACTCTGAATCACTGGATATAGCCACAGAAATACCTAATGTGTGTGACCACTCATGGTCTTACATGTACCTGTCTTGACGTCCCATAGTCTCACCGTATAATCTGCACTTCACGATACGATGAACTCTGAATCACTGGATATAGCCACAGCATATACAAAATAAGTGTTACCACTCATGGTCTTACAGGTACCTGTCTTGACGTCCCATAGTCTCTCCGTAGAATCTCAACTTCCCGATACGATGAACTCTGAATCACTGGATATAGCCACAGATCTTACATAATCTGTGTGACCACTCATGGTCTTACAGGTACCTGTCTTGACGTCCCATAGTCTCACCGTACAATCATGACTTCCCGATACAATGAACTCTGAATCACTGGATATAGCCACAGCATATACAAAATAAGTGTGACCACTCATGGTCTTACAGGTACCTGTCTTGACGTCCCAGAGTCTCACCGTAGAATCATGACTTCACGATACGATGAACTCTGAATCACTGGATATAGCCACAGCATATACAAAATAAGTGTGACCACTCATGGTCTTACAGGTACCTGTCTTGACGTCCCATAGTCTCACCGTAGAATCTCCACTGCCCGATACGATGAACTCTGAATCACTGGATATAGCCACAGCATATACAAAATAAGTGTTACCACTCATGGTCTTACAGGTACCTGTCTTGACGTCCCATAGTCTCACCGTATAATCTACACTTCCCGATACGATGAACTCTGAATCACTGGATATAGCCACAGCATATACACAACTAGTGTGACCACTCATGGTCTTAAAGGTATTTGTCTTGACGTCCCATAGTCTCACCGTAGAATCATTACTTCACGATACGATGAACTCTGAATCACTGGATATAGCCACAGATGATACATAATAAGTGTGACCACTCATGGTCTTACAGGTACCTGTCTTGACGTCCCATAGTCTCACCGTATAATCATAACTTCCCGATACGATGAACTCTGAATCACTGGATATAGCCACAGATGATACATAATAAGTGTGACCACTCATGGTCTTACATGTACCTGTCTTGACGTCCCATAGTCTCACCGTATAATCTGCACTTCACGATACGATGAACTCTGAATCACTGGATATAGCCACAGATGATACATAATCTGTGTGACCACTCATGGTCTTACAGGTACCTGTCTTGACGTCCCATAGTCTCACCGTACAATCATGACTTCCCGATACGATGAACTCTGAATCACTGGATATAGCCACAGATCTTACATAATCTGTGTGACCACTCATGGTCTTACAGGTACCTGTCTTGACGTCCCATAGTCTCACCGTATTATCTCAACTTCCCGATACGATGAACTCTGAATCACTGGATATAGCCACAGCATATACAAAATAAGTGTGACCACTCATGGTCTTACAGGTACCTGTCTTGACGTCCCATAGTCTCACCGTATTATCTCAACTTCCCGATACGATGAACTCTGAATCACTGGATATAGCCACAGCATATACAAAATAAGTGTGACCACTCATGGTCTTAAAGGTACCTGTCTTGACGTCCCATAGTCTCACCGTCTTATCTCAACTTCCCGATACGATGAACTCTGAATCACTGAATATAGCCACAGATGATACAAAATAAGTGTGACCACTCATGGTCTTACAGGTACCTGTCTTGACGTCCCATAGTCTCACCGTAGAATCTCACTTCCCGATACGATGAACTCTGAATCACTGGATATAGCCATAGCATATACAAAATAAGTGTGACCACTCATGGTCTTACAGGTACCTGTCTTGACGTCCCAGAGTCTCTCCGTCTTATCATGACTTCCCGATACTATGAACTCTGAATCACTGGATATAGCCATAGCATATACAAAATAAGTGTGACCACTCATGGTCTTAAAGGTATTTGTCTTGACGTCCCATAGTCTCACCGTAGAATCATTACTTCACGATACGATGAACTCTGAATCACTGGATATAGCCACAGCATATACAAAATAAGTGTGACCACTCATGGTCTTACAGGTACCTGTCTTGACGTCCCATAGTCTCACCGTAGAATCTCAACTTCCCGATACGATGAACTCTGAATCACTGGATATAGCCACAGATCTTACATAATCTGTGTGACCACTCATGGTCTTACAGGTACCTGTCTTGACGTCCCATAGTCTCACCGTAGAATCTCCACTGCCCGATACGATGAACTCTGAATCACTGGATATAGCCACAGCATATACAAAATAAGTGTTACCACTCATGGTCTTACAGGTACCTGTCTTTACGTCCCATAGTCTCACCGTCTTATCATGACTTCCCGATACGATGAACACTGAATCACTGGATATAGCCACAGCATATACACAACTAGTGTGACCACTCATGGTCTTAAAGGTATTTGTCTTGACGTCCCATAGTCTCACCGTAGAATCATTACTTCACGATACGATGAACTCTGAATCACTGGATATAGCCACAGCATATACAAAATAAGTGTGACCACTCATGGTCTTACAGGTACCTGTCTTGACGTCCCATAGTCTCACCGTATAATCATGACTTCCCGATACGATGAACTCTGAATCACTGGATATAGCCACAGATCTTACATAATGTGTGTGACCACTCATGGTCTTACATGTACCTGTCTTGACGTCCCATAGTCTCACCGTATAATCTGCACTTCACGATACGATGAACTCTGAATCACTGGATATAGCCACAGCATATACAAAATAAGTGTGACCACTCATGGTCTTACAGGTACCTGTCTTGACGTCCCATAGTCTCTCCGTAGAATCTCAACTTCCCGATACGATGAACTCTGAATCACTGGATATAGCCACAGATGATACATAATAAGTGTGACCACTCATGGTCTTACAGGTACCTGTCTTGACGTCCCATAGTCTCACCGTATTATCTCAACTTCCCGATACGATGAACTCTGAATCACTGGATATAGCCACAGCATATACAAAATAAGTGTGACCACTCATGGTCTTACAGGTACCTGTCTTGACGTCCCATAGTCTCACCGTATAATCATGACTTCCCGATACGATGAACTCTGAATCACTGGATATAGCCACAGATCTTACATAATGTGTGTGACCACTCATGGTCTTACATGTACCTGTCTTGACGTCCCATAGTCTCACCGTAGAATCTCCACTGCCCGATACGATGAACTCTGAATCACTGGATATAGCCACAGATAATACAGAACTAGTGTGACCACTCATGGTCTTACAGGTACCTGTCTTGACGTCCCATAGTCTCACCGTCTTATCTCCACTTCCCGATACGATGAACTCTGAATCACTGGATATAGCCACAGATAATACATAATATATATGACCACTCATGGTCTTACAGGTACCTGTCTTGACGTCCCATAGTCTCTCCGTCTTATCTCCACTGCCCGATACGATGAACTCTGAATCACTGGATATAGCCACAGCATATACAAAATAAGTGTGACCACTCATGGTCTTACAGGTACCTGTCTTGACGTCCCATAGTCTCACCGTATTATCTCAACTTCCCGATACGATGAACTCTGAATCACTGGATATAGCCACAGCATATACAAAATAAGTGTGACCACTCATGGTCTTAAAGGTACCTGTCTTGACGTCCCATAGTCTCACCGTCTTATCTCAACTTCCCGATACAATGAACTCTGAATCACTGGATATAGCCACAGCATATACAAAATAAGTGTGACCACTCATGGTCTTACAGGTACCTGTCTTGACGTCCCAGAGTCTCACCGTAGAATCATGACTTCACGATACGATGAACTCTGAATCACTGGATATAGCCACAGCATATACAAAATAAGTGTGACCACTCATGGTCTTACAGGTACCTGTCTTGACGTCCCAGAGTCTCACCGTCTTATCATGACTTCCCGATACTATGAACTCTGAATCACTGGATATAGCCACAGCATATACAAAATAAGTGTGACCACTCATGGTCTTACAGGTACCTGTCTTGACGTCCCATAGTCTCACCGTAGAATCTCAACTTCCCGATACGATGAACTCTGAATCACTGGATATAGCCACAGATCTTACATAATCTGTGTGACCACTCATGGTCTTACAGGTACCTGTCTTGACGTCCCATAGTCTCACCGTAGAATCTCCACTGCCCGATACGATGAACTCTGAATCACTGGATATAGCCACAGCATATACAAAATAAGTGTTACCACTCATGGTCTTACAGGTACCTGTCTTTACGTCCCATAGTCTCACCGTCTTATCATGACTTCCCGATACGATGAACACTGAATCACTGGATATAGCCACAGCATATACACAACTAGTGTGACCACTCATGGTCTTAAAGGTATTTGTCTTGACGTCCCATAGTCTCACCGTAGAATCATTACTTCACGATACGATGAACTCTGAATCACTGGATATAGCCACAGCATATACAAAATAAGTGTGACCACTCATGGTCTTACAGGTACCTGTCTTGACGTCCCATAGTCTCACCGTAGAATCATGACTTCACGATACGATGAACTCTGAATCACTGGATATAGCCACAGCATATACAAAATAAGTGTGACCACTCATGGTCTTACAGGTACCTGTCTTGACGTCCCATAGTCTCACCGTATAATCTACACTTCCCGATACGATGAACTCTGAATCACTGGATATAGCCACAGAAATACCTAATGTGTGTGACCACTCATGGTCTTAAAGGTATTTGTCTTGACGTCCCATAGTCTCACCGTATAATCATGACTTCACGATACGATGAACTCTGAATCACTGGATATAGCCACAGCATATACAAAATAAGTGTGACCACTCATGGTCTTACAGGTACCTGTCTTGACGTCCCATAGTCTCACCGTAGAATCTCAACTTCCCGATACGATGAACTCTGAATCACTGGATATAGCCACAGATCTTACATAATCTGTGTGACCACTCATGGTCTTACAGGTACCTGTCTTGACGTCCCATAGTCTCACCGTACAATCATGACTTCCCGATACAATGAACTCTGAATCACTGGATATAGCCACAGCATATACAAAATAAGTGTGACCACTCATGGTCTTACAGGTACCTGTCTTGACGTCCCATAGTCTCACCGTATAATCATGACTTCCCGATACGATGAACTCTGAATCACTGGATATAGCCACAGATCTTACATAATGTGTGTGACCACTCATGGTCTTACATGTACCTGTCTTGACGTCCCATAGTCTCACCGTATAATCTGCACTTCACGATACGATGAACTCTGAATCACTGGATATAGCCACAGCATATACAAAATAAGTGTGACCACTCATGGTCTTACAGGTACCTGTCTTGACGTCCCAGAGTCTCACCGTCTTATCATGACTTCACGATACGATGAACTCTGAATCACTGGATATAGCCACAGCATATACAAAATAAGTGTGACCACTCATGGTCTTACAGGTACCTGTCTTGACGTCCCATAGTCTCACCGTATTATCTCAACTTCCCGATACGATGAACTCTGAATCACTGGATATAGCCACAGCATATACAAAATAAGTGTGACCACTCATGGTCTTACAGGTACCTGTCTTGACGTCCCATAGTCTCACCGTAGAATCTCCACTGCCCGATACGATGAACTCTGAATCACTGGATATAGCCACAGATAATACAGAAATAGTGTGACCACTCATGGTCTTACAGGTACCTGTCTTGACGTCCCATAGTCTCACCGTATTATCTCAACTTCCCGATACGATGAACTCTGAATCACTGAATATAGCCACAGATGATACATAATGTGTGTGACCACTCATGGTCTTACAGGTACCTGTCTTGACGTCCCATAGTCTCACCGTAGAATCTCACTTCCCGATACGATGAACTCTGAATCACTGGATATAGCCATAGCATATACAAAATAAGTGTGACCACTCATGGTCTTAAAGGTATTTGTCTTGACGTCCCATAGTCTCACCGTAGAATCATTACTTCACGATACGATGAACTCTGAATCACTGGATATAGCCACAGCATATACAAAATAAGTGTGACCACTCATGGTCTTACAGGTACCTGTCTTGACGTCCCATAGTCTCACCGTATAATCATGACTTCCCGATACGATGAACTCTGAATCACTGGATATAGCCACAGATCTTACATAATGTGTGTGACCACTCATGGTCTTACAGGTACCTGTCTTGACGTCCCAGAGTCTCACCGTAGAATCATGACTTCACGATACGATGAACTCTGAATCACTGGATATAGCCACAGCATATACAAAATAAGTGTGACCACTCATGGTCTTACAGGTACCTGTCTTGACGTCCCATAGTCTCACCGTAGAATCTCCACTGCCCGATACGATGAACTCTGAATCACTGGATATAGCCACAGCATATACAAAATAAGTGTTACCACTCATGGTCTTACAGGTACCTGTCTTGACGTCCCATAGTCTCACCGTCTAATCATAACTTCCCGATACGATGAACTCTGAATCACTGGATATAGCCACAGATCTTACATAATCTGTGTGACCACTCATGGTCTTACAGGTACCTGTCTTGACGTCCCATAGTCTCACCGTATAATCATGACTTCCCGATACGATGAACTCTGAATCACTGGATATAGCCACAGAAATACCTAATGTGTGTGACCACTCATGGTCTTACATGTACCTGTCTTGACGTCCCATAGTCTCACCGTCTTATCTCCACTGCCCGATACGATGAACTCTGAATCACTGGATATAGCCACAGCATATACAAAATAAGTGTGACCACTCATGGTCTTACAGGTACCTGTCTTGACGTCCCATAGTCTCACCGTATTATCTCAACTTCCCGATACGATGAACTCTGAATCACTGGATATAGCCACAGAAATACCTAATGTGTGTGACCACTCATGGTCTTACAGGTACCTGTCTTGACGTCCCATAGTCTCTCCGTCTTATCTCCACTGCCCGATACGATGAACTCTGAATCACTGGATATAGCCACAGCATATACAAAATAAGTGTGACCACTCATGGTCTTACAGGTACCTGTCTTGACGTCCCATAGTCTCTCCGTAGAATCATTACTTCACGATACGATGAACTCTGAATCACTGGATATAGCCACAGCATATACAAAATAAGTGTGACCACTCATGGTCTTACAGGTACCTGTCTTGACGTCCCATAGTCTCACCGTAGAATCTCCACTGCCCGATACGATGAACTCTGAATCACTGGATATAGCCACAGCATATACAAAATAAGTGTGACCACTCATGGTCTTACAGGTACCTGTCTTTACGTCCCATAGTCTCACCGTACAATCATGACTTCCCGATACGATGAACTCTGAATCACTGGATATAGCCACAGCATATACAAAATAAGTGTGACCACTCATGGTCTTACAGGTACCTGTCTTGACGTCCCATAGTCTCACCGTATAATCTACACTTCCCGATACGATGAACTCTGAATCACTGGATATAGCCACAGAAATACCTAATGTGTGTGACCACTCATGGTCTTAAAGGTATTTGTCTTGACGTCCCATAGTCTCACCGTATAATCATGACTTCACGATACGATGAACTCTGAATCACTGGATATAGCCACAGATCTTACATAATCTGTGTGACCACTCATGGTCTTACAGGTACCTGTCTTGACGTCCCATAGTCTCACCGTATAATCTACACTTCCCGATACGATGAACTCTGAATCACTGGATATAGCCACAGAAATACCTAATGTGTGTGACCACTCATGGTCTTAAAGGTATTTGTCTTGACGTCCCATAGTCTCACCGTATAATCATGACTTCACGATACGATGAACTCTGAATCACTGGATATAGCCACAGCATATACAAAATAAGTGTGACCACTCATGGTCTTACAGGTACCTGTCTTGACGTCCCATAGTCTCACCGTAGAATCTCAACTTCCCGATACGATGAACTCTGAATCACTGGATATAGCCACAGCATATACAAAATAAGTGTGACCACTCATGGTCTTACAGGTACCTGTCTTGACGTCCCATAGTCTCACCGTAGAATCTCCACTGCCCGATACGATGAACTCTGAATCACTGGATATAGCCACAGCATATACAAAATAAGTGTTACCACTCATGGTCTTACAGGTACCTGTCTTGACGTCCCATAGTCTCACCGTATAATCTGCACTTCACGATACGATGAACTCTGAATCACTGGATATAGCCACAGCATATACAAAATAAGTGTGACCACTCATGGTCTTACAGGTACCTGTCTTGACGTCCCATAGTCTCACCGTAGAATCTCCACTGCCCGATACGATGAACTCTGAATCACTGGATATAGCCACAGCATATACAAAATAAGTGTTACCACTCATGGTCTTACAGGTACCTGTCTTGACGTCCCATAGTCTCACCGTATAATCTACACTTCCCGATACGATGAACTCTGAATCACTGGATATAGCCACAGCATATACACAACTAGTGTGACCACTCATGGTCTTAAAGGTATTTGTCTTGACGTCCCATAGTCTCACCGTAGAATCATTACTTCACGATACGATGAACTCTGAATCACTGGATATAGCCACAGCATATACAAAATAAGTGTGACCACTCATGGTCTTACAGGTACCTGTCTTGACGTCCCATAGTCTCACCGTATAATCATGACTTCCCGATACGATGAACTCTGAATCACTGGATATAGCCACAGATCTTACATAATGTGTGTGACCACTCATGGTCTTACATGTACCTGTCTTGACGTCCCATAGTCTCACCGTATAATCTGCACTTCACGATACGATGAACTCTGAATCACTGGATATAGCCACAGATGATACATAATCTGTGTGACCACTCATGGTCTTACAGGTACCTGTCTTTACGTCCCATAGTCTCACCGTACAATCATGACTTCCCGATACGATGAACTCTGAATCACTGGATATAGCCACAGATCTTACATAATCTGTGTGACCACTCATGGTCTTACAGGTACCTGTCTTGACGTCCCATAGTCTCACCGTATTATCTCAACTTCCCGATACGATGAACTCTGAATCACTGGATATAGCCACAGCATATACAAAATAAGTGTGACCACTCATGGTCTTAAAGGTACCTGTCTTGACGTCCCATAGTCTCACCGTAGAATCTCCACTGCCCGATACGATGAACTCTGAATCACTGGATATAGCCACAGATAATACAGAAATAGTGTGACCACTCATGGTCTTACAGGTACCTGTCTTGACGTCCCATAGTCTCACCGTATTATCTCAACTTCCCGATACGATGAACTCTGAATCACTGGATATAGCCACAGCATATACAAAATAAGTGTGACCACTCATGGTCTTAAAGGTACCTGTCTTGACGTCCCATAGTCTCACCGTAGAATCTCCACTGCCCGATACGATGAACTCTGAATCACTGGATATAGCCACAGATAATACAGAAATAGTGTGACCACTCATGGTCTTACAGGTACCTGTCTTGACGTCCCATAGTCTCACCGTATTATCTCAACTTCCCGATACGATGAACTCTGAATCACTGGATATAGCCACAGCATATACAAAATAAGTGTGACCACTCATGGTCTTACAGGTACCTGTCTTGACGTCCCATAGTCTCACCGTCTTATCTCCACTGCCCGATACGATGAACTCTGAATCACTGGATATAGCCACAGCATATACAAAATAAGTGTGACCACTCATGGTCTTACAGGTACCTGTCTTGACGTCCCATAGTCTCACCGTAGAATCTCAACTTCCCGATACGATGAACTCTGAATCACTGGATATAGCCACAGATCTTACATAATCTGTGTGACCACTCATGGTCTTACAGGTACCTGTCTTGACGTCCCATAGTCTCACCGTACAATCATGACTTCCCGATACAATGAACTCTGAATCACTGGATATAGCCACAGCATATACAAAATAAGTGTGACCACTCATGGTCTTACAGGTACCTGTCTTGACGTCCCAGAGTCTCACCGTAGAATCATGACTTCACGATACGATGAACTCTGAATCACTGGATATAGCCACAGCATATACAAAATAAGTGTGACCACTCATGGTCTTACAGGTACCTGTCTTGACGTCCCATAGTCTCACCGTATAATCTACACTTCCCGATACGATGAACTCTGAATCACTGGATATAGCCACAGAAATACCTAATGTGTGTGACCACTCATGGTCTTAAAGGTATTTGTCTTGACGTCCCATAGTCTCACCGTATAATCATGACTTCACGATACGATGAACTCTGAATCACTGGATATAGCCACAGCATATACAAAATAAGTGTGACCACTCATGGTCTTACAGGTACCTGTCTTGACGTCCCATAGTCTCACCGTAGAATCTCAACTTCCCGATACGATGAACTCTGAATCACTGGATATAGCCACAGATCTTACATAATCTGTGTGACCACTCATGGTCTTACAGGTACCTGTCTTGACGTCCCATAGTCTCACCGTACAATCATGACTTCCCGATACAATGAACTCTGAATCACTGGATATAGCCACAGCATATACAAAATAAGTGTGACCACTCATGGTCTTACAGGTACCTGTCTTGACGTCCCAGAGTCTCACCGTAGAATCTCAACTTCCCGATACGATGAACTCTGAATCAGTGGATATAGCCACAGATCTTACATAATCTGTGTGACCACTCATGGTCTTACAGGTACCTGTCTTGACGTCCCATAGTCTCACCGTAGAATCTCCACTGCCCGATACGATGAACTCTGAATCACTGGATATAGCCACAGATAATACAGAAATAGTGTGACCACTCATGGTCTTACAGGTACCTGTCTTGACGTCCCATAGTCTCACCGTATTATCTCAACTTCCCGATACGATGAACTCTGAATCACTGGATATAGCCACAGAAATACCTAATGTGTGTGACCACTCATGGTCTTACAGGTACCTGTCTTGACGTCCCATAGTCTCTCCGTCTTATCTCCACTGCCCGATACGATGAACTCTGAATCACTGGATATAGCCACAGCATTTACAAAATAAGTGTGACCACTCATGGTCTTACAGGTACCTGTCTTGACGTCCCATAGTCTCACCGTAGAATCTCAACTTCCCGATACGATGAACTCTGAATCACTGGATATAGCCACAGATCTTACATAATCTGTGTGACCACTCATGGTCTTACAGGTACCTGTCTTGACGTCCCATAGTCTCACCGTACAATCATGACTTCCCGATACAATGAACTCTGAATCACTGGATATAGCCACAGCATATACAAAATAAGTGTGACCACTCATGGTCTTACAGGTACCTGTCTTGACGTCCCAGAGTCTCACCGTAGAATCATGACTTCACGATACGATGAACTCTGAATCACTGGATATAGCCACAGCATATACAAAATAAGTGTGACCACTCATGGTCTTACAGGTACCTGTCTTGACGTCCCATAGTCTCACCGTATAATCTACACTTCCCGATACGATGAACTCTGAATCACTGGATATAGCCACAGAAATACCTAATGTGTGTGACCACTCATGGTCTTAAAGGTATTTGTCTTGACGTCCCATAGTCTCACCGTATAATCATGACTTCACGATACGATGAACTCTGAATCACTGGATATAGCCACAGCATATACAAAATAAGTGTGACCACTCATGGTCTTACAGGTACCTGTCTTTACGTCCCATAGTCTCACCGTCTTATCATGACTTCCCGATACGATGAACTCTGAATCACTGGATATAGCCACAGATCTTACATAATCTGTGTGACCACTCATGGTCTTACAGGTACCTGTCTTGACGTCCCATAGTCTCACCGTATTATCTCAACTTCCCGATACGATGAACTCTGAATCACTGGATATAGCCACAGAAATACCTAATGTGTGTGACCACTCATGGTCTTACAGGTACCTGTCTTGACGTCCCAGAGTCTCACCGTAGAATCTCAACTTCCCGATACGATGAACTCTGAATCAGTGGATATAGCCACAGATCTTACATAATCTGTGTGACCACTCATGGTCTTACAGGTACCTGTCTTGACGTCCCATAGTCTCACCGTATAATCATGACTTCCCGATACGATGAACTCTGAATCACTGGATATAGCCACAGATGATACATAATATATATGGCCACTCATGGTCTTACAGGTACCTGTCTTGACGTCCCATAGTCTCACCGTATAATCTGCACTTCACGATACGATGAACTCTGAATCACTGGATATAGCCACAGATGATACATAATCTGTGTGACCACTCATGGTCTTACAGGTACCTGTCTTTACGTCCCATAGTCTCACCGTACAATCATGACTTCCCGATACGATGAACTCTGAATCACTGGATATAGCCACAGCATATACAAAATAAGTGTGACCACTCATGGTCTTACAGGTACCTGTCTTGACGTCCCATAGTCTCTCCGTAGAATCTCAACTTCCCGATACGATGAACTCTGAATCACTGGATATAGCCACAGATGATACATAATAAGTGTGACCACTCATGGTCTTACAGGTACCTGTCTTGACGTCCCATAGTCTCACCGTAGAATCTCCACTGCCCGATACGATGAACTCTGAATCACTGGATATAGCCACAGCATATACAAAATAAGTGTGACCACTCATGGTCTTACAGGTACCTGTCTTGACGTCCCATAGTCTCACCGTAGAATCTCCACTGCCCGATACGATGAACTCTGAATCACTGGATATAGCCACAGCATATACAAAATAAGTGTTACCACTCATGGTCTTACAGGTACCTGTCTTGACGTCCCATAGTCTCACCGTATAATCTACACTTCCCGATACGATGAACTCTGAATCACTGGATATAGCCACAGAAATACCTAATGTGTGTGACCACTCATGGTCTTAAAGGTATTTGTCTTGACGTCCCATAGTCTCACCGTATAATCATGACTTGCCGATACGATGAACTCTGAATCACTGGATATAGCCACAGCATATACAAAATAAGTGTGACCACTCATGGTCTTACAGGTACCTGTCTTGACGTCCCATAGTCTCACCGTAGAATCTCAACTTCCCGATACGATGAACTCTGAATCACTGGATATAGCCACAGCAGATACATAATCTGTGTGACCACTCATGGTCTTACAGGTACCTGTCTTGACGTCCCATAGTCTCACCGTACAATCATGACTTCCCGATACAATGAACTCTGAATCACTGGATATAGCCACAGCATATACAAAATAAGTGTGACCACTCATGGTCTTACAGGTACCTGTCTTGACGTCCCAGAGTCTCACCGTAGAATCATGACTTCACGATACGATGAACTCTGAATCACTGGATATAGCCACAGCATATACAAAATAAGTGTGACCACTCATGGTCTTACATGTACCTGTCTTGACGTCCCATAGTCTCACCGTATAATCTACACTTCCCGATACGATGAACTCTGAATCACTGGATATAGCCACAGCATATACACAACTAGTGTGACCACTCATGGTCTTAAAGGTATTTGTCTTGACGTCCCATAGTCTCACCGTATAATCTACACTTCCCGATACGATGAACTCTGAATCACTGGATATAGCCACAGCATATACACAACTAGTGTGACCACTCATGGTCTTAAAGGTATTTGTCTTGACGTCCCATAGTCTCACCGTAGAATCTCAACTTCCCGATACGATGAACTCTGAATCACTGGATATAGCCACAGCAGATACATAATCTGTGTGACCACTCATGGTCTTACAGGTACCTGTCTTGACGTCCCATAGTCTCACCGTACAATCATGACTTCCCGATACAATGAACTCTGAATCACTGGATATAGCCACAGCATATACATAATCTGTGTGACCACTCATGGTCTTACAGGTACCTGTCTTGACGTCCCATAGTCTCACCGTACAATCATGACTTCCCGATACAATGAACTCTGAATCACTGGATATAGCCACAGCATATACAAAATAAGTGTGACCACTCATGGTCTTACAGGTACCTGTCTTGACGTCCCATAGTCTCACCGTAGAATCTCCACTGCCCGATACGATGAACTCTGAATCACTGGATATAGCCACAGCATATACAAAATAAGTGTTACCACTCATGGTCTTACAGGTACCTGTCTTGACGTCCCATAGTCTCACCGTATAATCTACACTTCCCGATACGATGAACTCTGAATCACTGGATATAGCCACAGCATATACACAACTAGTGTGACCACTCATGGTCTTAAAGGTATTTGTCTTGACGTCCCATAGTCTCACCGTAGAATCTCAACTTCCCGATACGATGAACTCTGAATCACTGGATATAGCCACAGATGATACATAATAAGTGTGACCACTCATGGTCTTACAGGTACCTGTCTTGACGTCCCATAGTCTCACCGTATTATCTCAACTTCCCGATACGATGAACTCTGAATCACTGGATATAGCCACAGCATATACAAAATAAGTGTTACCACTCATGGTCTTACATGTACCTGTCTTGACGTCCCATAGTCTCACCGTATAATCTGCACTTCACGATACGATGAACTCTGAATCACTGGATATAGCCACAGATGATACATAATCTGTGTGACCACTCATGGTCTTACAGGTACCTGTCTTTACGTCCCATAGTCTCACCGTACAATCATGACTTCCCGATACGATGAACTCTGAATCACTGGATATAGCCACAGCATATACAAAATAAGTGTGACCACTCATGGTCTTACAGGTACCTGTCTTGACGTCCCATAGTCTCTCCGTAGAATCTCAACTTCCCGATACGATGAACTCTGAATCACTGGATATAGCCACAGATGATACATAATAAGTGTGACCACTCATGGTCTTACAGGTACCTGTCTTGACGTCCCATAGTCTCACCGTAGAATCTCCACTGCCCGATACGATGAACTCTGAATCACTGGATATAGCCACAGATCTTACATAATCTGTGTGACCACTCATGGTCTTACAGGTACCTGTCTTGACGTCCCATAGTCTCACCGTACAATCATGACTTCCCGATACGATGAACTCTGAATCACTGGATATAGCCACAGCATATACAAAATAAGTGTGACCACTCATGGTCTTACAGGTACCTGTCTTGACGTCCCATAGTCTCACCGTATTATCTCAACTTCCCGATACGATGAACTCTGAATCACTGGATATAGCCACAGCATATACAAAATAAGTGTGACCACTCATGGTCTTAAAGGTACCTGTCTTGACGTCCCATAGTCTCACCGTAGAATCTCCACTGCCCGATACGATGAACTCTGAATCACTGGATATAGCCATAGCATATACAAAATAAGTGTGACCACTCATGGTCTTACAGGTACCTGTCTTGACGTCCCATAGTCTCACCGTATTATCTCAACTTCCCGATACGATGAACTCTGAATCACTGGATATAGCCACAGAAATAACTAATGTGTGTGACCACTCATGGTCTTACATGTACCTGTCTTGACGTCCCATAGTCTCACCGTCTTATCTCCACTGCCCGATACGATGAACTCTGAATCACTGGATATAGCCACAGCATATACAAAATAAGTGTGACCACTCATGGTCTTACAGGTACCTGTCTTGACGTCCCATAGTCTCACCGTAGAATCTCAACTTCCCGATACGATGAACTCTGAATCACTGGATATAGCCACAGATCTTACATAATCTGTGTGACCACTCATGGTCTTACAGGTACCTGTCTTGACGTCCCATAGTCTCACCGTAGAATCTCAACTTCCCGATACGATGAACTCTGAATCACTGGATATAGCCACAGCATATACAAAATAAGTGTGACCACTCATGGTCTTACAGGTACCTGTCTTGACGTCCCAGAGTCTCACCGTAGAATCATGACTTAACGATACGATGAACTCTGAATCACTGGATATAGCCACAGCATATACAAAATAAGTGTGACCACTCATGGTCTTACAGGTACCTGTCTTGACGTCCCATAGTCTCACCGTCTTATCTCCACTTCCCGATACGATGAACTCTGAATCACTGGATATAGCCACAGATAATACAGAACTAGTGTGACCACTCATGGTCTTACAGGTACCTGTCTTAACGTCCCATAGTCTCTCCGTAGAATCTCAACTTCCCGATACGATGAACTCTGAATCACTGGATATAGCCACAGCATATACAAAATAAGTGTGACCACTCATGGTCTTACAGGTACCTGTCTTGACGTCCCATAGTCTCACCGTAGAATCTCCACTGCCCGATACGATGAACTCTGAATCACTGGATATAGCCACAGCATATACAAAATAAGTGTGACCACTCATGGTCTTACAGGTACCTGTCTTGACGTCCCATAGTCTCACCGTATAATCTACACTTCCCGATACGATGAACTCTGAATCACTGGATATAGCCACAGAAATACCTAATGTGTGTGACCACTCATGGTCTTAAAGGTATTTGTCTTGACGTCCCATAGTCTCACCGTAGAATCATTACTTCACGATACGATGAACTCTGAATCACTGGATATAGCCACAGCATATACAAAATAAGTGTGACCACTCATGGTCTTACAGGTACCTGTCTTGACGTCCCATAGTCTCACCGTAGAATCTCAACTTCCCGATACGATGAACTCTGAATCACTGGATATAGCCACAGATCTTACATAATCTGTGTGACCACTCATGGTCTTACAGGTACCTGTCTTGACGTCCCATAGTCTCACCGTACAATCATGACTTCCCGATACAATGAACTCTGAATCACTGGATATAGCCACAGCATATACAAAATAAGTGTGACCACTCATGGTCTTACAGGTACCTGTCTTGACGTCCCATAGTCTCACCGTAGAATCTCAACTTCCCGATACGATGAACTCTGAATCAGTGGATATAGCCACAGATCTTACATAATCTGTGTGACCACTCATGGTCTTACAGGTACCTGTCTTGACGTCCCATAGTCTCACCGTCTTATCTCAACTTCCCGATACGATGAACTCTGAATCACTGAATATAGCCACAGCATATACAAAATAAGTGTGACCACTCATGGTCTTACAGGTACCTGTCTTGACGTCCCATAGTCTCACCGTACAATCATGACTTCCCGATACAATGAACTCTGAATCACTGGATATAGCCACA
Source organism: Loxodes magnus (assembly GCA_946699065.1). Classification (NCBI taxonomy): domain Eukaryota; phylum Ciliophora; class Karyorelictea; order Loxodida; family Loxodidae; genus Loxodes; species Loxodes magnus. The sequence continues at coordinate 968,158 of CAMPDV010000054.1, read as the reverse complement.
GAAATAACTAATGTGTGTGACCACTCATGGTCTTACATGTACCTGTCTTGACGTCCCATAGTCTCACCGTCTTATCTCCACTGCCCGATACGATGAACTCTGAATCACTGGATATAGCCACAGCATATACAAAATAAGTGTGACCACTCATGGTCTTACAGGTACCTGTCTTGACGTCCCATAGTCTCACCGTAGAATCTCAACTTCCCGATACGATGAACTCTGAATCACTGGATATAGCCACAGATCTTACATAATCTGTGTGACCACTCATGGTCTTACAGGTACCTGTCTTGACGTCCCATAGTCTCACCGTAGAATCTCAACTTCCCGATACGATGAACTCTGAATCACTGGATATAGCCACAGCATATACAAAATAAGTGTGACCACTCATGGTCTTACAGGTACCTGTCTTGACGTCCCAGAGTCTCACCGTAGAATCATGACTTAACGATACGATGAACTCTGAATCACTGGATATAGCACAGCATATACAAAATAAGTGTGACCACTCATGGTCTTACAGGTACCTGTCTTGACGTCCCATAGTCTCACCGTCTTATCTCCACTTCCCGATACGATGAACTCTGAATCACTGGATATAGCCACAGATAATACAGAACTAGTGTGACCACTCATGGTCTTACAGGTACCTGTCTTAACGTCCCATAGTCTCTCCGTAGAATCTCAACTTCCCGATACGATGAACTCTGAATCACTGGATATAGCCACAGCATATACAAAATAAGTGTGACCACTCATGGTCTTACAGGTACCTGTCTTGACGTCCCATAGTCTCACCGTAGAATCTCCACTGCCCGATACGATGAACTCTGAATCACTGGATATAGCCACAGCATATACAAAATAAGTGTGACCACTCATGGTCTTACAGGTACCTGTCTTGACGTCCCATAGTCTCACCGTATAATCTACACTTCCCGATACGATGAACTCTGAATCACTGGATATAGCCACAGAAATACCTAATGTGTGTGACCACTCATGGTCTTAAAGGTATTTGTCTTGACGTCCCATAGTCTCACCGTAGAATCATTACTTCACGATACGATGAACTCTGAATCACTGGATATAGCCACAGCATATACAAAATAAGTGTGACCACTCATGGTCTTACAGGTACCTGTCTTGACGTCCCATAGTCTCACCGTAGAATCTCAACTTCCCGATACGATGAACTCTGAATCACTGGATATAGCCACAGATCTTACATAATCTGTGTGACCACTCATGGTCTTACAGGTACCTGTCTTGACGTCCCATAGTCTCACCGTACAATCATGACTTCCCGATACAATGAACTCTGAATCACTGGATATAGCCACAGCATATACAAAATAAGTGTGACCACTCATGGTCTTACAGGTACCTGTCTTGACGTCCCATAGTCTCACCGTAGAATCTCAACTTCCCGATACGATGAACTCTGAATCAGTGGATATAGCCACAGATCTTACATAATCTGTGTGACCACTCATGGTCTTACAGGTACCTGTCTTGACGTCCCATAGTCTCACCGTCTTATCTCAACTTCCCGATACGATGAACTCTGAATCACTGAATATAGCCACAGCATATACAAAATAAGTGTGACCACTCATGGTCTTACAGGTACCTGTCTTGACGTCCCATAGTCTCACCGTACAATCATGACTTCCCGATACAATGAACTCTGAATCACTGGATATAGCCACAGCATATACAAAATAAGTGTGACCACTCATGGTCTTACAGGTACCTGTCTTGACGTCCCAGAGTCTCACCGTAGAATCTCCACTGCCCGATACGATGAACTCTGAATCACTGGATATAGCCACAGCATATACAAAATAAGTGTGACCACTCATGGTCTTACAGGTACCTGTCTTGACGTCCCATAGTCTCACCGTAGAATCTGCACTTCACAATGCGATGAACTCTGAATCACTGAATATAGCCACAGCATATACACAACTAGTGTGACCACTCATGGTCTTACAGGTACCTGTCTTGACGTCCCATAGTCTCACCGTAGAATCTCCACTGCCCGATACGATGAACTCTGAATCACTGGATATAGCCACAGCATATACAAAATAAGTGTTACCACTCATGGTCTTACAGGTACCTGTCTTGACGTCCCATAGTCTCACCGTATAATCTACACTTCCCGATACGATGAACTCTGAATCACTGGATATAGCCACAGCAGATACATATCCTGTGTAACCACTCATGGTCTTAAAGGTATTTGTCTTGACGTCCCATAGTCTCACCGTAGAATCATTACTTCACGATACGATGAACTCTGAATCACTGGATATAGCCACAGCATATACAAAATAAGTGTGACCACTCATGGTCTTACAGGTACCTGTCTTGACGTCCCATAGTCTCACCGTATAATCATGACTTCCCGATACGATGAACTCTGAATCACTGGATATAGCCACAGATCTTACATAATGTGTGTTACCACTCATGGTCTTACAGGTACCTGTCTTGACGTCCCATAGTCTCACCGTATAATCATAACTTCCCGATACGATGAACTCTGAATCACTGGATATAGCCACAGATAATACATAATGTGTGTGACCACTCATGGTCTTACAGGTACCTGTCTTGACGTCCCATAGTCTCACCGTAGAATCATTACTTCACGATACGATGAACTCTGAATCACTGGATATAGCCACAGCATATACAAAATAAGTGTGACCACTCATGGTCTTACAGGTACCTGTCTTGACGTCCCATAGTCTCACCGTATAATCATGACTTCCCGATACGATGAACTCTGAATCACTGGATATAGCCACAGATCTTACATAATGTGTGTGACCACTCATGGTCTTACATGTACCTGTCTTGACGTCCCATAGTCTCACCGTAGAATCTCACTTCCCGATACGATGAACTCTGAATCACTGAATATAGCCACAGCAGATACATATCCTGTGTAACCACTCATGGTCTTAAAGGTATTTGTCTTGACGTCCCATAGTCTCACCGTAGAATCATTACTTCACGATACGATGAACTCTGAATCACTGGATATAGCCACAGCATATACAAAATAAGTGTGACCACTCATGGTCTTACAGGTACCTGTCTTGACGTCCCATAGTCTCACCGTACAATCATGACTTCCCGATACGATGAACTCTGAATCACTGGATATAGCCACAGCATATACAAAATAAGTGTGACCACTCATGGTCTTACAGGTACCTGTCTTGACGTCCCAGAGTCTCACCGTCTTATCATGACTTCCCGATACTATGAACTCTGAATCACTGGATATAGCCACAGCATATACAAAATAAGTGTGACCACTCATGGTCTTACAGGTACCTGTCTTGACGTCCCATAGTCTCACCGTAGAATCTCAACTTCCCGATACGATGAACTCTGAATCACTGGATATAGCCACAGATCTTACATAATCTGTGTGACCACTCATGGTCTTACAGGTACCTGTCTTGACGTCCCATAGTCTCACCGTAGAATCTCCACTGCCCGATACGATGAACTCTGAATCACTGGATATAGCCACAGCATATACAAAATAAGTGTGACCACTCATGGTCTTACAGGTACCTGTCTTGACGTCCCATAGTCTCACCGTATAATCATGACTTCCCGATACGATGAACTCTGAATCACTGGATATAGCCACAGATCTTACATAATGTGTGTGACCACTCATGGTCTTACATGTACCTGTCTTGACGTCCCATAGTCTCACCGTATAATCTGCACTTCACGATACGATGAACTCTGAATCACTGGATATAGCCACAGCATATACAAAATAAGTGTGACCACTCATGGTCTTACAGGTACCTGTCTTGACGTCCCATAGTCTCACCATCTTATCATGACTTCCCGATACGATGAACTCTGAATCACTGGATATAGCCACAGAAATACCTAATGTGTGTGACCACTCATGGTCTTACATGTACCTGTCTTGACGTCCCATAGTCTCACCGTATAATCATGACTTCCCGATACGATGAACTCTGAATCACTGGATATAGCCACAGATGATACAAAATAAGTGTGACCACTCATGGTCTTACAGGTACCTGTCTTGACGTCCCATAGTCTCACCGTCTTATCATGACTTCCCGATACGATGAACTCTGAATCACTGGATATAGCCACAGCAGATACAAAATAAGTGTGACCACTCATGGTCTTACAGGTACCTGTCTTGACGTCCCATAGTCTCACCGTATAATCTGCACTTCACGATACGAAGAACTCTGAATCACTGGATATAGCCACAGATCTTACATAATGTGTGTGACAACTCATGGTCTTACAGGTACCTGTCTTGACGTCCCTTAGTCTCAACGTAGAATCTCCACTGCCCGATACGATGAACTCTGAATCACTGGATATAGCCACAGATGATACATAATAAGTGTGACCACTCATGGTCTTACATGTACCTGTCTTGACGTCCCATAGTCTCACCGTATAATCTGCACTTCCCGATACGATGAACTCTGAATCACTGGATATAGCCACAGATCTTACATAATCTGTGTGACCACTCATAGTCTTACATGTACCTGTCTTGACGTCCCATAGTCTCACCGTAGAATCTCAACTTCCCGATACGATGAACTCTGAATCACTGGATATAGCCACAGATCTTACATAATCTGTGTGACCACTCATGGTCTTACAGGTACCTGTCTTGACGTCCCATAGTCTCACCGTCTAATCATAACTTCCCGATACGATGAACTCTGAATCACTGGATATAGCCACAGATGATACAAAATAAGTGTGACCACTCATGGTCTTACAGGTACCTGTCTTGACGTCCCATAGTCTCACCGTAGAATTTCCACTGCCCGATACGATGAACTCTGAATCACTGAATATAGCCACAGCAGATACATATCCTGTGTGACCACTCATGGTCTTACAGGTACCTGTCTTGACGTCCCATAGTCTCACCGTAGAATCTCACTTCCCGATACGATGAACTCTGAATCACTGAATATAGCCACAGATCTTACATAATCTGTGTGACCACTCATGGTCTTACAGGTACCTGTCTTGACGTCCCATAGTCTCACCGTATTATCTCAACTTCCCGATACGATGAACTCTGAATCACTGGATATAGCCACAGCATATACAAAATAAGTGTGACCACTCATGGTCTTACAGGTACCTGTCTTGACGTCCCATAGTCTCACCGTACAATCATGACTTCCCGATACGATGAACTCTGAATCACTGGATATAGCCACAGCATATACAAAATAAGTGTGACCACTCATGGTCTTACAGGTACCTGTCTTGACGTCCCATAGTCTCTCCGTAGAATCTCAACTTCCCGATACGATGAACTCATTTACTGGATATAGCCACAGATCTTACATAATCTGTGTGACCACTCATGGTCTTACAGGTACCTGTCTTGACGTTCCATAGTCTCACCGTCTTATCATAACTTCCCGATACGATGAACTCATTTACTGAATATAGCCACAGCATATACAAATCGTGCGTGACCACTCATGGTCTTACAGGTACCTGTCTTGACGTCCCATAGTCTCACCGTAGAATCTCCACTTCACGATACGATGAACTCTGAATCACTGGATATAGCCACAGCAGATACATAATGTGTGTGACAACTCATGGTCTTACAGGTACCTGTCTTGACGTCCCATAGTCTCACCGTATAATCTGCACTTCACGATACGATGAACTCTGAATCACTGGATATAGCCACAGATGATACAAAATAAGTGTGACCACTCATGGTCTTACAGGTACCTGTCTTGACGTCCCATAGTCTCACCGTAGAATCTCAACTTCCCGATACGATGAACTCTGAATCACTGGATATAGCCACAGCATATACAAATCGTACGTGACCACTCATGGTCTTACAGGTACCTGTCTTGACGTCCCATAGTCTCACCGTCTTATCATGACTTCCCGATACGATGAACTCTGAATCACTGGATATAGCCACAGCATATACACAACTAGTGTGACCACTCATGGTCTTACAGGTACCTGTCTTGACGTCCCATAGTCTCACCGTATAATCATGACTTCCCGATACGATGAACTCTGAATCACTGGATATAGCCACAGATGATACATAATGTGTGTGACAACTCATGGTCTTACAGGTACCTGTCTTGACGTCCCATAGTCTCACCGTATAATCTGCACTTCACGATACGATGAACTCTGAATCACTGGATATAGCCACAGATGATACAAAATAAGTGTGACCACTCATGGTCTTACAGGTACCTGTCTTGACGTCCCATAGTCTCACCGTAGAATCTCAACTTCCCGATACGATGAACTCTGAATCACTGGATATAGCCACAGCATATACAAATCGTACGTGACCACTCATGGTCTTACAGGTACCTGTCTTGACGTCCCATAGTCTCACCGTAGAATCTCCACTTCACGATACGATGAACTCTGAATCACTGGATATAGCCACAGCAGATACATAATGTGTGTGACCACTCATGGTCTTACAGGTACCTGTCTTGACGTCCCATAGTCTCACCGTATAATCATGACTTCCCGATACGATGAACTCTGAATCACTGGATATAGCCACAGATAATACATAATGTGTGTGACCACTCATGGTCTTACAGGTACCTGTCTTGACGTCCCATAGTCTCACCGTACAATCATGACTTCCCGATACGATGAACTCTGAATCACTGGATATAGCCACAGATGATACAAAATAAGTGTGACCACTCATGGTCTTACAGGTACCTGTCTTGACGTCCCATAGTCTCACCGTCTTATCATGACTTCCCGATACGATGAACTCTGAATCACTGGATATAGCCACAGATGATACATAATGTGTGTGACCACTCATGATCTTACAGGTACCTGTCTTGACGTCCCATAGTCTCACCGTCTTATCTCAACTTCCCGATACGATGAACTCATTTACTGAATATAGCCACAGCATATACAAATCGTGCGTGACCACTCATGGTCTTACATGTACCTGTCTTGACGTCCCATAGTCTCACCGTACAATCATGACTTCCCGATACGATGAACTCTGAATCACTGGATATAGCCACAGATGATACAAAATAAGTGTGACCACTCATGGTCTTACAGGTACCTGTCTTGACGTCCCATAGTCTCACCGTCTTATCATGACTTCCCGATACGATGAACTCTGAATCACTGGATATAGCCACAGATGATACATAATGTGTGTGACCACTCATGATCTTACAGGTACCTGTCTTGACGTCCCATAGTCTCACCGTCTTATCATGACTTCCCGATACGATGAACTCTGAATCACTGGATATAGCCACAGATGATACATAATGTGTGTGACCACTCATGATCTTACAGGTACCTGTCTTGACGTCCCATAGTCTCACCGTATAATCTGCACTTCACAATGCGATGAACTCTGAATCACTGGATATAGCCACAGCATATACAAAATAAGTGTGACTACTCATGGTCTTACTGGTACCTGTCTTGACGTCCCATAGTCTCACCGTACAATCATGACTTCCCGATACGATGAACTCTAAATCACTGGATATAGCCACAGCATATACAAAATAAGTGTGACCACTCATGGTCTTACAGGTACCTGTCTTGACGTCCCATAGTCTCACCGTAGAATCTGCACTTCACGATACGATGAACTCTGAATCACTGAATATAGCCACAGCAGATACATATCCTGTGTAACCACTCATGGTCTTACAGGTACCTGTCTTGACGTCCCTTAGTCTCAACGTAGATTCATGACTTCCCGATACGATGAACTCATTTACTGGATATAGCCAAAGATAATACCTAATGTGTGTGACCACTCATGGTCTTACAGGTACCTGTCTTGACGTCCCATAGTCTCACCGTAGAATCTCACTTCCCGATACGATGAACTCTGAATCACTGGATATAGCCACAGCAGATACATAATGTGTGTGACCACTCATGATCTTACAGGTACCTGTCTTGACGTCCCATAGTCTCACCGTACAATCATGACTTCCCGATACAATGAACTCTGAATCACTGGATATAGCCACAGCATATACAAAATAAGTGTGACCACTCATGGTCTTACATGTACCTGTCTTGACGTCCCATAGTCTCACCGTATAATCATGACTTCCCGATACGATGAACTCTGAATCACTGGATATAGCCACAGATGATACAAATCGTGCGTGACCACTCATGGTCTTACAGGTACCTGTCTTGACGTCCCATAGTCTCACCGTACAATCATGACTTCCCGATACGATGAACTCTAAATCACTGGATATAGCCACAGCATATACAAAATAAGTGTGACCACTCATGGTCTTACAGGTACCTGTCTTGACGTCCCATAGTCTCACCGTAGAATCTGCACTTCACGATACGATGAACTCTGAATCACTGAATATAGCCACAGCAGATACATATCCTGTGTAACCACTCATGGTCTCACAGGTACCTGTCTTGACGTCCCTTAGTCTCAACGTAGAATCATGACTTCCCGATACGATGAACTCATTTACTGGATATAGCCACAGATGATACATAATGTGTGTGACCACTCATGGTCTTACAGGTACCTGTCTTGACGTCCCATAGTCTCACCGTAGAATCTCCACTGCCCGATACGATGAACTCTGAATCACTGGATATAGCCACAGATGATACAAAATAAGTGTGACCACTCATGGTCTTACAGGTACCTGTCTTGACGTCCCATAGTCTCACCGTACAATCATGACTTCCCGATACAATGAACTCTGAATCACTGGATATAGCCACAGCATATACAAAATAAGTGTGACCACTCATGGTCTTACATGTACCTGTCTTGACGTCCCATAGTCTCACCGTATAATCTGCACTTCACAATGCGATGAACTCTGAATCACTGAATATAGCCACAGAAATACCTAATGTGTGTGACCACTCATGGTCTTACATGTACCTGTCTTGACGTCCCATAGTCTCACCGTCTTATCTCAACTTCCCGATACGATGAACTCATTTACTGAATATAGCCACAGCATATACAAATCGTGCGTGACCACTCATGGTCTTACAGGTACCTGTCTTGACGTCCCATAGTCTCACCGTATAATCATGACTTCCCGATACGATGAACTCTGAATCACTGGATATAGCCACAGCAGATACATAATGTGTGTGACCACTCATGATCTTACAGGTACCTGTCTTGACGTCCCATAGTCTCACCGTATAATCATGACTTCCCGATACGATGAACTCTGAATCACTGGATATAGCCACAGATGATACATAATGTGTGTGACCACTCATGGTCTTACATGTACCTGTCTTGACGTCCCATAGTCTCACCGTCTTATCTCAACTTCCCGATACGATGAACTCATTTACTGAATATAGCCAAAGCATATACAAATCGTGCGTGACCACTCATGGTCTTACAGGTACCTGTCTTGACGTCCCATAGTCTCACCGTATAATCATGACTTCCCGATACGATGAACTCTGAATCACTGGATATAGCCACAGATGATACATAATGTGTGTGACCACTCATGGTCTTACAGGTACCTGTCTTGACGTCCCATAGTCTCACCGTAGAATCTCCACTGCCCGATACGATGAACTCTGAATCACTGGATATAGCCACAGATGATACAAAATAAGTGTGACCACTCATGGTCTTACAGGTACCTGTCTTGACGTCCCATAGTCTCACCGTCTTATCATGACTTCCCGATACGATGAACTCTGAATCACTGGATATAGCCACAGATGATACATAATGTGTGTGACCACTCATGATCTTACAGGTACCTGTCTTGACGTCCCATAGTCTCACCGTATAATCTGCACTTCACAATGCGATGAACTCTGAATCACTGAATATAGCCACAGATGATACATAATGTGTGTGACCACTCATGGTCTTACAGGTACCTGTCTTGACGTCCCATAGTCTCACCGTACAATCATGACTTCCCGATACGATGAACTCATTTACTGAATATAGCCACAGCATATACAAATCGTGCGTGACCACTCATGGTCTTACAGGTACCTGTCTTGACGTCCCATAGTCTCACCGTATAATCATGACTTCCCGATACAATGAACTCTGAATCACTGGATATAGCCACAGCATATACAAAATAAGTGTGACCACTCATGGTCTTACATGTACCTGTCTTGACGTCCCATAGTCTCACCGTATAATCTGCACTTCACAATGCGATGAACTCTGAATCACTGAATATAGCCACAGAAATACCTAATGTGTGTGACCACTCATGGTCTTACATTTACCTGTCTTGACGTCCCATAGTCTCACCGTCTTATCTCAACTTCCCGATACGATGAACTCATTTACTGAATATAGCCACAGCATATACAAATCGTGCGTGACCACTCATGGTCTTACAGGTACCTGTCTTGACGTCCCATAGTCTCACCGTCTTATCATGACTTCCCGATACGATGAACTCTGAATCACTGGATATAGCCACAGCAGATACATAATGTGTGTGACCACTCATGATCTTACAGGTACCTGTCTTGACGTCCCATAGTCTCACCGTATAATCTTCACTTCACAATGCGATGAACTCTGAATCACTGAATATAGCCACAGAAATACCTAATGTGTGTGACCACTCATGGTCTTACATGTACCTGTCTTGACGTCCCATAGTCTCACCGTCTTATCTCAACTTCCCGATACGATGAACTCATTTACTGAATATAGCCAAAGCATATACAAATCGTGCGTGACCACTCATGGTCTTACAGGTACCTGTCTTGACGTCCCATAGTCTCACCGTATAATCATGACTTCCCGATACAATGAACTCTGAATCACTGGATATAGCCACAGATGATACATAATGTGTGTGACCACTCATGGTCTTACAGGTACCTGTCTTGACGTCCCATAGTCTCACCGTAGAATCTCCACTGCCCGATACGATGAACTCTGAATCACTGGATATAGCCACAGATGATACAAAATAAGTGTGACCACTCATGGTCTTACAGGTACCTGTCTTGACGTCCCATAGTCTCACCGTCTTATCATGACTTCCCGATACGATGAACTCTGAATCACTGGATATAGCCACAGCAGATACATAATGTGTGTGACCACTCATGATCTTACAGGTACCTGTCTTGACGTCCCATAGTCTCACCGTATAATCTGCACTTCACAATGCGATGAACTCTGAATCACTGAATATAGCCACAGATGATACATAATGTGTGTGACCACTCATGGTCTTACAGGTACCTGTCTTGACGTCCCATAGTCTCACCGTACAATCATGACTTCCCGATACGATGAACTCATTTACTGAATATAGCCACAGCATATACAAATCGTGCGTGACCACTCATGGTCTTACAGGTACCTGTCTTGACGTCCCATAGTCTCACCGTATAATCATGACTTCCCGATACAATGAACTCTGAATCACTGGATATAGCCACAGCATATACAAAATAAGTGTGACCACTCATGGTCTTACATGTACCTGTCTTGACGTCCCATAGTCTCACCGTCTTATCATGACTTCCCGATACGATGAACTCTGAATCACTGGATATAGCCACAGCAGATACATAATGTGTGTGACCACTCATGATCTTACAGGTACCTGTCTTGACGTCCCATAGTCTCACCGTATAATCTGCACTTCACAATGCGATGAACTCTGAATCACTGAATATAGCCACAGAAATACCTAATGTGTGTGACCACTCATGGTCTTACATGTACCTGTCTTGACGTCCCATAGTCTCACCGTCTTATCTCAACTTCCCGATACGATGAACTCATTTACTGAATATAGCCACAGCATATACAAATCGTGCGTGACCACTCATGGTCTTACAGGTACCTGTCTTGACGTCCCATAGTCTCACCGTATAATCTGCACTTCACAATGCGATGAACTCTGAATCACTGAATATAGCCACAGAAATACCTAATGTGTGTGACCACTCATGGTCTTACTGGTACCTGTCTTGACGTCCCATAGTCTCACCGTACAATCATGACTGCCCGATACGATGAACTCTGAATCACTGGATATAGCCACAGATGATACAAAATAAGTGTGACCACTCATGGTCTTACAGCTACCTGTCTTGACGTCCCATAGTCTCACCGTCTTATCATGACTTCCCGATACGATGAACTCTTAATCACTGGATATAGCCACAGCAGATACATAATGTGTGTGACCACTCATGATCTTACAGGTACCTGTCTTGACGTCCCATAGTCTCACCGTATAATCTGCACTTCACAATGCGATGAACTCTGAATCACTGAATATAGCCACAGATGATACATAATGTGTGTGACCACTCATGGTCTTACAGGTACCTGTCTTGACGTCCCATAGTCTCACCGTACAATCATGACTTCCCGATACGATGAACTCATTTACTGAATATAGCCACAGCATATACAAATCGTGCGTGACCACTCATGGTCTTACAGGTACCTGTCTTGACGTCCCATAGTCTCACCGTATAATCATGACTTCCCGATACGATGAACTCTGAATCACTGGATATAGCCACAGATGATACATAATGTGTGTGACCACTCATGATCTTACAGGTACCTGTCTTGACGTCCCATAGTCTCACCGTATAATCTGCACTTCACAATGCGATGAACTCTGAATCACTGAATATAGCCACAGAAATACCTAATGTGTGTGACCACTCATGGTCTTACTGGTACCTGTCTTGACGTCCCATAGTCTCACCGTACAATCATGACTTCCCGATACGATGAACTCTGAATCACTGGATATAGCCACAGCATATACAAAATAAGTGTGACCACTCATGGTCTTTCAGGTACCTGTCTTGACGTCCCATAGTCTCACCGTACAATCATGACTTCCCGATACGATGAACTCTGAATCACTGGATATAGCCACAGAAATACCTAATGTGTGTGACCACTCATGGTCTTACATGTACCTGTCTTGACGTCCCATAGTCTCACCGTAGAATCATTACTTCCCGATACGATGAACTCCGAATCACTGGATATAGCCACAGATGATACAGAACCTGTGTGACCACTCATGATCTTACAGGTACCTGTCTTGACGTCCCATAGTCTCACCGTAGAATCTCCACTGCCCGATACGATGAACTCTGAATCACTGGATATAGCCACAGATAATACAGAAATAGTGTGACCACTCATGGTCTTACTGGTACCTGTCTTGACGTCCCATAGTCTCACCGTATTATCTCAACTTCCCGATACGATGAACTCTGAATCACTGGATATAGCCACAGCAGATACATAATGTGTGTGACCACTCATGATCTTACAGGTACCTGTCTTGACGTCCCATAGTCTCACCGAGTTATCTCCACTTCCCGATACGATGAACTCTGAATCACTGGATATAGCCACAGATGATACATAATGTGTGTGACCACTCATGGTCTTACAGGTACCTGTCTTGACGTCCCATAGTCTCACCGTAGAATCTCCACTGCCCGATACGATGAACTCTGAATCACTGGATATAGCCACAGATGATACAAAATAAGTGTGACCACTCATGGTCTTACAGCTACCTGTCTTGACGTCCCATAGTCTCACCGTCTTATCATGACTTCCCGATACGATGAACTCTGAATCACTGGATATAGCCACAGCAGATACATAATGTGTGTGACCACTCATGATCTTACAGGTACCTGTCTTGACGTCCCATAGTCTCACCGTATAATCTGCACTTCACAATGCGATGAACTCTGAATCACTGAATATAGCCACAGATGATACATAATGTGTGTGACCACTCATGGTCTTACAGGTACCTGTCTTGACGTCCCATAGTCTCACCGTACAATCATGACTTCCCGATACGATGAACTCATTTACTGAATATAGCCACAGCATATACAAATCGTGCGTGACCACTCATGGTCTTACAGGTACCTGTCTTGACGTCCCATAGTCTCACCGTATAATCATGACTTCCCGATACGATGAACTCTGAATCACTGGATATAGCCACAGATGATACATAATGTGTGTGACCACTCATGATCTTACAGGTACCTGTCTTGACGTCCCATAGTCTCACCGTATAATCTGCACTTCACAATGCGATGAACTCTGAATCACTGAATATAGCCACAGAAATACCTAATGTGTGTGACCACTCATGGTCTTACTGGTACCTGTCTTGACGTCCCATAGTCTCACCGTACAATCATGACTTCCCGATACGATGAACTCTGAATCACTGGATATAGCCACAGATGATACAAAATAAGTGTGACCACTCATGGTCTTTCAGGTACCTGTCTTGACGTCCCATAGTCTCACCGTACAATCATGACTTCCCGATACGATGAACTCTGAATCACTGGATATAGCCACAGAAATACCTAATGTGTGTGACCACTCATGGTCTTACATGTACCTGTCTTGACGTCCCATAGTCTCACCGTAGAATCATTACTTCCCGATACGATGAACTCCGAATCACTGGATATAGCCACAGATGATACAGAACCTGTGTGACCACTCATGATCTTACAGGTACCTGTCTTGACGTCCCATAGTCTCACCGTCTTATCTCAACTTCCCGATACGATGAACTCATTTACTGAATATAGCCAAAGCATATACAAATCGTGCGTGACCACTCATGGTCTTACAGGTACCTGTCTTGACGTCCCATAGTCTCACCGTATAATCATGACTTCCCGATACGATGAACTCTGAATCACTGGATATAGCCACAGATGATACATAATGTGTGTGACCACTCATGGTCTTACAGGTACCTGTCTTGACGTCCCATAGTCTCACCGTACAATCATGACTTCCCGATACGATGAACTCTGAATCACTGGATATAGCCACAGCAGATACAAAATAAGTGTGACTACTCATGGTCTTACTGGTACCTGTCTTGACGTCCCATAGTCTCACCGTACAATCATGACTTCCCGATACGATGAACTCTGAATCACTGGATATAGCCACAGCATATACAAAATAAGTGTGACCACTCATGGTCTTACAGGTACCTGTCTTGACGTCCCATAGTCTCACCGTAGAATCTCCACTGCCCGATACGATGAACTCTGAATCACTGGATATAGCCACAGCAGATACATAATCTGTGTGACCACTCATGGTCTTACAGGTACCTGTCTTGACGTCCCATAGTCTCACCGTCTTATCATGACTTCCCGATACTATGAACTCTGAATCACTGGATATAGCCACAGCAGATACATAATCTGTGTGACCACTCATGGTCTTACAGGTACCTGTCTTGACGTCCCATAGTCTCACCGTAGAATCTCCACTTCACGATACGATGAACTCTGAATCACTGGATATAGCCACAGATGATACAAAATAAGTGTGACCACTCATGGTCTTACAGGTACCTGTCTTGACGTCCCATAGTCTCACCGTATAATCTCCACTGCCCGATACGATGAACTCTGAATCACTGGATATAGCCACAGATGATACAAAATAAGTGTGACCACTCATGGTCTTACAGGTACCTGTCTTGACGTCCCATAGTCTCACCGTAGAATCTCCACTTCCCGATACGATGAACTCCGAATCACTGGATATAGCCACAGATGATACAGAACCTGTGTGACCACTCATGATCTTACAGGTACCTGTCTTGACGTCCCATAGTCTCACCGTATAATCATGACTTCCCGATACGATGAACTCTGAATCACTGGATATAGCCACAGATGATACATAATGTGTGTGACCACTCATGGTCTTACAGGTACTTGTCTTGACGTCCCATAGTCTCACCGTATAATCTGCACTTCACAATGCGATGAACTCTGAATCACTGAATATAGCCACAGAAATACCTAATGTGTGTGACCACTCATGGTCTTACATGTACCTGTCTTGACGTCCCATAGTCTCACCGTCTTATCTCAACTTCCCGATACGATGAACTCATTTACTGAATATAGCCACAGCATATACAAATCGTGCGTGACCACTCATGGTCTTACAGGTACCTGTCTTGACGTCCTATAGTCTCACCGTATAATCATGACTTCCCGATACGATGAACTCTGAATCACTGGATATAGCCACAGATGATACATAATGTGTGTGACCACTCATGGTCTTACAGGTACCTGTCTTGACGTCCCATAGTCTCACCGTACAATCATGACTTCCCGATACGATGAACTCTGAATCACTGGATATAGCCACAGCAGATACAAAATAAGTGTGACTACTCATGGTCTTACTGGTACCTGTCTTGACGTCCCATAGTCTCACCGTACAATCATGACTTCCCGATACGATGAACTCCGAATCACTGGATATAGCCACAGCAGATACATAATGTGTGTGACCACTCATGATCTTACAGGTACCTGTCTTGACGTCCCATAGTCTCACCGTATAATCTCCACTGCCCGATACGATGAACTCTGAATCACTGGATATAGCCACAGATGATACAAAATAAGTGTGACCACTCATGGTCTTACAGGTACCTGTCTTGACGTCCCATAGTCTCACCGTAGAATCTCCACTTCACGATACGATGAACTCTGAATCACTGGATATAGCCACAGATGATAAAAAATAAGTGTGACCACTCATGGTCTTACAGGTACCTGTCTTGACGTCCCATAGTCTCACCGTCTTATCTCCACTTCACGATACGATGAACTCTGAATCACTGGATATAGCCACAGATAATACAGAACTAGTGTGACCACTCATGGTCTTACAGGTACCTGTCTTGACGTCCCATAGTCTCACCGTAGAATCTCAACTTCCCGATACGATGAACTCTGAATCACTGGATATAGCCACAGATGATACAAAATAAGTGTGACCACTCATGGTCTTACAGGTACCTGTCTTGACGTCCCATAGTCTCACCGTAGAATCTCAACTTCCCGATACGATGAACTCTGAATCACTGGATATAGCCACAGATGATACATAATGTGTGTGACCACTCATGGTCTTACATGTACCTGTCTTGACGTCCCATAGTCTCACCGTAGAATCTCAACTTCCCGATACGATGAACTCTGAATCACTGGATATAGCCACAGATGATACATAATGTGTGTGACCACTCATGGTCTTACATGTACCTGTCTTGACGTCCCATAGTCTCACCGTAGAATCATTACTTCCCGATACGATGAACTCTGAATCACTGAATATAGCCACAGAAATACCTAATGTGTGTGACCACTCATGGTCTTACATGTACCTGTCTTGACGTCCCATAGTCTCACCGTCTTATCTCAACTTCCCGATACGATGAACTCATTTACTGAATATAGCCACAGCAGATACAAAATAAGTGTGACCACTCATGGTCTTACAGGTACCTGTCTTGACGTCCCATAGTCTCACCGTACAATCATGACTTCCCGATACGATGAACTCTGAATCACTGGATATAGCCACAGCAGATACATAATGTGTGTGACCACTCATGATCTTACAGGTACCTGTCTTGACGTCCCATAGTCTCACCGTATAATCTCCACTGCCCGATACGATGAACTCTGAATCACTGGATATAGCCACAGATGATACAAAATAAGTGTGACCACTCATGGTCTTACAGGTACCTGTCTTGACGTCCCATAGTCTCACCGTAGAATCTCCACTTCACGATACGATGAACTCTGAATCACTGGATATAGCCACAGATGATAAAAAATAAGTGTGACCACTCATGGTCTTACAGGTACCTGTCTTGACGTCCCATAGTCTCACCGTCTTATCTCCACTTCACGATACGATGAACTCTGAATCACTGGATATAGCCACAGATAATACAGAACTAGTGTGACCACTCATGGTCTTACAGGTACCTGTCTTGACGTCCCATAGTCTCACCGTATAATCTGCACTTCACAATGCGATGAACTCTGAATCACTGAATATAGCCACAGAAATACCTAATGTGTGTGACCACTCATGGTCTTACAGGTACCTGTCTTGACGTCCCATAGTCTCACCGTATAATCATAACTTCCCGATACGATGAACTCTGAATCACTGGATATAGCCACAGATGATACAAAATAAGTGTGACCACTCATGGTCTTACAGGTACCTGTCTTGACGTCCCATAGTCTCACCGTAGAATCTCAACTTCCCGATACGATGAACTCTGAATCACTGGATATAGGCACAGATGATACATAATGTGTGTGACCACTCATGGTCTTACATGTACCTGTCTTGACGTCCCATAGTCTCACCGTAGAATCATTACTTCCCGATACGATGAACTCTGAATCACTGAATATAGCCACAGAAATACCTAATGTGTGTGACCACTCATGGTCTTACATGTACCTGTCTTGACGTCCCATAGTCTCACCGTCTTATCTCAACTTCCCGATACGATGAACTCATTTACTGAATATAGCCACAGCAGATACAAAATAAGTGTGACCACTCATGGTCTTACAGGTACCTGTCTTGACGTCCCATAGTCTCACCGTATTATCTCAACTTCCCGATACGATGAACTCATTTACTGAATATAGCCACAGCAGATACATAATCTATGTGACCACTCATGGTCTTACAGGTACCTGTCTTGACGTCCCATAGTCTCACCGTAGAATCTCCACTGCCCGATACGATGAACTCTGAATCACTGGATATAGCCACAGCAGATACATAATCTGTGTGACCACTCATGGTCTTACAGGTACCTGTCTTGACGTCCCATAGTCTCACCGTACAATCATGACTTCCCGATACGATGAACTCTGAATCACTGGATATAGCCACAGCAGATACAAAATAAGTGTGACCACTCATGGTCTTACAGGTACCTGTCTTGACGTCCCATAGTCTCACCGTAGAATCTCCACTTCACGATACGATGAACTCTGAATCACTGGATATAGCCACAGCAGATACATAATGTGTGTGACCACTCATGATCTTACAGGTACCTGTCTTGACGTCCCATAGTCTCACCGTATAATCTGCACTTCACAATGCGATGAACTCTGAATCACTGGATATAGCCACAGATGATACATAATGTGTGTGACCACTCATGGTCTTACAGGTACCTGTCTTGACGTCCCATAGTCT
This sequence comes from Loxodes magnus, assembly GCA_946699065.1. Taxonomy (NCBI): domain Eukaryota; phylum Ciliophora; class Karyorelictea; order Loxodida; family Loxodidae; genus Loxodes; species Loxodes magnus. Next base: position 948,963 of record CAMPDV010000054.1, on the reverse strand, counting down.
CACCGTATAATCATAACTTCCCGATACGATGAACTCTGAATCACTGGATATAGCCACAGATGATACATAATAAGTGTGACCACTCATGGTCTTACAGGTACCTGTCTTGACGTCCCATAGTCTCACCGTAGAATTTCCACTTCACGATACGATGAACTCTGAATCACTGGATATAGCCACAGCAGATACATAATGTGTGTGACCACTCATGATCTTACAGGTACCTGTCTTGACGTCCCATAGTCTCACCGTATAATCTGCACTTCACAATGCGATGAACTCTGAATCACTGGATATAGCCACAGCAGATACAAAATAAGTGTGACCACTCATGGTCTTACAGGTACCTGTCTTGACGTCCCATAGTCTCACCGTATAATCATAACTTCCCGATACGATGAACTCATTTACTGAATATAGCCAAAGCATATACAAATCGTGCGTGACCACTCATGGTCTTACAGGTACCTGTCTTGACGTCCCATAGTCTCACCGTATAATCATGACTTCCCGATACGATGAACTCTGAATCACTGGATATAGCCACAGATGATACATAATGTGTGTGACAACTCATGGTCTTACAGGTACTTGTCTTGACGTCCCATAGTCTCACCGTATAATCTGCACTTCACAATGCGATGAACTCTGAATCACTGGATATAGCCACAGATGATACATAATGTGTGTGACCACTCATGGTCTTACAGGTACCTGTCTTGACGTCCCATAGTCTCACCGTATAATCATAACTTCACAATGCGATGAACTCTGAATCACTGGATATAGCCACAGCATATACAAAATAAGTGTGACCACTCATGGTCTTACAGGTACCTGTCTTGACGTCCCATAGTCTCACCGTATAATCATAACTTCCCGATACGATGAACTCTGAATCACTGGATATAGCCACAGATGATACAAAATAAGTGTGACCACTCATGGTCTTACAGGTACCTGTCTTGACGTCCCATAGTCTCACCGTAGAATCTCACTTCCCGATACGATGAACTCATTTACTGGATATAGCCACAGATGATACAAAATAAGTGTGACCACTCATGGTCTTACAGGTACCTGTCTTGACGTCCCAGAGTCTCACCGTATAATCACAACTTCCCGATACGATGAACTCTGAATCACTGGATATAGCCACAGCATATACAAAATAAGTGTGACCACTCATGGTCTTACAGGTACCTGTCTTGACGTTCCATAGTCTCACCGTAGAGACATAACTTCCCGATACGATGAACTCATTTACTGAATATAGCCACAGAAATACCTAATGTGTGTGACCACTCATGGTCTTACAGGTACCTGTCTTGACGTCCCATAGTCTCACCGTAGAATCATGACTTCCCGATACGATGAACTCTGAATCACTGGATATAGCCACAGATGATACATAATGTGTGTGACAACTCATGGTCTTACAGGTACCTGTCTTGACGTCCCATAGTCTCACCGTAGAATCTCAACTTCCCGATACGATGAACTCTGAATCACTGGATATAGCCACAGATGATACATAATAAGTGTGACCACGCATGGTCTTACAGGTACCTGTCTTGACGTCCCATAGTCTCACCGTATAATCTGCACTTCACAATGCGATGAACTCTGAATCACTGGATATAGCCACAGCATATACAAATCGTGCGTGACCACTCATGGTCTTACAGGTACCTGTCTTGACGTCCCATAGTCTCACCGTATAATCATGACTTCCCGATACGATGAACTCTGAATCACTGGATATAGCCACAGATGATACATAATGTGTGTGACCACTCATGGTCTTACAGGTACCTGTCTTGACGTCCCATAGTCTCACCGTACAATCATGACTTCCCGATACGATGAACTCATTTACTGGATATAGCCACAGATGATACAAAATAAGTGTGACCACTCATGGTCTTACAGGTACCTGTCTTGACGTCCCATAGTCTCACCGTCTTATCATGACTTCCCGATACGATGAACTCTGAATCACTGGATATAGCCACAGCAGATACATAATGTGTGTGACCACTCATGATCTTACAGGTACCTGTCTTGACGTCCCATAGTCTCACCGTATAATCATAACTTCCCGATACGATGAACTCATTTACTGAATATAGCCAAAGCATATACAAATCGTGCGTGACCACTCATGGTCTTACAGGTACCTGTCTTGACGTCCCATAGTCTCACCGTATAATCATGACTTCCCGATACGATGAACTCTGAATCACTGGATATAGCCACAGATGATACATAATGTGTGTGACCACTCATGGTCTTACAGGTACTTGTCTTGACGTCCCATAGTCTCACCGTATAATCTGCACTTCACAATGCGATGAACTCTGAATCACTGAATATAGCCACAGAAATACCTAATGTGTGTGACCACTCATGGTCTTACATGTACCTGTCTTGACGTCCCATAGTCTCACCGTCTTATCTCAACTTCCCGATACGATGAACTCATTTACTGAATATAGCCACAGCATATACAAATCGTGCGTGACCACTCATGGTCTTACAGGTACCTGTCTTGACGTCCCATAGTCTCACCGTATAATCATGACTTCCCGATACGATGAACTCTGAATCACTGGATATAGCCACAGATGATACATAATGTGTGTGACCACTCATGGTCTTACAGGTACCTGTCTTGACGTCCCATAGTCTCACCGTACAATCATGACTTCCCGATACGATGAACTCTGAATCACTGGATATAGCCACAGCAGATACAAAATAAGTGTGACTACTCATGGTCTTACTGGTACCTGTCTTGACGTCCCATAGTCTCACCGTACAATCATGACTTCCCGATACGATGAACTCTGAATCACTGGATATAGCCACAGCAGATACATAATGTGTGTGACCACTCATGATCTTACAGGTACCTGTCTTGACGTCCCATAGTCTCACCGTATAATCTCCACTGCCCGATACGATGAACTCTGAATCACTGGATATAGCCACAGATGATACAAAATAAGTGTGACCACTCATGGTCTTACAGGTACCTGTCTTGACGTCCCATAGTCTCACCGTAGAATCTCCACTTCACGATACGATGAACTCTGAATCACTGGATATAGCCACAGATGATAAAAAATAAGTGTGACCACTCATGGTCTTACAGGTACCTGTCTTGACGTCCCATAGTCTCACCGTCTTATCTCCACTTCACGATACGATGAACTCTGAATCACTGGATATAGCCACAGATAATACAGAACTAGTGTGACCACTCATGGTCTTACAGGTACCTGTCTTGACGTCCCATAGTCTCACCGTATAATCTGCACTTCACAATGCGATGAACTCTGAATCACTGAATATAGCCACAGAAATACCTAATGTGTGTGACCACTCATGGTCTTACATGTACCTGTCTTGACGTCCCATAGTCTCACCGTATAATCATAACTTCCCGATACGATGAACTCTGAATCACTGGATATAGCCACAGATGATACAAAATAAGTGTGACCACTCATGGTCTTACAGGTACCTGTCTTGACGTCCCATAGTCTCACCGTAGAATCTCAACTTCCCGATACGATGAACTCTGAATCACTGGATATAGGCACAGATGATACATAATGTGTGTGACCACTCATGGTCTTACATGTACCTGTCTTGACGTCCCATAGTCTCACCGTAGAATCATTACTTCCCGATACGATGAACTCTGAATCACTGAATATAGCCACAGAAATACCTAATGTGTGTGACCACTCATGGTCTTACATGTACCTGTCTTGACGTCCCATAGTCTCACCGTCTTATCTCAACTTCCCGATACGATGAACTCATTTACTGAATATAGCCACAGCAGATACAAAATAAGTGTGACCACTCATGGTCTTACAGGTACCTGTCTTGACGTCCCATAGTCTCACCGTATTATCTCAACTTCCCGATACGATGAACTCATTTACTGAATATAGCCACAGCAGATACATAATCTATGTGACCACTCATGGTCTTACAGGTACCTGTCTTGACGTCCCATAGTCTCACCGTAGAATCTCCACTGCCCGATACGATGAACTCTGAATCACTGGATATAGCCACAGCAGATACATAATCTGTGTGACCACTCATGGTCTTACAGGTACCTGTCTTGACGTCCCATAGTCTCACCGTACAATCATGACTTCCCGATACGATGAACTCTGAATCACTGGATATAGCCACAGCAGATACAAAATAAGTGTGACCACTCATGGTCTTACAGGTACCTGTCTTGACGTCCCATAGTCTCACCGTAGAATCTCCACTTCACGATACGATGAACTCTGAATCACTGGATATAGCCACAGCAGATACATAATGTGTGTGACCACTCATGATCTTACAGGTACCTGTCTTGACGTCCCATAGTCTCACCGTATAATCTGCACTTCACAATGCGATGAACTCTGAATCACTGGATATAGCCACAGATGATACATAATGTGTGTGACCACTCATGGTCTTACAGGTACCTGTCTTGACGTCCCATAGTCTCACCGTATAATCATAACTTCCCGATACGATGAACTCTGAATCACTGGATATAGCCACAGATGATACATAATAAGTGTGACCACTCATGGTCTTACAGGTACCTGTCTTGACGTCCCATAGTCTCACCGTATAATCATAACTTCCCGATACGATGAACTCTGAATCACTGGATATAGCCACAGCAGATACATAATGTGTGTGACCACTCATGATCTTACAGGTACCTGTCTTGACGTCCCATAGTCTCACCGTATAATCTGCACTTCACAATGCGATGAACTCTGAATCACTGGATATAGCCACAGCATATACAAAATAAGTGTGACCACTCATGGTCTTACAGGTACCTGTCTTGACGTCCCATAGTCTCACCGTATAATCATAACTTCCCGATACGATGAACTCATTTACTGAATATAGCCAAAGCATATACAAATCGTGCGTGACCACTCATGGTCTTACAGGTACCTGTCTTGACGTCCCATAGTCTCACCGTATAATCATGACTTCCCGATACGATGAACTCTGAATCACTGGATATAGCCACAGATGATACATAATGTGTGTGACAACTCATGGTCTTACAGGTACTTGTCTTGACGTCCCATAGTCTCACCGTATAATCTGCACTTCACAATGCGATGAACTCTGAATCACTGGATATAGCCACAGATGATACATAATGTGTGTGACCACTCATGGTCTTACAGGTACCTGTCTTGACGTCCCATAGTCTCACCGTATAATCATAACTTCACAATGCGATGAACTCTGAATCACTGGATATAGCCACAGCATATACAAAATAAGTGTGACCACTCATGGTCTTACAGGTACCTGTCTTGACGTCCCATAGTCTCACCGTATAATCATAACTTCCCGATACGATGAACTCTGAATCACTGGATATAGCCACAGATGATACAAAATAAGTGTGACCACTCATGGTCTTACAGGTACCTGTCTTGACGTCCCATAGTCTCACCGTAGAATCTCACTTCCCGATACGATGAACTCATTTACTGGATATAGCCACAGATGATACAAAATAAGTGTGACCACTCATGGTCTTACAGGTACCTGTCTTGACGTCCCAGAGTCTCACCGTATAATCACAACTTCCCGATACGATGAACTCTGAATCACTGGATATAGCCACAGCATATACAAAATAAGTGTGACCACTCATGGTCTTACAGGTACCTGTCTTGACGTTCCATAGTCTCACCGTAGAGACATAACTTCCCGATACGATGAACTCATTTACTGAATATAGCCACAGAAATACCTAATGTGTGTGACCACTCATGGTCTTACAGGTACCTGTCTTGACGTCCCATAGTCTCACCGTAGAATCATGACTTCCCGATACGATGAACTCTGAATCACTGGATATAGCCACAGATGATACAAAATAAGTGTGACCACTCATGGTCTTACAGGTACCTGTCTTGACGTCCCATAGTCTCACCGTAGAATCTCAACTTCCCGATACGATGAACTCTGAATCACTGGATATAGGCACAGATGATACATAATGTGTGTGACCACTCATGGTCTTACATGTACCTGTCTTGACGTCCCATAGTCTCACCGTAGAATCATTACTTCCCGATACGATGAACTCTGAATCACTGAATATAGCCACAGAAATACCTAATGTGTGTGACCACTCATGGTCTTACATGTACCTGTCTTGACGTCCCATAGTCTCACCGTCTTATCTCAACTTCCCGATACGATGAACTCATTTACTGAATATAGCCACAGCAGATACAAAATAAGTGTGACCACTCATGGTCTTACAGGTACCTGTCTTGACGTCCCATAGTCTCACCGTATTATCTCAACTTCCCGATACGATGAACTCATTTACTGAATATAGCCACAGCAGATACATAATCTATGTGACCACTCATGGTCTTACAGGTACCTGTCTTGACGTCCCATAGTCTCACCGTAGAATCTCCACTGCCCGATACGATGAACTCTGAATCACTGGATATAGCCACAGCAGATACATAATCTGTGTGACCACTCATGGTCTTACAGGTACCTGTCTTGACGTCCCATAGTCTCACCGTACAATCATGACTTCCCGATACGATGAACTCTGAATCACTGGATATAGCCACAGCAGATACAAAATAAGTGTGACCACTCATGGTCTTACAGGTACCTGTCTTGACGTCCCATAGTCTCACCGTAGAATCTCCACTTCACGATACGATGAACTCTGAATCACTGGATATAGCCACAGCAGATACATAATGTGTGTGACCACTCATGATCTTACAGGTACCTGTCTTGACGTCCCATAGTCTCACCGTATAATCTGCACTTCACAATGCGATGAACTCTGAATCACTGGATATAGCCACAGATGATACATAATGTGTGTGACCACTCATGGTCTTACAGGTACCTGTCTTGACGTCCCATAGTCTCACCGTATAATCATAACTTCCCGATACGATGAACTCTGAATCACTGGATATAGCCACAGATGATACATAATAAGTGTGACCACTCATGGTCTTACAGGTACCTGTCTTGACGTCCCATAGTCTCACCGTATAATCATAACTTCCCGATACGATGAACTCTGAATCACTGGATATAGCCACAGCAGATACATAATGTGTGTGACCACTCATGATCTTACAGGTACCTGTCTTGACGTCCCATAGTCTCACCGTATAATCTGCACTTCACAATGCGATGAACTCTGAATCACTGGATATAGCCACAGCATATACAAAATAAGTGTGACCACTCATGGTCTTACAGGTACCTGTCTTGACGTCCCATAGTCTCACCGTATAATCATAACTTCCCGATACGATGAACTCTGAATCACTGGATATAGCCACAGCATTTACATTACTAGTGTGACCACTCATGGTCTTACAGGTACCTGTCTTGACGTCCCATAGTCTCACCGTATAATCATAACTTCCCGATACGATGAACTCTGAATCACTGGATATAGCCACAGATGATACAAAATAAGTGTGACCACTCATGGTCTTACAGGTACCTGTCTTGACGTCCCATAGTCTCACCGTAGAATCTCAACTTCCCGATACGATGAACTCATTTACTGAATATAGCCACAGAAATACCTAATGTGTGTGACCACTCATGGTCTTACATGTACCTGTCTTGACGTCCCATAGTCTCACCGTAGAATCTCACTTCCCGATACGATGAACTCATTTACTGGATATAGCCACAGATGATACAAAATAAGTGTGACCACTCATGGTCTTACAGGTACCTGTCTTGACGTCCCATAGTCTCACCGTATAATCATGACTTCCCGATACGATGAACTCTGAATCACTGGATATAGCCACAGCAGATACAAAATAAGTGTGACCACTCATGGTCTTACAGGTACCTGTCTTGACGTCCCATAGTCTCACCGTAGAATCTCAACTTCCCGATACGATGAACTCATTTACTGAATATAGCCACAGAAATACATAATGTGTGTGACAACTCATGGTCTTACAGGTACCTGTCTTGACGTCCCATAGTCTCACCGTAGAATCTCAACTTCCCGATACGATGAACTCTGAATCACTGGATATAGCCACAGATGATACATAATAAGTGTGACCACTCATGGTCTTACAGGTACCTGTCTTGACGTCCCATAGTCTCACCGTAGAATCTCCACTGCCCGATACGATGAACTATGAATCACTGGATATAGCCACAGATGATACATAATAAGTGTGACCACTCATGGTCTTACAGGTACCTGTCTTGACGTCCCATAGTCTCACCGTAGAATCTCCACTGCCCGATACGATGAACTCTGAATCACTGGATATAGCCACTGATGATACAAAATAAGTGTGACCACGCATGGTCTTACAGGTACCTGTCTTGACGTCCCATAGTCTCACCGTAGAATCATAACTTCACAATGCGATGAACTCTGAATCACTGGATATAGCCACAGCATATACAAAATAAGTGTGACCACTCATGGTCTTACAGGTACCTGTCTTGACGTCCCATAGTCTCACCGTATAATCATGACTTCCCGATACGATGAACTCTGAATCACTGGATATAGCCACAGATGATACATAATGTGTGTGACCACTCATGATCTTACAGGTACCTGTCTTGACGTCCCATAGTCTCACCGTCTTATCATGACTTCCCGATACGATGAACTCTGAATCACTGGATATAGCCACAGCAGATACAAAATAAGTGTGACCACTCATGGTCTTACTGGTACCTGTCTTGACGTCCCATAGTCTCACCGTATAATCATAACTTCCCGATACGATGAACTCTGAATCACTGGATATAGCCACAGATGATACATAATAAGTGTGACCACTCATGGTCTTACAGGTACCTGTCTTGACGTCCCATAGTCTCACCGTAGAATCTCCACTTCACGATACGATGAACTCTGAATCACTGGATATAGCCACAGCATATACAAAATAAGTGTGACCACTCATGGTCTTACAGGTACCTGTCTTGACGTCCCATAGTCTCACCGTATAATCATAACTTCCCGATACGATGAACTCTGAATCACTGGATATAGCCACAGATGATACATAATAAGTGTGACCACTCATGGTCTTACAGGTACCTGTCTTGACGTCCCATAGTCTCACCGTATAATCATAACTTCACAATGCGATGAACTCTGAATCACTGGATATAGCCACAGCATATACAAAATAAGTGTGACCACTCATGGTCTTACAGGTACCTGTCTTGACGTCCCATAGTCTCACCGTATAATCATAACTTCCCGATACGATGAACTCATTTACTGGATATAGCCACAGATGATACAAAATAAGTGTGACCACTCATGGTCTTACAGGTACCTGTCTTGACGTCCCATAGTCTCACCGTATAATCTGCACTTCACAATGCGATGAACTCTGAATCACTGGATATAGCCACAGATGATACAAAATAAGTGTGACCACTCATGGTCTTACAGGTACCTGTCTTGACGTCCCATAGTCTCACCGTAGAATCTCAACTTCCCGATACGATGAACTCTGAATCACTGGATATAGCCACAGATCTTACATAATCTGTGTGACCACTCATGGTCTTACAGGTACCTGTCTTGACGTCCCATAGTCTCACCGTAGAATCATTACTTCCCGATACGATGAACTCTGAATCACTGGATATAGCCACAGCATATACAAAATAAGTGTGACCACTCATGGTCTTACAGGTACCTGTCTTGACGTCCCATAGTCTCACCGTAGAATCATAACTTCACAATGCGATGAACTCTGAATCACTGGATATAGCCACAGCATATACAAAATAAGTGTGACCACTCATGGTCTTACAGGTACCTGTCTTGACGTCCCATAGTCTCACCGTATAATCATGACTTCCCGATACGATGAACTCTGAATCACTGGATATAGCCACAGATGATACATAATGTGTGTGACCACTCATGATCTTACAGGTACCTGTCTTGACGTCCCATAGTCTCACCGTCTTATCATGACTTCCCGATACGATGAACTCTGAATCACTGGATATAGCCACAGCAGATACAAAATAAGTGTGACCACTCATGGCCTTACTGGTACCTGTCTTGACGTCCCATAGTCTCACCGTATAATCATAACTTCCCGATACGATGAACTCTGAATCACTGGATATAGCCACAGATGATACATAATAAGTGTGACCACTCATGGTCTTACAGGTACCTGTCTTGACGTCCCATAGTCTCACCGTAGAATCTCCACTTCACGATACGATGAACTCTGAATCACTGGATATAGCCACAGCATATACAAAATAAGTGTGACCACTCATGGTCTTACAGGTACCTGTCTTGACGTCCCATAGTCTCACCGTATAATCATAACTTCCCGATACGATGAACTCTGAATCACTGGATATAGCCACAGATGATACATAATAAGTGTGACCACTCATGGTCTTACAGGTACCTGTCTTGACGTCCCATAGTCTCACCGTATAATCATAACTTCACAATGCGATGAACTCTGAATCACTGGATATAGCCACAGCATATACAAAATAAGTGTGACCACTCATGGTCTTACAGGTACCTGTCTTGACGTCCCATAGTCTCACCGTATAATCATAACTTCCCGATACGATGAACTCATTTACTGGATATAGCCACAGATGATACAAAATAAGTGTGACCACTCATGGTCTTACAGGTACCTGTCTTGACGTCCCATAGTCTCACCGTATAATCATGACTTCCCGATACGATGAACTCTGAATCACTGGATATAGCCACAGCAGATACAAAATAAGTGTGACCACTCATGGTCTTACAGGTACCTGTCTTGACGTCCCATAGTCTCACCGTAGAATCTCAACTTCCCGATACGATGAACTCATTTACTGAATATAGCCACAGAAATACATAATGTGTGTGACAACTCATGGTCTTACAGGTACCTGTCTTGACGTCCCATAGTCTCACCGTAGAATCTCAACTTCCCGATACGATGAACTCTGAATCACTGGATATAGCCACAGATGATACATAATAAGTGTGACCACTCATGGTCTTACAGGTACCTGTCTTGACGTCCCATAGTCTCACCGTAGAATCTCCACTGCCCGATACGATGAACTATGAATCACTGGATATAGCCACAGATGATACATAATAAGTGTGACCACTCATGGTCTTACAGGTACCTGTCTTGACGTCCCATAGTCTCACCGTAGAATCTCCACTGCCCGATACGATGAACTCTGAATCACTGGATATAGCCACTGATGATACAAAATAAGTGTGACCACGCATGGTCTTACAGGTACCTGTCTTGACGTCCCATAGTCTCACCGTAGAATCATAACTTCACAATGCGATGAACTCTGAATCACTGGATATAGCCACAGCATATACAAAATAAGTGTGACCACTCATGGTCTTACAGGTACCTGTCTTGACGTCCCATAGTCTCACCGTATAATCATGACTTCCCGATACGATGAACTCTGAATCACTGGATATAGCCACAGATGATACATAATAAGTGTGACCACTCATGGTCTTACAGGTACCTGTCTTGACGTCCCATAGTCTCACCGTCTTATCATGACTTCCCGATACGATGAACTCTGAATCACTGGATATAGCCACAGCAGATACAAAATAAGTGTGACCACTCATGGTCTTACTGGTACCTGTCTTGACGTCCCATAGTCTCACCGTATAATCATAACTTCCCGATACGATGAACTCTGAATCACTGGATATAGCCACAGATGATACATAATAAGTGTGACCACTCATGGTCTTACAGGTACCTGTCTTGACGTCCCATAGTCTCACCGTAGAATCTCCACTTCACGATACGATGAACTCTGAATCACTGGATATAGCCACAGCATATACAAAATAAGTGTGACCACTCATGGTCTTACAGGTACCTGTCTTGACGTCCCATAGTCTCACCGTATAATCATAACTTCCCGATACGATGAACTCTGAATCACTGGATATAGCCACAGATGATACATAATAAGTGTGACCACTCATGGTCTTACAGGTACCTGTCTTGACGTCCCATAGTCTCACCGTATAATCATAACTTCACAATGCGATGAACTCTGAATCACTGGATATAGCCACAGCATATACAAAATAAGTGTGACCACTCATGGTCTTACAGGTACCTGTCTTGACGTCCCATAGTCTCACCGTATAATCATAACTTCCCGATACGATGAACTCATTTACTGGATATAGCCACAGATGATACAAAATAAGTGTGACCACTCATGGTCTTACAGGTACCTGTCTTGACGTCCCATAGTCTCACCGTATAATCTGCACTTCACAATGCGATGAACTCTGAATCACTGGATATAGCCACAGATGATACAAAATAAGTGTGACCACTCATGGTCTTACAGGTACCTGTCTTGACGTCCCATAGTCTCACCGTAGAATCTCAACTTCCCGATACGATGAACTCTGAATCACTGGATATAGCCACAGATCTTACATAATCTGTGTGACCACTCATGGTCTTACAGGTACCTGTCTTGACGTCCCATAGTCTCACCGTAGAATCATTACTTCCCGATACGATGAACTCTGAATCACTGGATATAGCCACAGCATATACAAAATAAGTGTGACCACTCATGGTCTTACAGGTACCTGTCTTGACGTCCCATAGTCTCACCGTCTAATCATAACTTCCCGATACGATGAACTCATTTACTGGATATAGCCACAGCATTTACATTACTAGTGTGACCACTCATGGTCTTACAGGTACCTGTCTTGACGTCCCATAGTCTCACCGTATAATCTGCACTTCACGATACGATGAACTCTGAATCACTGGATATAGCCACAGCATATACAAAATAAGTGTGACCACTCATGGTCTTACAGGTACCTGTCTTGACGTCCCATAGTCTCACCGTATAATCTCAACTTCCCGATACGATGAACTCATTTACTGAATATAGCCACAGAAATACCTAATGTGTGTGACCACTCATGGTCTTACATGTACCTGTCTTGACGTCCCATAGTCTCACCGTAGAATCTCACTTCACAATGCGATGAACTCTGAATCACTGAATATAGCCACAGAAATACCTAATGTGTGTGACCACTCATGGTCTTACAGGTACCTGTCTTGACGTCCCATAGTCTCACCGTATAATCATAACTTCCCGATACGATGAACTCTGAATCACTGGATATAGCCACAGATGATACATAATGTGTGTGACAACTCATGGTCTTACAGGTACCTGTCTTGACGTCCCAGAGTCTCACCGTATAATCATGACTTCCCGATACGATGAACTCTGAATCACTGGATATAGCCACAGATGATACATAATAAGTGTGACCACTCATGGTCTTACAGGTACCTGTCTTGACGTCCCATAGTCTCACCGTAGAATCTCCACTGCCCGATACGATGAACTATGAATCACTGGATATAGCCACAGATGATACAAAATAAGTGTGACCACTCATGGTCTTACAGGTACCTGTCTTGACGTCCCATAGTCTCACCGTAGAATCTCCACTGCCCGATACGATGAACTCTGAATCACTGGATATAGCCACAGCATATAAAAAATAAGTTTGACCACTCATGGTCTTACAGGTACCTGTCTTGACGTCCCATAGTCTCACCGTAGAATCTCCACTGCCCGATACGATGAACTCTGAATCACTGGATATAGCCACAGATGATACAAAATAAGTGTGACCACTCATGGTCTTACAGGTACCTGTCTTGACGTCCCATAGTCTCACCGTCTTATCTCAACTTCCCGATACGATGAACTCTGAATCACTGGATATAGCCACAGAAATACCTAATGTGTGTGACCACTCATGGTCTTACATGTACCTGTCTTGACGTCCCATAGTCTCACCGTAGAATCATAACTTCACAATGCGATGAACTCTGAATCACTGGATATAGCCACAGCATATACAAAATAAGTGTGACCACTCATGGTCTTACAGGTACCTGTCTTGACGTCCCATAGTCTCACCGTATAATCATGACTTCCCGATACGATGAACTCTGAATCACTGGATATAGCCACAGATGATACAAAATAAGTGTGACCACTCATGGTCTTACAGGTACCTGTCTTGACGTCCCATAGTCTCACCGTATAATCATGACTTCCCGATACGATGAACTCTGAATCACTGGATATAGCCACAGCATATACAAAATAAGTGTGACCACTCATGGTCTTACAGGTACCTGTCTTGACGTCCCATAGTCTCACCGTAGAATCATGACTTCCCGATACGATGAACTCTGAATCACTGGATATAGCCACAGATGATACATAATGTGTGTGACCACTCATGGTCTTACAGGTACCTGTCTTGACGTCCCATAGTCTCACCGTAGAATCTCAACTTCCCGATACGATGAACTCATTTACTGAATATAGCCACAGCATATACAAATCGTGCGTGACCACTCATGGTCTTACAGGTACCTGTCTTGACGTCCCATAGTCTCACCGTATAATCATGACTTCCCGATACAATGAACTCTGAATCACTGGATATAGCCACAGATGATACATAATGTGTGTGACCACTCATGGTCTTACATGTACCTGTCTTGACGTCCCATAGTCTCACCGTAGAATCATGACTTCCCGATACGATGAACTCTGAATCACTGGATATAGCCACAGCATATACAAAATAAGTGTGACCACTCATGGTCTTACAGGTACCTGTCTTGACGTCCCATAGTCTCACCGTAGAATCTCAACTTCCCGATACGATGAACTCTGAATCACTGGATATAGCCACAGAAATACCTAATGTGTGTGACCACTCATGGTCTTACATGTACCTGTCTTGACGTCCCATAGTCTCACCGTAGAATCATGACTTCCCGATACGATGAACTCTGAATCACTGGATATAGCCACAGCATATACAAAATAAGTGTGACCACTCATGGTCTTACAGGTACCTGTCTTGACGTTCCATAGTCTCACCGTCTTATCATAACTTCCCGATACGATGAACTCTGAATCACTGGATATAGCCACAGCAGATACAAAATAAGTGTGACCACTCATGGTCTTACATGTACCTGTCTTGACGTCCCATAGTCTCACCGTAGAATCATGACTTCCCGATACGATGAACTCTGAATCACTGGATATAGCCACAGCATATACAAAATAAGTGTGACCACTCATGGTCTTACAGGTACCTGTCTTGACGTCCCATAGTCTCTCCGTAGAATCTCAACTTCCCGATACGATGAACTCTGAATCACTGGATATAGCCACAGAAATACCTAATGTGTGTGACCACTCATGGTCTTACATGTACCTGTCTTGACGTCCCATAGTCTCACCGTAGAATCATGACTTCCCGATACGATGAACTCTGAATCACTGGATATAGCCACAGCATATACAAAATAAGTGTGACCACTCATGGTCTTACAGGTACCTGTCTTGACGTCCCATAGTCTCTCCGTAGAATCTCAACTTCCCGATACGATGAACTCTGAATCACTGGATATAGCCACAGAAATACCTAATGTGTGTGACCACTCATGGTCTTACATGTACCTGTCTTGACGTCCCATAGTCTCACCGTAGAATCATGACTTCCCGATACGATGAACTCTGAATCACTGGATATAGCCACAGCATATACAAAATAAGTGTGACCACTCATGGTCTTACAGGTACCTGTCTTGACGTTCCATAGTCTCACCGTCTTATCATAACTTCCCGATACGATGAACTCTGAATCACTGGATATAGCCACAGCAGATACAAAATAAGTGTGACCACTCATGGTCTTACAGGTACCTGTCTTGACGTCCCATAGTCTCACCGTAGAATCTCAACTTCCCGATACGATGAACTCATTTACTGAATATAGCCACAGATGATACATAATGTGTGTGACAACTCATGGTCTTACAGGTACCTGTCTTGACGTCCCATAGTCTCACCGTAGAATCTCAACTTCCCGATACGATGAACTCTGAATCACTGGATATAGCCACAGCATATACATAATAAGTGTGACCACTCATGGTCTTACAGGTACCTGTCTTGACGTCCCATAGTCTCACCGTCTTATCATGACTTCCCGATACGATGAACTCTGAATCACTGGATATAGCCACAGCAGATACATAATGTGTGTGACCACTCATGATCTTACAGGTACCTGTCTTGACGTCCCATAGTCTCACCGTATAATCTGCACTTCACAATGCGATGAACTCTGAATCACTGGATATAGCCACAGATGATACATAATGTGTGTGACCACTCATGGTCTTACAGGTACCTGTCTTGACGTCCCATAGTCTCTCCGTAGAATCTCAACTTCCCGATACGATGAACTCTGAATCACTGGATATAGCCACAGAAATACCTAATGTGTGTGACCACTCATGGTCTTACATGTACCTGTCTTGACGTCCCATAGTCTCACCGTAGAATCATGACTTCCCGATACGATGAACTCTGAATCACTGGATATAGCCACAGCATATACAAAATAAGTGTGACCACTCATGGTCTTACAGGTACCTGTCTTGACGTTCCATAGTCTCACCGTCTTATCATAACTTCCCGATACGATGAACTCTGAATCACTGGATATAGCCACAGCAGATACAAAATAAGTGTGACCACTCATGGTCTTACAGGTACCTGTCTTGACGTCCCATAGTCTCACCGTAGAATCTCAACTTCCCGATACGATGAACTCATTTACTGAATATAGCCACAGATGATACATAATGTGTGTGACAACTCATGGTCTTACAGGTACCTGTCTTGACGTCCCATAGTCTCACCGTAGAATCTCAACTTCCCGATACGATGAACTCTGAATCACTGGATATAGCCACAGCATATACATAATAAGTGTGACCACTCATGGTCTTACAGGTACCTGTCTTGACGTCCCATAGTCTCACCGTCTTATCATGACTTCCCGATACGATGAACTCTGAATCACTGGATATAGCCACAGCAGATACATAATGTGTGTGACCACTCATGATCTTACAGGT
The DNA here is from genome assembly GCA_946699065.1 of Loxodes magnus. Lineage (NCBI taxonomy): Eukaryota > Ciliophora > Karyorelictea > Loxodida > Loxodidae > Loxodes > Loxodes magnus. The sequence goes on along the minus strand of CAMPDV010000054.1, from coordinate 931,837 downwards.
ACCTGTCTTGACGTCCCATAGTCTCACCGTATAATCTGCACTTCACAATGCGATGAACTCTGAATCACTGGATATAGCCACAGATGATACATAATGTGTGTGACCACTCATGGTCTTACAGGTACCTGTCTTGACGTCCCATAGTCTCACCGTATAATCATAACTTCACAATGCGATGAACTCTGAATCACTGGATATAGCCACAGCATATACAAAATAAGTGTGACCACTCATGGTCTTACAGGTACCTGTCTTGACGTCCCATAGTCTCACCGTATAATCATAACTTCCCGATACGATGAACTCTGAATCACTGGATATAGCATCAGATGATACAAAATAAGTGTGACCACTCATGGTCTTACAGGTACCTGTCTTGACGTCCCATAGTCTCACCGTAGAATCTCACTTCCCGATACGATGAACTCATTTACTGGATATAGCCACAGATGATACAAAATAAGTGTGACCACTCATGGTCTTACAGGTACCTGTCTTGACGTCCCAGAGTCTCACCGTATAATCACAACTTCCCGATACGATGAACTCTGAATCACTGGATATAGCCACAGCAGATACATAATGTGTGTGACCACTCATGATCTTACAGGTACCTGTCTTGACGTCCCATAGTCTCACCGTATAATCTGCACTTCACAATGCGATGAACTCTGAATCACTGAATATAGCCACAGAAATACCTAATGTGTGTGACCACTCATGGTCTTACAGGTACCTGTCTTGACGTCCCATAGTCTCACCGTATAATCATGACTTCCCGATACAATGAACTCTGAATCACTGGATATAGCCACAGATGATACATAATGTGTGTGACCACTCATGATCTTACAGGTACCTGTCTTGACGTCCCATAGTCTCACCGTCTAATCATAACTTCCCGATACGATGAACTCTGAATCACTGGATATAGCCACAGCAGATACATAATGTGTGTGACCACTCATGATCTTACAGGTACCTGTCTTGACGTCCCATAGTCTCACCGTATAATCTGCACTTCACAATGCGATGAACTCTGAATCACTGAATATAGCCACAGAAATACCTAATGTGTGTGACCACTCATGGTCTTACATGTACCTGTCTTGACGTCCCATAGTCTCACCGTAGAATCATGACTTCCCGATACGATGAACTCTGAATCACTGGATATAGCCACAGCATATACAAAATAAGTGTGACCACTCATGGTCTTACAGGTACCTGTCTTGACGTCCCATAGTCTCTCCGTAGAATCTCAACTTCCCGATACGATGAACTCTGAATCACTGGATATAGCCACAGAAATACCTAATGTGTGTGACCACTCATGGTCTTACATGTACCTGTCTTGACGTCCCATAGTCTCACCGTAGAATCATGACTTCCCGATACGATGAACTCTGAATCACTGGATATAGCCACAGCATATACAAAATAAGTGTGACCACTCATGGTCTTACAGGTACCTGTCTTGACGTTCCATAGTCTCACCGTCTTATCATAACTTCCCGATACGATGAACTCTGAATCACTGGATATAGCCACAGCAGATACAAAATAAGTGTGACCACTCATGGTCTTACAGGTACCTGTCTTGACGTCCCATAGTCTCACCGTAGAATCTCAACTTCCCGATACGATGAACTCATTTACTGAATATAGCCACAGATGATACATAATGTGTGTGACAACTCATGGTCTTACAGGTACCTGTCTTGACGTCCCATAGTCTCACCGTAGAATCTCAACTTCCCGATACGATGAACTCTGAATCACTGGATATAGCCACAGCATATACATAATAAGTGTGACCACTCATGGTCTTACAGGTACCTGTCTTGACGTCCCATAGTCTCACCGTCTTATCATGACTTCCCGATACGATGAACTCTGAATCACTGGATATAGCCACAGCAGATACATAATGTGTGTGACCACTCATGATCTTACAGGTACCTGTCTTGACGTCCCATAGTCTCACCGTATAATCTGCACTTCACAATGCGATGAACTCTGAATCACTGGATATAGCCACAGATGATACATAATGTGTGTGACCACTCATGGTCTTACAGGTACCTGTCTTGACGTCCCATAGTCTCTCCGTAGAATCTCAACTTCCCGATACGATGAACTCTGAATCACTGGATATAGCCACAGAAATACCTAATGTGTGTGACCACTCATGGTCTTACATGTACCTGTCTTGACGTCCCATAGTCTCACCGTAGAATCATGACTTCCCGATACGATGAACTCTGAATCACTGGATATAGCCACAGCATATACAAAATAAGTGTGACCACTCATGGTCTTACAGGTACCTGTCTTGACGTTCCATAGTCTCACCGTCTTATCATAACTTCCCGATACGATGAACTCTGAATCACTGGATATAGCCACAGCAGATACAAAATAAGTGTGACCACTCATGGTCTTACAGGTACCTGTCTTGACGTCCCATAGTCTCACCGTAGAATCTCAACTTCCCGATACGATGAACTCATTTACTGAATATAGCCACAGATGATACATAATGTGTGTGACAACTCATGGTCTTACAGGTACCTGTCTTGACGTCCCATAGTCTCACCGTAGAATCTCAACTTCCCGATACGATGAACTCTGAATCACTGGATATAGCCACAGCATATACATAATAAGTGTGACCACTCATGGTCTTACAGGTACCTGTCTTGACGTCCCATAGTCTCACCGTCTTATCATGACTTCCCGATACGATGAACTCTGAATCACTGGATATAGCCACAGCAGATACATAATGTGTGTGACCACTCATGATCTTACAGGTACCTGTCTTGACGTCCCATAGTCTCACCGTATAATCTGCACTTCACAATGCGATGAACTCTGAATCACTGGATATAGCCACAGATGATACATAATGTGTGTGACCACTCATGGTCTTACAGGTACCTGTCTTGACGTCCCATAGTCTCACCGTATAATCATAACTTCACAATGCGATGAACTCTGAATCACTGGATATAGCCACAGCATATACAAAATAAGTGTGACCACTCATGGTCTTACAGGTACCTGTCTTGACGTCCCATAGTCTCACCGTATAATCATAACTTCCCGATACGATGAACTCTGAATCACTGGATATAGCATCAGATGATACAAAATAAGTGTGACCACTCATGGTCTTACAGGTACCTGTCTTGACGTCCCATAGTCTCACCGTAGAATCTCACTTCCCGATACGATGAACTCATTTACTGGATATAGCCACAGATGATACAAAATAAGTGTGACCACTCATGGTCTTACAGGTACCTGTCTTGACGTCCCAGAGTCTCACCGTATAATCACAACTTCCCGATACGATGAACTCTGAATCACTGGATATAGCCACAGCAGATACATAATGTGTGTGACCACTCATGATCTTACAGGTACCTGTCTTGACGTCCCATAGTCTCACCGTATAATCTGCACTTCACAATGCGATGAACTCTGAATCACTGAATATAGCCACAGAAATACCTAATGTGTGTGACCACTCATGGTCTTACAGGTACCTGTCTTGACGTCCCATAGTCTCACCGTATAATCATGACTTCCCGATACAATGAACTCTGAATCACTGGATATAGCCACAGATGATACATAATGTGTGTGACCACTCATGATCTTACAGGTACCTGTCTTGACGTCCCATAGTCTCACCGTCTAATCATAACTTCCCGATACGATGAACTCTGAATCACTGGATATAGCCACAGCAGATACATAATGTGTGTGACCACTCATGATCTTACAGGTACCTGTCTTGACGTCCCATAGTCTCACCGTATAATCTGCACTTCACAATGCGATGAACTCTGAATCACTGAATATAGCCACAGAAATACCTAATGTGTGTGACCACTCATGGTCTTACAGGTACCTGTCTTGACGTCCCATAGTCTCAACGTAGAATCTCCACTGCCCGATACGATGAACTCTGAATCACTGGATATAGCCACAGATGATACAAAATAAGTGTGACCACTCATGGTCTTACAGGTACCTGTCTTGACGTCCCATAGTCTCACCGTATTATCTCAACTTCCCGATACGATGAACTCTGAATCACTGGATATAGCCACAGATCTTACATAATGTGTGTGACCACTCATGGTCTTACAGGTACCTGTCTTGACGTCCCAGAGTCTCACCGTATAATCTGCACTTCACAATGCGATGAACTCTGAATCACTGGATATAGCCACAGCATATACAAATCGTGCGTGACCACTCATGGTCTTACAGGTACCTGTCTTGACGTCCCATAGTCTCACCGTAGAATCTCCACTGCCCGATACGATGAACTCTGAATCACTGGATATAGCCACAGATGATACATAATGTGTGTGACCACTCATGGTCTTACAGGTACCTGTCTTGACGTCCCATAGTCTCACCGTACAATCATGACTTCCCGATACGATGAACTCATTTACTGGATATAGCCACAGATGATACAAAATAAGTGTGACCACTCATGGTCTTACAGGTACCTGTCTTGACGTCCCATAGTCTCACCGTATAATCTGCACTTCACAATGCGATGAACTCTGAATCACTGAATATAGCCACAGCATATACATAATAAGTGTGACCACTCATGGTCTTACAGGTACCTGTCTTGACGTCCCATAGTCTCACCGTCTTATCATGACTTCCCGATACGATGAACTCTGAATCACTGGATATAGCCACAGCAGATACAAAATAAGTGTGACCACTCATGGTCTTACAGGTACCTGTCTTGACGTCCCATAGTCTCACCGTAGAATCTCCACTTCACGATACGATGAACTCTGAATCACTGGATATAGCCACAGCAGATACATAATGTGTGTGACCACTCATGATCTTACAGGTACCTGTCTTGACGTCCCATAGTCTCACCGTATAATCTGCACTTCACAATGCGATGAACTCTGAATCACTGGATATAGCCACAGATGATACAAAATAAGTGTGACCACTCATGGTCTTACAGGTACCTGTCTTGACGTCCCAGAGTCTCACCGTATAATCACAACTTCCCGATACGATGAACTCTGAATCACTGGATATAGCCACAGCAGATACATAATGTGTGTGACCACTCATGATCTTACAGGTACCTGTCTTGACGTCCCATAGTCTCACCGTATAATCTGCACTTCACAATGCGATGAACTCTGAATCACTGAATATAGCCACAGAAATACCTAATGTGTGTGACCACTCATGGTCTTACAGGTACCTGTCTTGACGTCCCATAGTCTCACCGTATAATCATGACTTCCCGATACAATGAACTCTGAATCACTGGATATAGCCACAGATGATACATAATGTGTGTGACCACTCATGATCTTACAGGTACCTGTCTTGACGTCCCATAGTCTCACCGTCTAATCATAACTTCCCGATACGATGAACTCTGAATCACTGGATATAGCCACAGCAGATACATAATGTGTGTGACCACTCATGATCTTACAGGTACCTGTCTTGACGTCCCATAGTCTCACCGTATAATCTGCACTTTACAATGCGATGAACTCTGAATCACTGAATATAGCCACAGAAATACCTAATGTGTGTGACCACTCATGGTCTTACAGGTACCTGTCTTGACGTCCCATAGTCTCACCGTAGAATCTCAACTTCCCGATACGATGAACTCATTTACTGAATATAGCCACAGATGATACATAATGTGTGTGACAACTCATGGTCTTACAGGTACCTGTCTTGACGTCCCATAGTCTCACCGTAGAATCTCAACTTCCCGATACGATGAACTCTGAATCACTGGATATAGCCACAGCAGATACAAAATAAGTGTGACCACGCATGGTCTTACAGGTACCTGTCTTGACGTCCCATAGTCTCACCGTATAATCTGCACTTCACAATGCGATGAACTCTGAATCACTGGATATAGCCACAGCATATACAAATCGTGCGTGACCACTCATGGTCTTACAGGTACCTGTCTTGACGTCCCATAGTCTCACCGTATAATCATGACTTCCCGATACGATGAACTCTGAATCACTGGATATAGCCACAGATGATACATAATGTGTGTGACCACTCATGGTCTTACAGGTACCTGTCTTGACGTCCCATAGTCTCACCGTACAATCATGACTTCCCGATACGATGAACTCATTTACTGGATATAGCCACAGATGATACAAAATAAGTGTGACCACTCATGGTCTTACAGGTACCTGTCTTGACGTCCCATAGTCTCACCGTATAATCTGCACTTCACAATGCGATGAACTCTGAATCACTGAATATAGCCACAGCATATACATAATAAGTGTGACCACTCATGGTCTTACAGGTACCTGTCTTGACGTCCCATAGTCTCACCGTCTTATCATGACTTCCCGATACGATGAACTCTGAATCACTGGATATAGCCACAGCAGATACAAAATAAGTGTGACCACTCATGGTCTTACAGGTACCTGTCTTGACGTCCCATAGTCTCACCGTAGAATCATGACTTCCCGATACGATGAACTCTGAATCACTGGATATAGCCACAGATGATACATAATGTGTGTGACCACTCATGATCTTACAGGTACCTGTCTTGACGTCCCATAGTCTCACCGTATAATCTGCACTTCACAATGCGATGAACTCTGAATCACTGGATATAGCCACAGCATATACAAAATAAGTGTGACCACTCATGGTCTTACAGGTACCTGTCTTGACGTCCCATAGTCTCACCGTATAATCATAACTTCCCGATACGATGAACTCTGAATCACTGGATATAGCCACAGATGATACAAAATAAGTGTGACCACTCATGGTCTTACAGGTACCTGTCTTGACGTCCCATAGTCTCACCGTAGAATCTCACTTCCCGATACGATGAACTCATTTACTGGATATAGCCACAGATGATACATAATAAGTGTGACCACTCATGGTCTTACAGGTACCTGTCTTGACGTCCCATAGTCTCACCGTCTTATCATGACTTCCCGATACGATGAACTCTGAATCACTGGATATAGCCACAGCAGATACAAAATAAGTGTGACCACTCATGGTCTTACAGGTACCTGTCTTGACGTCCCATAGTCTCACCGTAGAATCTCCACTTCACGATACGATGAACTCTGAATCACTGGATATAGCCACAGCAGATACATAATGTGTGTGACCACTCATGATCTTACAGGTACCTGTCTTGACGTCCCATAGTCTCACCGTATAATCTGCACTTCACAATGCGATGAACTCTGAATCACTGGATATAGCCACAGCATATACAAAATAAGTGTGACCACTCATGGTCTTACAGGTACCTGTCTTGACGTCCCATAGTCTCACCGTATAATCATAACTTCCCGATACGATGAACTCTGAATCACTGGATATAGCCACAGATGATACAAAATAAGTGTGACCACTCATGGTCTTACAGGTACCTGTCTTGACGTCCCATAGTCTCACCGTAGAATCTCACTTCCCGATACGATGAACTCATTTACTGGATATAGCCACAGATGATACATAATAAGTGTGACCACTCATGGTCTTACAGGTACCTGTCTTGACGTCCCATAGTCTCACCGTATAATCATGACTTCCCGATACAATGAACTCTGAATCACTGGATATAGCCACAGATGATACATAATGTGTGTGACCACTCATGATCTTACAGGTACCTGTCTTGACGTCCCATAGTCTCACCGTCTAATCATAACTTCCCGATACGATGAACTCTGAATCACTGGATATAGCCACAGATGATACATAATAAGTGTGACCACTCATGGTCTTACAGGTACCTGTCTTGACGTCCCATAGTCTCACCGTAGAATCTCCACTGCCCGATACGATGAACTATGAATCACTGGATATAGCCACAGATGATACAAAATAAGTGTGACCACTCATGGTCTTACAGGTACCTGTCTTGACGTCCCATAGTCTCACCGTAGAATCATGACTTCCCGATACGATGAACTCTGAATCACTGGATATAGCCACAGCATATACAAAATAAGTGTGACCACTCATGGTCTTACAGGTACCTGTCTTGACGTCCCATAGTCTCACCGTAGAATCTCCACTGCCCGATACGATGAACTCTGAATCACTGGATATAGCCACAGATGATACAAAATAAGTGTGACCACTCATGGTCTTACAGGTACCTGTCTTGACGTCCCATAGTCTCACCGTAGAATCATGACTTCCCGATACGATGAACTCTGAATCACTGGATATAGCCACAGATCTTACATAATGTGTGTGACAACTCATGGTCTTACATGTACCTGTCTTGACGTCCCATAGTCTCACCGTAGAATCATTACTTCCCGATACGATGAACTCTGAATCACTGGATATAGCCACAGCAGATACATAATCTGTGTGACCACTCATGGTCTTACAGGTACCTGTCTTGACGTCCCATAGTCTCACCGTAGAATCTCAACTTCCCGATACGATGAACTCTGAATCACTGGATATAGCCACAGATCTTACATAATCTGTGTGACCACTCATGGTCTTACAGGTACCTGTCTTGACGTCCCATAGTCTCACCGTATAATCATAACTTCCCGATACGATGAACTCTGAATCACTGGATATAGCCACAGCATATACAAAATAAGTGTGACCACTCATGGTCTTACAGGTACCTGTCTTGACGTCCCAGAGTCTCACCGTAGAATCATGACTTCCCGATACGATGAACTCTGAATCACTGGATATAGCCACAGATGATACATAATGTGTGTGACAACTCATGGTCTTACAGGTACCTGTCTTGACGTCCCAGAGTCTCACCGTATAATCATGACTTCCCGATACGATGAACTCTGAATCACTGGATATAGCCACAGATGATACATAATAAGTGTGACCACTCATGGTCTTACAGGTACCTGTCTTGACGTCCCATAGTCTCACCGTAGAATCTCCACTGCCCGATACGATGAACTATGAATCACTGGATATAGCCACAGATGATACAAAATAAGTGTGACCACTCATGGTCTTACAGGTACCTGTCTTGACGTCCCATAGTCTCACCGTAGAATCTCACTTCCCGATACGATGAACTCATTTACTGGATATAGCCACAGATGATACAAAATAAGTGTGACCACTCATGGTCTTACAGGTACCTGTCTTGACGTCCCATAGTCTCACCGTCTTATCATGACTTCCCGATACGATGAACTCTGAATCACTGGATATAGCCACAGCAGATACATATCCTGTGTAACCACTCATGGTCTCACAGGTACCTGTCTTGACGTCCCTTAGTCTCAACGTAGAATCATGACTTCCCGATACGATGAACTCATTTACTGGATATAGCCACAGATGATACATAATGTGTGTGACCACTCATGGTCTTACAGGTACCTGTCTTGACGTCCCATAGTCTCACCGTAGAATCTCCACTGCCCGATACGATGAACTCTGAATCACTGGATATAGCCACAGATGATACAAAATAAGTGTGACCACTCATGGTCTTACAGGTACCTGTCTTGACGTCCCATAGTCTCACCGTAGAATCTCACTTCCCGATACGATGAACTCTGAATCACTGGATATAGCCACAGATGATACAAAATAAGTGTGACCACTCATGGTCTTACAGGTACCTGTCTTGACGTCCCATAGTCTCACCGTCTTATCATGACTTCCCGATACGATGAACTCTGAATCACTGGATATAGCCACAGATCTTACATAATGTGTGTGACAACTCATGGTCTTACATGTACCTGTCTTGACGTCCCATAGTCTCACCGTAGAATCATAACTTCCCGATACGATGAACTCTGAATCACTGGATATAGCCACAGATGATACATAATAAGTGTGACCACTCATGGTCTTACAGGTACCTGTCTTGACGTCCCATAGTCTCACCGTAGAATCTCCACTTCACGATACGATGAACTCTGAATCACTGGATATAGCCACAGCATATACAAAATAAGTGTGACCACTCATGGTCTTACAGGTACCTGTCTTGACGTCCCATAGTCTCACCGTCTTATCATGACTTCCCGATACGATGAACTCTGAATCACTGGATATAGCCACAGATCTTACATAATGTGTGTGACAACTCATGGTCTTACATGTACCTGTCTTGACGTCCCATAGTCTCACCGTAGAATCATAACTTCCCGATACGATGAACTCTGAATCACTGGATATAGCCACAGATGATACATAATAAGTGTGACCACTCATGGTCTTACAGGTACCTGTCTTGACGTCCCATAGTCTCACCGTATAATCTGCACTTCACAATGCGATGAACTCTGAATCACTGGATATAGCCACAGATGATACAAAATAAGTGTGACCACTCATGGTCTTACAGGTACCTGTCTTGACGTCCCATAGTCTCACCGTCTTATCATGACTTCCCGATACGATGAACTCTGAATCACTGGATATAGCCACAGATGATACATAATGTGTGTGACAACTCATGGTCTTACAGGTACCTGTCTTGACGTCCCATAGTCTCACCGTCTTATCATGACTTCCCGATACGATGAACTCTGAATCACTGGATATAGCCACAGCATATACAAAATAAGTGTGACCACTCATGGTCTTACAGGTACCTGTCTTGACGTCCCATAGTCTCACCGTAGAATCTCCACTGCCCGATACGATGAACTCTGAATCACTGGATATAGCCACAGCATATACAAAATAAGTGTGACCACTCATGGTCTTACAGGTACCTGTCTTGACGTTCCATAGTCTCACCGTCTTATCATAACTTCCCGATACGATGAACTCATTTACTGAATATAGCCAAAGATAATACCTAATGTGTGTGACCACTCATGGTCTTACAGGTACCTGTCTTGACGTCCCATAGTCTCACCGTATAATCATGACTTCCCGATACGATGAACTCTGAATCACTGGATATAGCCACAGCAGATACAAAATAAGTGTGACCACTCATGGTCTTACAGGTACCTGTCTTGACGTCCCATAGTCTCACCGTAGAATCTCCACTGCCCGATACGATGAACTATGAATCACTGGATATAGCCACAGATGATACAAAATAAGTGTGACCACTCATGGTCTTACAGGTACCTGTCTTGACGTCCCATAGTCTCACCGTAGAATCTCACTTCCCGATACGATGAACTCATTTACTGGATATAGCCACAGATGATACAAAATAAGTGTGACCACTCATGGTCTTACAGGTACCTGTCTTGACGTCCCATAGTCTCACCGTCTTATCATGACTTCCCGATACGATGAACTCTGAATCACTGGATATAGCCACAGATGATACAAAATAAGTGTGACCACTCATGGTCTTACAGGTACCTGTCTTGACGTCCCATAGTCTCACCGTAGAATCTCACTTCCCGATACGATGAACTCTGAATCACTGGATATAGCCACAGATGATACAAAATAAGTGTGACCACTCATGGTCTTACAGGTACCTGTCTTGACGTCCCAGAGTCTCACCGTATAATCACAACTTCCCGATACGATGAACTCTGAATCACTGGATATAGCCACAGCATATACACAACTAGTGTGACCACTCATGGTCTTACAGGTACCTGTCTTGACGTCCCATAGTCTCACCGTCTTATCATGACTTCCCGATACGATGAACTCTGAATCACTGGATATAGCCACAGATGATACAAAATAAGTGTGACCACTCATGGTCTTACAGGTACCTGTCTTGACGTCCCATAGTCTCACCGTAGAATCATTACTTCCCGATACGATGAACTCTGAATCACTGGATATAGCCACAGATGATACATAATAAGTGTGACCACTCATGGTCTTACAGGTACCTGTCTTGACGTCCCATAGTCTCACCGTAGAATCTCCACTGCCCGATACGATGAACTCTGAATCACTGGATATAGCCACAGCATATAAAAAATAAGTTTGACCACTCATGGTCTTACAGGTACCTGTCTTGACGTCCCATAGTCTCACCGTCTTATCATGACTTCCCGATACGATGAACTCATTTACTGAATATAGCCACAGCATATACAAATCGTGCGTGACCACTCATGGTCTTACAGGTACCTGTCTTGACGTCCCATAGTCTCACCGTATAATCATGACTTCCCGATACGATGAACTCTGAATCACTGGATATAGCCACAGCATATACAAAATAAGTGTGACCACTCATGGTCTTACAGGTACCTGTCTTGACGTTCCATAGTCTCACCGTCTTATCATAACTTCCCGATACGATGAACTCATTTACTGAATATAGCCACAGCATATACAAATCGTGCGTGACCACTCATGGTCTTACAGGTACCTGTCTTGACGTCCCATAGTCTCACCGTAGAATCTCCACTTCACGATACGATGAACTCATTTACTGAATATAGCCACAGATGATACATAATGTGTGTGACCACTCATGGTCTTACAGGTACCTGTCTTGACGTCCCATAGTCTCACCGTATAATCATGACTTCCCGATACGATGAACTCATTTACTGAATATAGCCACAGCATATACAAATCGTGCGTGACCACTCATGGTCTTACATGTACCTGTCTTGACGTCCCATAGTCTCACCGTATAATCATGACTTCCCGATACAATGAACTCTGAATCACTGGATATAGCCACAGATGATACATAATGTGTGTGACCACTCATGGTCTTACAGGTACCTGTCTTGACGTCCCATAGTCTCACCGTAGAATCATGACTTCCCGATACGATGAACTCTGAATCACTGGATATAGCCACAGCATATACATAATGTGTGTGACCACTCATGGTCTTACAGGTACCTGTCTTGACGTCCCATAGTCTCACCGTATAATCATGACTTCCCGATACGATGAACTCATTTACTGAATATAGCCACAGCATATACAAATCGTGCGTGACCACTCATGGTCTTACATGTACCTGTCTTGACGTCCCATAGTCTCACCGTATAATCATGACTTCCCGATACAATGAACTCTGAATCACTGGATATAGCCACAGATGATACATAATGTGTGTGACCACTCATGGTCTTACATGTACCTGTCTTGACGTCCCATAGTCTCACCGTAGAATCATGACTTCCCGATACGATGAACTCTGAATCACTGGATATAGCCACAGCATATACAAAATAAGTGTGACCACTCATGGTCTTACAGGTACCTGTCTTGACGTCCCATAGTCTCTCCGTAGAATCTCAACTTCCCGATACGATGAACTCTGAATCACTGGATATAGCCACAGAAATACCTAATGTGTGTGACCACTCATGGTCTTACATGTACCTGTCTTGACGTCCCATAGTCTCACCGTAGAATCATGACTTCCCGATACGATGAACTCTGAATCACTGGATATAGCCACAGCATATACAAAATAAGTGTGACCACTCATGGTCTTACAGGTACCTGTCTTGACGTTCCATAGTCTCACCGTCTTATCATAACTTCCCGATACGATGAACTCTGAATCACTGGATATAGCCACAGAAATACCTAATGTGTGTGACCACTCATGGTCTTACATGTACCTGTCTTGACGTCCCATAGTCTCACCGTAGAATCTCCACTGCCCGATACGATGAACTCTGAATCACTGGATATAGCCACAGCAGATACATAATCTGTGTGACCACTCATGGTCTTACAGGTACCTGTCTTGACGTCCCATAGTCTCACCGTAGAATCTCAACTTCCCGATACGATGAACTCTGAATCACTGGATATAGCCACAGATGATACATAATAAGTGTGACCACTCATGGTCTTACAGGTACCTGTCTTGACGTCCCATAGTCTCACCGTACAATCATGACTTCCCGATACAATGAACTCTGAATCACTGGATATAGCCACAGCATATACAAAATAAGTGTGACCACTCATGGTCTTACAGGTACCTGTCTTGACGTCCCAGAGTCTCACCGTAGAATCATGACTTCCCGATACGATGAACTCTGAATCACTGGATATAGCCACAGATGATACATAATGTGTGTGACCACTCATGGTCTTACAGGTACCTGTCTTGACGTCCCAGAGTCTCACCGTAGAATCATTACTTCCCGATACGATGAACTCCGAATCACTGGATATAGCCACAGATGATACATAATAAGTGTGACCACTCATGGTCTTACAGGTACCTGTCTTGACGTCCCATAGTCTCACCGTCTTATCATGACTTCCCGATACGATGAACTCTGAATCACTGGATATAGCCACAGATGATACATAATGTGTGTGACCACTCATGGTCTTACAGGTACCTGTCTTGACGTCCCATAGTCTCACCGTAGAATCTCACTTCCCGATACGATGAACTCTGAATCACTGGATATAGCCACAGATGATACATAATAAGTGTGACCACTCATGGTCTTACAGGTACCTGTCTTGACGTTCCATAGTCTCACCGTCTTATCATAACTTCCCGATACGATGAACTCTGAATCACTGGATATAGCCACAGATGATACAAAATAAGTGTGACCACTCATGGTCTTACAGGTACCTGTCTTGACGTCCCATAGTCTCACCGTAGAATCTCACTTCCCGATACGATGAACTCATTTACTGGATATAGCCACAGATGATACAAAATAAGTGTGACCACTCATGGTCTTACAGGTACCTGTCTTGACGTCTTATAGTCTCACCGTATTATCTCAACTTCCCGATACGATGAACTCATTTACTGAATATAGCCACAGCATATACAAATCGTGCGTGACCACTCATGGTCTTACAGGTACCTGTCTTGACGTCCCATAGTCTCACCGTATAATCATGACTTCCCGATACGATGAACTCTGAATCACTGGATATAGCCACAGATAATACAGAACTAGTGTGACCACTCATGGTCTTACAGGTACCTGTCTTGACGTCCCATAGTCTCACCGTCTTATCATGACTTCCCGATACGATGAACTCTGAATCACTGGATATAGCCACAGCAGATACAAAATAAGTGTGACCACTCATGGTCTTACAGGTACCTGTCTTGACGTCCCATAGTCTCACCGTAGAATCTCCACTTCACGATACGATGAACTCTGAATCACTGGATATAGCCACAGCAGATACATAATGTGTGTGACCACTCATGATCTTACAGGTACCTGTCTTGACGTCCCATAGTCTCACCGTATAATCTGCACTTCACAATGCGATGAACTCTGAATCACTGGATATAGCCACAGATGATACAAAATAAGTGTGACCACTCATGGTCTTACAGGTACCTGTCTTGACGTCCCAGAGTCTCACCGTATAATCACAACTTCCCGATACGATGAACTCTGAATCACTGGATATAGCCACAGCAGATACATAATGTGTGTGACCACTCATGATCTTACAGGTACCTGTCTTGACGTCCCATAGTCTCACCGTATAATCTGCACTTCACAATGCGATGAACTCTGAATCACTGAATATAGCCACAGAAATACCTAATGTGTGTGACCACTCATGGTCTTACAGGTACCTGTCTTGACGTCCCAGAGTCTCACCGTAGAATCATTACTTCCCGATACGATGAACTCATTTACTGAATATAGCCACAGATGATACAAAATAAGTGTGACCACTCATGGTCTTACAGGTACCTGTCTTGACGTCCCATAGTCTCACCGTATTATCTCAACTTCCCGATACGATGAACTCTGAATCACTGGATATAGCAACAGAAATACCTAATGTGTGTGACCACTCATGGTCTTACATGTACCTGTCTTGACGTCCCATAGTCTCACCGTCTTATCTCCACTGCCCGATACGATGAACTCTGAATCACTGAATATAGCCACAGCAGATACATATCCTGTGTGACCACTCATGGTCTTACAGGTACCTGTCTTGACGTCCCATAGTCTCACCGTAGAATCTCCACTGCCCGATACGATGAACTCTGAATCACTGGATATAGCCACAGCATATACAAAATAAGTGTAACCACTCATGGTCTTACAGGTACCTGTCTTGACGTCCCATAGTCTCACCGTAGAATCTCAACTTCCCGATACGATGAACTCTGAATCACTGGATATAGCCACAGATAATACCTAACCTGTGTGACCACTCATGGTCTTACAGGTACCTGTCTTGACGTCCCATAGTCTCACCGTAGAATCTACACTTCCCGATACGATGAACTCTGAATCACTGGATATAGCCACAGATAATACCTAACCTGTGTGACCACTCATGGTCTTACAGGTACCTGTCTTGACGTCCCATAGTCTAACCGTCTTATCTCCACTTCCCGATACGATGAACTCTGAATCACTGGATATAGGCACAGATGATACAAAATAAGTGTGACCACTCATGGTCTTACAGGTACCTGTCTTGACGTCCCAGAGTCTCACCGTAGAATCATTACTTCCCGATACGATGAACTCCGAATCACTGGATATAGCCACAGATGATACATAATGTGTGTGACCACTCATGGTCTTACAGGTACCTGTCTTGACGTCCCATAGTCTCACCGTATAATCATGACTTCCCGATACGATGAACTCATTTACTGAATATAGCCACAGCATATACAAATCGTGCGTGACCACTCATGGTCTTACAGGTACCTGTCTTGACGTCCCATAGTCTCACCGTCTTATCATTACTTCCCGATACGATTAACTCATTTACTGAATATAGCCACAGCATATACAAATCGTGCGTGACCACTCATGGTCTTACAGGTACCTGTCTTGACGTCCCATAGTCTCACCGTAGAATCTCAACTTCCCGATACGATGAACTCTGAATCACTGGATATAGCCACAGCAGATACAAAATAAGTGTGACCACTCATGGTCTTACAGGTACCTGTCTTGACGTCCCATAGTCTCACCGTAGAATCTGCACTTCACAATGCGATGAACTCTGAATCACTGGATATAGCCACAGCATATACAAAATAAGTGTGACCACTCATGGTCTTACAGGTACCTGTCTTGACGTTCCATAGTCTCACCGTCTTATCATTACTTCCCGATACGATGAACTCATTTACTGAATATAGCCACAGCATATACAAATCGTGCGTGACCACTCATGGTCTTACAGGTACCTGTCTTGACGTCCCATAGTCTCACCGTAGAATCTCCACTTCACGATACGATGAACTCTGAATCACTGGATATAGCCACAGCAGATACACAACTAGTGTGACCACTCATGGTCTTACAGGTACCTGTCTTGACGTTCCATAGTCTCACCGTCTTATCATAACTTCCCGATACGATGAACTCTGAATCACTGGATATAGCCACAGATGATACAAAATAAGTGTGACCACTCATGGTCTTACAGGTACCTGTCTTGACGTCCCATAGTCTCACCGTAGAATCTCACTTCCCGATACGATGAACTCATTTACTGAATATAGCCACAGCATATACAAATCGTGCGTGACCCTTCATGGTCTTACAGGTACCTGTCTTGACGTCCCATAGTCTCACCGTAGAATCTCCACTTCCCGATACGATGAACTCTGAATCACTGGATATAGCCACAGATGATACATAATGTGTGTGACCACTCATGATCTTACAGGTACCTGTCTTGACGTTCCATAGTCTCACCGTAGAATCTCAACTTCCCGATACGATGAACTCATTTACTGAATATAGCCACATCATATACAAAATAAGTGTGACCACTCATGGTCTTACAGGTACCTGTCTTGACGTCCCATAGTCTCACCGTAGAATCTCAACTTCCCGATACGATGAACTCATTTACTGAATATAGCCACATCATATACAAAATAAGTGTGACCACTCATGGTCTTACAGGTACCTGTCTTGACGTCCCATAGTCTCACCGTAGAATCTCAACTTCCCGATACGATGAACTCTGAATCACTGGATATAGCCACAGATAATACAGAACTAGTGTGACCACTCATGGTCTTACAGGTACCTGTCTTGACGTCCCATAGTCTCACCGTCTTATCATGACTTCCCGATACGATGAACTCTGAATCACTGGATATAGCCACAGCATATACAAAATAAGTGTGACCACTCATGGTCTTACAGGTACCTGTCTTGACGTCCCATAGTCTCACCGTAGAATCTCCACTGCCCGATACGATGAACTCATTTACTGAATATAGCCACAGCATATAAAAATCGTGCGTGACCACTCATGGTCTTACAGGTACCTGTCTTGACGTCCCATAGTCTCACCGTAGAATCTCAACTTCCCGATACGATGAACTCCGAATCACTGGATATAGCCACAGCAGATACAAAATAAGTGTGACCACTCATGGTCTTACAGGTACCTGTCTTGACGTCCCATAGTCTCACCGTCTTATCATGACTTCCCGATACGATGAACTCCGAATCACTGGATATAGCCACAGATGATACATAATGTGTGTGACCACTCATAGTCTTACAGGTACCTGTCTTGACGTCCCATAGTCTCACCGTCTTATCATGACTTCCCGATACAATGAACTCTGAATCACTGGATATAGCCACAGATCTTACATAAAGTGTGTGACCACTCATGGTCTTACATGTACCTGTCTTGACGTCCCATAGTCTCACCGTATAATCTGCACTTCACGATACGATGAACTCTGAATCACTGAATATAGCCACAGCAGATACATATCCTGTGTAACCACTCATGGTCTCACAGGTACCTGTCTTGACGTCCCTTAGTCTCAACGTAGAATCTACACTGCCCGATACGATGAACTCTGAATCACTGGATATAGCCACAGCATATACATAATAAGTGTGACCACTCATGGTCTTACAGGTACCTGTCTTGACGTCCCATAGTCTCACCGTATAATCATAACTTCCCGATACGATGAACTCTGAATCACTGGATATAGCCACAGATCTTACATAATGTGTGTGACCACTCATGGTCTTACAGGTACCTGTCTTGACGTCCCATAGTCTCACCGTAGAATCTCCACTGCCCGATACGATGAACTCTGAATCACTGGATATAGCCACAGCATATACCTAATGTGTGTGACCACTCATGGTCTTAAAGGTACCTGTCTTGACGTTCCATAGTCATACCGTACAATCATGACTTCACGATACGATGAACTCCGAATCACTGGATATAGCCACAGATGATACATAATGTGTGTGACAACTCATGGTCTTACAGGTACCTGTCTTGACGTCCCATAGTCTAACCGTATAATCATAACTTCCCGATACAATGAACTCTGAATCACTGGATATAGCCACAGATCTTACATAATGTGTGTGACCACTCATGGTCTTACATGTACCTGTCTTGACGTCCCATAGTCTCACCGTATAATCTGCACTTCACGATACGATGAACTCTGAATCACTGAATATAGCCACAGCAGATACATATCCTGTGTAACCACTCATGGTCTCACAGGTACCTGTCTTGACGTCCCTTAGTCTCAACGTAGAATCTACACTGCCCGATACGATGAACTCTGAATCACTGGATATAGCCACAGCATATACATAATAAGTGTGACCACTCATGGTCTTACAGGTACCTGTCTTGACGTCCCATAGTCTCACCGTATAATCATAACTTCCCGATACGATGAACTCTGAATCACTGGATATAGCCACAGATCTTACATAATGTGTGTGACCACTCATGGTCTTACAGGTACCTGTCTTGACGTCCCATAGTCTCACCGTATAATCTACACTTCCCGATACGATGAACTCTGAATCACTGGATATAGCCACAGATGATACATAATGTGTGTGACCACTCATGGTCTTAAAGGTACCTGTCTTGACGTTCCATAGTCTCACCGTACAATCATGACTTCACGATACGATGAACTCCGAATCACTGGATATAGCCACAGATGATACATAATGTGTGTGACAACTCATGGTCTTACAGGTACCTGTCTTGACGTCCCATAGTCTCACCGTAGAATCATTACTTCCCGATACGATGAACTCCGAATCACTGGATATAGCCACAGATGATACATAATGTGTGTGACAACTCATGGTCTTACAGGTACCTGTCTTGACGTCCCATAGTCTCACCGTATAATCATGACTTCCCGATACGATGAACTCTGAATCACTGGATATAGCCACAGCATATACAAAATAAGTGTGACCACTCATGGTCTTACAGGTACCTGTCTTGACGTTCCATAGTCTCACCGTCTTATCATAACTTCCCGATACGATGAACTCATTTACTGAATATAGCCACAGCATATACAAATCGTGCGTGACCACTCATGGTCTTACAGGTACCTGTCTTGACGTCCCATAGTCTCACCGTAGAATCTCCACTTCACGATACGATGAACTCTGAATCACTGGATATAGCCACAGCAGATACAAAATAAGTGTGACCACTCATGATCTTACAGGTACCTGTCTTGACGTCCCATAGTCTCACCGTCTTATCATGACTTCCCGATACGATGAACTCTGAATCACTGGATATAGCCACAGCATATACAAAATAAGTGTGACCACTCATGGTCTTACAGGTACCTGTCTTGACGTTCCATAGTCTCACCGTCTTATCATTACTTCCCGATACGATGAACTCATTTACTGAATATAGCCACAGCATATACAAATCGTGCGTGACCACTCATGGTCTTACAGGTACCTGTCTTGACGTCCCATAGTCTCACCGTAGAATCTCCACTTCACGATACGATGAACTCTGAATCACTGGATATAGCCACAGCAGATACACAACTAGTGTGACCACTCATGGTCTTACAGGTACCTGTCTTGACGTTCCATAGTCTCACCGTCTTATCATAACTTCCCGATACGATGAACTCTGAATCACTGGATATAGCCACAGATGATACAAAATAAGTGTGACCACTCATGGTCTTACAGGTACCTGTCTTGACGTCCCATAGTCTCACCGTAGAATCTCACTTCCCGATACGATGAACTCATTTACTGAATATAGCCACAGCATATACAAATCGTGCGTGACCCTTCATGGTCTTACAGGTACCTGTCTTGACGTCCCATAGTCTCACCGTAGAATCTCCACTTCCCGATACGATGAACTCTGAATCACTGGATATAGCCACAGATGATACATAATGTGTGTGACCACTCATGATCTTACAGGTACCTGTCTTGACGTTCCATAGTCTCACCGTAGAATCTCAACTTCCCGATACGATGAACTCATTTACTGAATATAGCCACATCATATACAAAATAAGTGTGACCACTCATGGTCTTACAGGTACCTGTCTTGACGTCCCATAGTCTCACCGTAGAATCTCAACTTCCCGATACGATGAACTCATTTACTGAATATAGCCACATCATATACAAAATAAGTGTGACCACTCATGGTCTTACAGGTACCTGTCTTGACGTCCCATAGTCTCACCGTAGAATCTCAACTTCCCGATACGATGAACTCTGAATCACTGGATATAGCCACAGATAATACAGAACTAGTGTGACCACTCATGGTCTTACAGGTACCTGTCTTGACGTCCCATAGTCTCACCGTCTTATCATGACTTCCCGATACGATGAACTCTGAATCACTGGATATAGCCACAGCATATACAAAATAAGTGTGACCACTCATGGTCTTACAGGTACCTGTCTTGACGTCCCATAGTCTCACCGTAGAATCTCCACTGCCCGATACGATGAACTCATTTACTGAATATAGCCACAGCATATAAAAATCGTGCGTGACCACTCATGGTCTTACAGGTACCTGTCTTGACGTCCCATAGTCTCACCGTAGAATCTCAACTTCCCGATACGATGAACTCCGAATCACTGGATATAGCCACAGCAGATACAAAATAAGTGTGACCACTCATGGTCTTACAGGTACCTGTCTTGACGTCCCATAGTCTCACCGTCTTATCATGACTTCCCGATACGATGAACTCCGAATCACTGGATATAGCCACAGATGATACATAATGTGTGTGACCACTCATAGTCTTACAGGTACCTGTCTTGACGTCCCATAGTCTCACCGTCTTATCATGACTTCCCGATACAATGAACTCTGAATCACTGGATATAGCCACAGATCTTACATAAAGTGTGTGACCACTCATGGTCTTACATGTACCTGTCTTGACGTCCCATAGTCTCACCGTATAATCTGCACTTCACGATACGATGAACTCTGAATCACTGAATATAGCCACAGCAGATACATATCCTGTGTAACCACTCATGGTCTCACAGGTACCTGTCTTGACGTCCCTTAGTCTCAACGTAGAATCTACACTGCCCGATACGATGAACTCTGAATCACTGGATATAGCCACAGCATATACATAATAAGTGTGACCACTCATGGTCTTACAGGTACCTGTCTTGACGTCCCATAGTCTCACCGTATAATCATAACTTCCCGATACGATGAACTCTGAATCACTGGATATAGCCACAGATCTTACATAATGTGTGTGACCACTCATGGTCTTACAGGTACCTGTCTTGACGTCCCATAGTCTCACCGTAGAATCTCCACTGCCCGATACGATGAACTCTGAATCACTGGATATAGCCACAGCATATACCTAATGTGTGTGACCACTCATGGTCTTAAAGGTACCTGTCTTGACGTTCCATAGTCATACCGTACAATCATGACTTCACGATACGATGAACTCCGAATCACTGGATATAGCCACAGATGATACATAATGTGTGTGACAACTCATGGTCTTACAGGTACCTGTCTTGACGTCCCATAGTCTAACCGTATAATCATAACTTCCCGATACAATGAACTCTGAATCACTGGATATAGCCACAGATCTTACATAATGTGTGTGACCACTCATGGTCTTACATGTACCTGTCTTGACGTCCCATAGTCTCACCGTATAATCTGCACTTCACGATACGATGAACTCTGAATCACTGAATATAGCCACAGCAGATACATATCCTGTGTAACCACTCATGGTCTCACAGGTACCTGTCTTGACGTCCCTTAGTCTCAACGTAGAATCTACACTGCCCGATACGATGAACTCTGAATCACTGGATATAGCCACAGCATATACATAATAAGTGTGACCACTCATGGTCTTACAGGTACCTGTCTTGACGTCCCATAGTCTCACCGTATAATCATAACTTCCCGATACGATGAACTCTGAATCACTGGATATAGCCACAGATCTTACATAATGTGTGTGACCACTCATGGTCTTACAGGTACCTGTCTTGACGTCCCATAGTCTCACCGTATAATCTACACTTCCCGATACGATGAACTCTGAATCACTGGATATAGCCACAGATGATACATAATGTGTGTGACCACTCATGGTCTTAAAGGTACCTGTCTTGACGTTCCATAGTCTCACCGTACAATCATGACTTCACGATACGATGAACTCCGAATCACTGGATATAGCCACAGATGATACATAATGTGTGTGACAACTCATGGTCTTACAGGTACCTGTCTTGACGTCCCATAGTCTCACCGTAGAATCATTACTTCCCGATACGATGAACTCCGAATCACTGGATATAGCCACAGATGATACATAATGTGTGTGACAACTCATGGTCTTACAGGTACCTGTCTTGACGTCCCATAGTCTCACCGTATAATCATGACTTCCCGATACGATGAACTCTGAATCACTGGATATAGCCACAGCATATACAAAATAAGTGTGACCACTCATGGTCTTACAGGTACCTGTCTTGACGTTCCATAGTCTCACCGTCTTATCATAACTTCCCGATACGATGAACTCATTTACTGAATATAGCCACAGCATATACAAATCGTGCGTGACCACTCATGGTCTTACAGGTACCTGTCTTGACGTCCCATAGTCTCACCGTAGAATCTCCACTTCACGATACGATGAACTCTGAATCACTGGATATAGCCACAGCAGATACAAAATAAGTGTGACCACTCATGATCTTACAGGTACCTGTCTTGACGTCCCATAGTCTCACCGTCTTATCATGACTTCCCGATACGATGAACTCTGAATCACTGGATATAGCCACAGCATATACAAATCGTGCGTGACCACTCATGGTATTACAGGTACCTGTCTTGACGTCCCATAGTCTCACCGTAGAATCTCAACTTCCCGATACGATGAACTCTGAATCACTGGATATAGGCACAGATGATACAAAATAAGTGTGACCACTCATGGTCTTACAGGTACCTGTCTTGACGTCCCATAGTCTCACCGTAGAATCTCAACTTCCCGATACGATGAACTCATTTACTGAATATAGCCACAGCATATACAAATCGTGCGTGACCACTCATGGTCTTACAGGTACCTGTCTTGACGTCCCATAGTCTCACCGTCTTATCATGACTTCCCGATACGATGAACTCTGAATCACTGGATATAGCCACAGATGATACAAAATAAGTGTGACCACTCATGGTCTTACAGGTACCTGTCTTGACGTCCCATAGTCTCACCGTAGAATCTCAACTTCCCGATACGATGAACTCATTTACTGAATATAGCCACAGCATATACAAATCGTGCGTGACCACTCATGGTCTTACAGGTACCTGTCTTGACGTCCCATAGTCTCACCGTCTAATCATAACTTCCCGATACGATGAACTCTGAATCACTGGATATAGCCACAGATGATACATAATGTGTGTGACAACTCATGGTCTTACAGGTACCTGTCTTGACGTCCCATAGTCTCACCGTAGAATCATTACTTCCCGATACGATGAACTCCGAATCACTGGATATAGCCACAGATGATACATAATGTGTGTGACCACTCATGGTCTTACAGGTACCTGTCTTGACGTCCCATAGTCTCACCGTATAATCATGACTTCCCGATACGATGAACTCATTTACTGAATATAGCCACAGCATATACCTAATGTGTGTGACCACTCATGGTCTTACAGGTACCTGTCTTGACGTCCCATAGTCTCACCGTCTTATCATGACTTCCCGATACGATGAACTCTGAATCACTGGATATAGCCACAGATCTTACATAATGTGTGTGACCACTCATGGTCTTACAGGTACCTGTCTTGACGTCCCATAGTCTCACCGTCTTATCTCCACTTCCCGATACGATGAACTCTGAATCACTGGATATAGCCACAGATAATACAGAACTAGTGTGACCACTCATGGTCTTACAGGTACCTGTCTTGACGTCCCATAGTCTCACCGTAGAATCATTACTTCCCGATACGATGAACTCCGAATCACTGGATATAGCCACAGATGATACATAATGTGTGTGACCACTCATGGTCTTACAGGTACCTGTCTTGACGTCCCATAGTCTCACCGTAGAATCATTACTTCCCGATACGATGAACTCATTTACTGAATATAGCCACAGCATATACAAATCGTGCGTGACCACTCATGGTCTTACAGGTACCTGTCTTGACGTCCCATAGTCTCACCGTATAATCATGACTTCCCGATACGATGAACTCTGAATCACTGGATATAGCCACAGCATATACAAAATAAGTGTGACCACTCATGGTCTTACAGGTACCTGTCTTGACGTTCCATAGTCTCACCGTCTTATCATAACTTCCCGATACGATGAACTCATTTACTGAATATAGCCACAGCATATACAAATCGTGCGTGACCACTCATGGTCTTACAGGTACCTGTCTTGACGTCCCATAGTCTCACCGTAGAATCTCCACTTCACGATACGATGAACTCTGAATCACTGGATATAGCCACAGCAGATACATAATGTGTGTGACCACTCATGATCTTACAGGTACCTGTCTTGACGTCCCATAGTCTCACCGTCTTATCATGACTTCCCGATACGATGAACTCTGAATCACTGGATATAGCCACAGCATATACAAATCGTGCGTGACCACTCATGGTATTACAGGTACCTGTCTTGACGTCCCATAGTCTCACCGTAGAATCTCAACTTCCCGATACGATGAACTCTGAATCACTGGATATAGGCACAGATGATACAAAATAAGTGTGACCACTCATGGTATTACAGGTACCTGTCTTGACGTCCCATAGTCTCACCGTAGAATCTCAACTTCCCGATACGATGAACTCTGAATCACTGGATATAGGCACAGATGATACAAAATAAGTGTGACCACTCATGGTCTTACAGGTACCTGTCTTGACGTCCCATAGTCTCACCGTAGAATCTCCACTTCACGATACGATGAACTCTGAATCACTGGATATAGCCACAGCAGATACACAACTAGTGTGACCACTCATGGTCTTACAGGTACCTGTCTTGACGTCCCATAGTCTCACCGTAGAATCTCAACTTCCCGATACGATGAACTCTGAATCACTGGATATAGCCACAGATGATACATAATAAGTGTGACCACTCATGGTCTTACAGGTACCTGTCTTGACGTCCCATAGTCTCACCGTAGAATCTCAACTTCCCGATACGATGAACTCATTTACTGAATATAGCCACAGCATATACAAATCGTGCGTGACCACTCATGGTCTTACAGGTACCTGTCTTGACGTCCCATAGTCTCACCGTCTAATCATAACTTCCCGATACGATGAACTCTGAATCACTGGATATAGCCACAGCATATAAAAAATAAGTTTGACCACTCATGGTCTTACAGGTACCTGTCTTGACGTCCCATAGTCTCACCGTAGAATCATTACTTCCCGATACGATGAACTCCGAATCACTGGATATAGCCACAGCATATACCTAATGTGTGTGACCACTCATGGTCTTACAGGTACCTGTCTTGACGTCCCATAGTCTCACCGTATAATCATGACTTCCCGATACGATGAACTCATTTACTGAATATAGCCACAGCATATACAAATCGTGCGTGACCACTCATGGTCTTACAGGTACCTGTCTTGACGTCCCATAGTCTCACCGTAGAATCTCAACTTCCCGATACGATGAACTCTGAATCACTGGATATAGCCACAGCAGATACAAAATAAGTGTGACCACTCATGGTCTTACAGGTACCTGTCTTGACGTCCCATAGTCTCACCGTAGAATCTCAACTTCCCGATACGATGAACTCATTTACTGAATATAGCCACAGATGATACATAATGTGTGTGACAACTCATGGTCTTACAGGTACCTGTCTTGACGTCCCATAGTCTCACCGTAGAATCTCAACTTCCCGATACGATGAACTCTGAATCACTGGATATAGCCACAGATGATACATAATAAGTGTGACCACTCATGGTCTTACAGGTACCTGTCTTGACGTCCCATAGTCTCACCGTAGAATCTCCACTGCCCGATACGATGAACTCATTTACTGAATATAGCCACAGCATATACAAATCGTGCGTGACCACTCATGGTCTTACAGGTACCTGTCTTGACGTCCCATAGTCTCACCGTAGAATCTCAACTTCCCGATACGATGAACTCTGAATCACTGGATATAGCCACAGCAGATACAAAATAAGTGTGACCACTCATGGTCTTACAGGTACCTGTCTTGACGTCCCATAGTCTCACCGTAGAATCTGCACTTCACAATGCGATGAACTCTGAATCACTGGATATAGCCACAGCATATACATAATGTGTGTGACCACTCATGGTCTTACAGGTACCTGTCTTGACGTCCCATAGTCTCACCGTAGAATCTCAACTTCCCGATACGATGAACTCATTTACTGAATATAGCCACAGCATATACAAAATAAGTGTGACCACTCATGGTCTTACAGGTACCTGTCTTGACGTCCCATAGTCTCACCGTCTTATCATGACTTCCCGATACGATGAACTCTGAATCACTGGATATAGCCACAGATTTTACATAATGTGTGTGACAACTCATGGTCTTACATGTACCTGTCTTGACGTCCCATAGTCTCACCGTAGAATCATTACTTCCCGATACGATGAACTCCGAATCACTGGATATAGCCACAGCAGATACAAATCAAGTGTGACCACTCATGGTCTTACAGGTACCTGTCTTGACGTCCCATAGTCTCACCGTAGAATCTGCACTTCACAATGCGATGAACTCTGAATCACTGGATATAGCCACAGCATATACATAATAAGTGTGACCACTCATGGTCTTACAGGTACCTGTCTTGACGTCCCATAGTCTCACCGTCTTATCATTACTTCCCGATACGATTAACTCATTTACTGAATATAGCCACAGCATATACAAATCGTGCGTGACCACTCATGGTCTTACAGGTACCTGTCTTGACGTCCCATAGTCTCACCGTCTAATCATAACTTCCCGATACGATGAACTCTGAATCACTGGATATAGCCACAGATGATACATAATGTGTGTGACAACTCATGGTCTTACAGGTACCTGTCTTGACGTCCCATAGTCTCACCGTAGAATCATTACTTCCCGATACGATGAACTCTGAATCACTGGATATAGCCACAGATAATACAGAACTAGTGTGACCACTCATGGTCTTACAGGTACCTGTCTTGACGTCCCATAGTCTCACCGTAGAATCTCAACTTCCCGATACGATGAACTCTGAATCACTGGATATAGCCACAGATGATACATAATGTGTGTGACAACTCATGGTCTTACAGGTACCTGTCTTGACGTCCCATAGTCTCACCGTAGAATCTCAACTTCCCGATACGATGAACTCTGAATCACTGGATATAGCCACAGATGATACATAATAAGTGTGACCACTCATGGTCTTACAGGTACCTGTCTTGACGTCCCATAGTCTCACCGTCTTATCATGACTTCCCGATACGATGAACTCTGAATCACTGGATATAGCCACAGATGATACATAATGTGTGTGACAACTCATGGTCTTACAGGTACCTGTCTTGACGTCCCATAGTCTCACCGTAGAATCTCAACTTCCCGATACGATGAACTCTGAATCACTGGATATAGCCACAGCAGATACAAAATAAGTGTGACCACTCATGGTCTTACAGGTACCTGTCTTGACGTCCCATAGTCTCACCGTAGAATCTCAACTTCCCGATACGATGAACTCTGAATCACTGGATATAGCCACAGCAGATACAAAATAAGTGTGACCACTCATGGTCTTACAGGTACCTGTCTTGACGTCCCATAGTCTCACCGTAGAATCTCAACTTCCCGATACGATGAACTCATTTACTGAATATAGCCACAGCAGATACAAAATAAGTGTGACCACTCATGGTCTTACAGGTACCTGTCTTGACGTCCCATAGTCTCACCGTCTAATCATAACTTCCCGATACGATGAACTCATTTACTGAATATAGCCACAGCATATACAAATCGTGCGTGACCACTCATGGTCTTACAGGTACCTGTCTTGACGTCCCATAGTCTCACCGTAGAATCTCCACTTCCCGATACGATGAACTCTGAATCACTGGATATAGCCACAGCATATACATAATGTGTGTAACCACTCATGGTCTTACAGGTACCTGTCTTGACGTTCCATAGTCTCACCGTAGAATCTCAACTTCCCGATACGATGAACTCATTTACTGAATATAGCCACAGCATATACAAAATAAGTGTGACCACTCATGGTCTTACAGGTACCTGTCTTGACGTCCCATAGTCTCACCGTAGAATCT
The DNA here is from genome assembly GCA_946699065.1 of Loxodes magnus. NCBI lineage: Eukaryota > Ciliophora > Karyorelictea > Loxodida > Loxodidae > Loxodes > Loxodes magnus. The sequence continues at coordinate 902,156 of CAMPDV010000054.1, read as the reverse complement.
CAACTTCCCGATACGATGAACTCATTTACTGAATATAGCCACAGCATATACAAAATAAGTGTGACCACTCATGGTCTTACAGGTACCTGTCTTGACGTCCCATAGTCTCACCGTCTAATCATAACTTCCCGATACGATGAACTCTGAATCACTGGATATAGCCACAGATGATACATAATGTGTGTGACAACTCATGGTCTTACAGGTACCTGTCTTGACGTCCCATAGTCTCACCGTAGAATCATTACTTCCCGATACGATGAACTCCGAATCACTGGATATAGCCACAGATGATACATAATGTGTGTGACCACTCATGGTCTTACAGGTACCTGTCTTGACGTCCCATAGTCTCACCGTCTAAACTGCACTTCCCGATACGATGAACTCTGAATCACTGGATATAGCCACAGCATATACATAATGTGTGTGACCACTCATGGTCTTACAGGTACCTGTCTTGACGTCCCATAGTCTCACCGTAGAATCATTACTTCCCGATACGATGAACTCCGAATCACTGGATATAGCCACAGCAGATACAAAATAAGTGTGACCACTCATGGTCTTACAGGTACCTGTCTTGACGTCCCATAGTCTCACCGTAGAATCTCAACTTCCCGATACGATGAACTCTGAATCACTGGATATAGCCACAGATGATACATAATGTGTGTGACAACTCATGGTCTTACAGGTACCTGTCTTGACGTCCCATAGTCTCACCGTCTTATCATGACTTCCCGATACGATGAACTCTGAATCACTGGATATAGCCACAGATGATACATAATGTGTGTGACAACTCATGGTCTTACAGGTACCTGTCTTGACGTCCCATAGTCTCACCGTAGAATCTACACTTCCCGATACGATGAACTCCGAATCACTGGATATAGCCACAGCATATACCTAATGTGTGTGACCACTCATGGTCTTACAGGTACCTGTCTTGACGTCCCATAGTCTCACCGTATAATCATGACTTCCCGATACGATGAACTCATTTACTGAATATAGCCACAGCATATACAAATCGTGCGTGACCACTCATGGTCTTACAGGTACCTGTCTTGACGTCCCATAGTCTCACCGTAGAATCTCAACTTCCCGATACGATGAACTCTGAATCACTGGATATAGCCACAGCAGATACAAAATAAGTGTGACCACTCATGGTCTTACAGGTACCTGTCTTGACGTCCCATAGTCTCACCGTAGAATCTCAACTTCCCGATACGATGAACTCATTTACTGAATATAGCCACAGATGATACATAATGTGTGTGACAACTCATGGTCTTACAGGTACCTGTCTTGACGTCCCATAGTCTCACCGTAGAATCTCAACTTCCCGATACGATGAACTCTGAATCACTGGATATAGCCACAGATGATACATAATAAGTGTGACCACTCATGGTCTTACAGGTACCTGTCTTGACGTCCCATAGTCTCACCGTAGAATCTCCACTGCCCGATACGATGAACTCATTTACTGAATATAGCCACAGCATATACAAATCGTGCGTGACCACTCATGGTCTTACAGGTACCTGTCTTGACGTCCCATAGTCTCACCGTAGAATCTCAACTTCCCGATACGATGAACTCTGAATCACTGGATATAGCCACAGCAGATACAAAATAAGTGTGACCACTCATGGTCTTACAGGTACCTGTCTTGACGTCCCATAGTCTCACCGTAGAATCTGCACTTCACAATGCGATGAACTCTGAATCACTGGATATAGCCACAGCATATACATAATAAGTGTGACCACTCATGGTCTTACAGGTACCTGTCTTGACGTCCCATAGTCTCACCGTAGAATCTCAACTTCCCGATACGATGAACTCATTTACTGAATATAGCCACAGCATATACAAAATAAGTGTGACCACTCATGGTCTTACAGGTACCTGTCTTGACGTCCCATAGTCTCACCGTCTTATCATGACTTCCCGATACGATGAACTCTGAATCACTGGATATAGCCACAGATCTTACATAATGTGTGTGACAACTCATGGTCTTACATGTACCTGTCTTGACGTCCCATAGTCTCACCGTAGAATCATTACTTCCCGATACGATGAACTCCGAATCACTGGATATAGCCACAGCAGATACAAAATAAGTGTGACCACTCATGGTCTTACAGGTACCTGTCTTGACGTCCCATAGTCTCACCGTCTAATCATAACTTCCCGATACGATGAACTCATTTACTGAATATAGCCACAGCATATACAAATCGTGCGTGACCACTCATGGTCTTACAGGTACCTGTCTTGACGTCCCATAGTCTCACCGTAGAATCTCCACTTCCCGATACGATGAACTCTGAATCACTGGATATAGCCACAGATGATACATAATAAGTGTGACCACTCATGGTCTTACAGGTACCTGTCTTGACGTCCCATAGTCTCACCGTAGAATCTCAACTTCCCGATACGATGAACTCATTTACTGAATATAGCCACAGCATATACAAAATAAGTGTGACCACTCATGGTCTTACAGGTACCTGTCTTGACGTCCCATAGTCTCACCGTAGAATCTCAACTTCCCGATACGATGAACTCATTTACTGAATATAGCCACAGCATATACAAAATAAGTGTGACCACTCATGGTCTTACAGGTACCTGTCTTGACGTCCCATAGTCTCACCGTCTTATCATTACTTCCCGATACGATTAACTCATTTACTGAATATAGCCACAGCATATACAAATCGTGCGTGACCACTCATGGTCTTACAGGTACCTGTCTTGACGTCCCATAGTCTCACCGTCTAATCATAACTTCCCGATACGATGAACTCCGAATCACTGGATATAGCCACAGATGATACATAATGTGTGTGACCACTCATGGTCTTACAGGTACCTGTCTTGACGTCCCATAGTCTCACCGTATAATCATAACTTCCCGATACGATGAACTCATTTACTGAATATAGCCACAGCATATACAAATCGTGCGTGACCACTCATGGTCTTACAGGTACCTGTCTTGACGTCCCATAGTCTCACCGTAGAATCATTACTTCCCGATACGATGAACTCCGAATCACTGGATATAGCCACAGCAGATACAAAATAAGTGTGACCACTCATGGTCTTACAGGTACCTGTCTTGACGTCCCATAGTCTCACCGTCTAATCATAACTTCCCGATACGATGAACTCTGAATCACTGGATATAGCCACAGATGATACATAATGTGTGTGACAACTCATGGTCTTACAGGTACCTGTCTTGACGTCCCATAGTCTCACCGTAGAATCATTACTTCCCGATACGATGAACTCCGAATCACTGGATATAGCCACAGATGATACATAATGTGTGTGACAACTCATGGTCTTACAGGTACCTGTCTTGACGTCCCATAGTCTCACCGTAGAATCTCCACTTCCCGATACGATGAACTCTGAATCACTGGATATAGCCACAGCAGATACATAATGTGTGTGACCACTCATGGTCTTACAGGTACCTGTCTTGACGTCCCATAGTCTCACCGTCTTATCATGACTTCCCGATACGATGAACTCTGAATCACTGGATATAGCCACAGCAGATACAAATCAAGTGTGACCACTCATGGTCTTACAGGTACCTGTCTTGACGTCCCATAGTCTCACCGTAGAATCTGCACTTCACAATGCGATGAACTCTGAATCACTGGATATAGCCACAGCATATACATAATAAGTGTGACCACTCATGGTCTTACAGGTACCTGTCTTGACGTCCCATAGTCTCACCGTCTTATCATTACTTCCCGATACGATTAACTCATTTACTGAATATAGCCACAGCATATACAAATCGTGCGTGACCACTCATGGTCTTACAGGTACCTGTCTTGACGTCCCATAGTCTCACCGTCTAATCATAACTTCCCGATACGATGAACTCTGAATCACTGGATATAGCCACAGATGATACATAATGTGTGTGACAACTCATGGTCTTACAGGTACCTGTCTTGACGTCCCATAGTCTCACCGTAGAATCATTACTTCCCGATACGATGAACTCTGAATCACTGGATATAGCCACAGATAATACAGAACTAGTGTGACCACTCATGGTCTTACAGGTACCTGTCTTGACGTCCCATAGTCTCACCGTAGAATCTCAACTTCCCGATACGATGAACTCTGAATCACTGGATATAGCCACAGATGATACATAATGTGTGTGACAACTCATGGTCTTACAGGTACCTGTCTTGACGTCCCATAGTCTCACCGTAGAATCTCAACTTCCCGATACGATGAACTCTGAATCACTGGATATAGCCACAGATGATACATAATGTGTGTGACAACTCATGGTCTTACAGGTACCTGTCTTGACGTCCCATAGTCTCACCGTCTTATCATGACTTCCCGATACGATGAACTCTGAATCACTGGATATAGCCACAGATGATACATAATGTGTGTGACAACTCATGGTCTTACAGGTACCTGTCTTGACGTCCCATAGTCTCACCGTAGAATCTCAACTTCCCGATACGATGAACTCTGAATCACTGGATATAGCCACAGCAGATACAAAATAAGTGTGACCACTCATGGTCTTACAGGTACCTGTCTTGACGTCCCATAGTCTCACCGTCTTATCATGACTTCCCGATACAATGAACTCTGAATCACTGGATATAGCCACAGCAGATACAAAATAAGTGTGACCACTCATGGTCTTACAGGTACCTGTCTTGACGTCCCATAGTCTCACCGTAGAATCTCAACTTCCCGATACGATGAACTCATTTACTGAATATAGCCACAGCAGATACAAAATAAGTGTGACCACTCATGGTCTTACAGGTACCTGTCTTGACGTCCCATAGTCTCACCGTCTAATCATAACTTCCCGATACGATGAACTCATTTACTGAATATAGCCACAGCATATACAAATCGTGCGTGACCACTCATGGTCTTACAGGTACCTGTCTTGACGTCCCATAGTCTCACCGTCTTATCTCCACTTCCCGATACGATGAACTCTGAATCACTGGATATAGCCACAGCATATACATAATGTGTGTAACCACTCATGGTCTTACAGGTACCTGTCTTGACGTTCCATAGTCTCACCGTAGAATCTCAACTTCCCGATACGATGAACTCATTTACTGAATATAGCCACAGCATATACAAAATAAGTGTGACAACTCATGGTCTTACAGGTACCTGTCTTGACGTCCCATAGTCTCACCGTAGAATCTCAACTTCCCGATACGATGAACTCATTTACTGAATATAGCCACAGCATATACAAAATAAGTGTGACCACTCATGGTCTTACAGGTACCTGTCTTGACGTCCCATAGTCTCACCGTCTAATCATAACTTCCCGATACGATGAACTCTGAATCACTGGATATAGCCACAGATGATACATAATGTGTGTGACAACTCATGGTCTTACAGGTACCTGTCTTGACGTCCCATAGTCTCACCGTAGAATCATTACTTCCCGATACGATGAACTCCGAATCACTGGATATAGCCACAGATGATACATAATGTGTGTGACCACTCATGGTCTTACAGGTACCTGTCTTGACGTCCCATAGTCTCACCGTCTAAACTGCACTTCCCGATACGATGAACTCTGAATCACTGGATATAGCCACAGCATATACATAATGTGTGTGACCACTCATGGTCTTACAGGTACCTGTCTTGACGTCCCATAGTCTCACCGTAGAATCATTACTTCCCGATACGATGAACTCCGAATCACTGGATATAGCCACAGCAGATACAAAATAAGTGTGACCACTCATGGTCTTACAGGTACCTGTCTTGACGTCCCATAGTCTCACCGTAGAATCTCAACTTCCCGATACGATGAACTCTGAATCACTGGATATAGCCACAGATAATACATAATATATATGACCACTCATGGTCTTACAGGTACCTGTCTTGACGTCCCATATTCTCACCGTATAATCATGACTTCCCGATACGATGAACTCTGAATCACTGGATATAGCCACAGATAATACAGAACTAGTGTGACCACTCATGGTCTTACAGGTACCTGTCTTGACGTCCCATAGTCTCACCGTCTTATCTCCACTTCCCGATACGATGAACTCTGAATCACTGGATATAGCCACAGATAATACATAATATATATGACCACTCATGGTCTTACAGGTACCTGTCTTGACGTCCCATAGTCTCACCGTCTAATCATAACTTCCCGATACGATGAACTCTGAATCACTGGATATAGCCACAGCATATACCTAATGTGTGTGACCACTCATGGTCTTACAGGTACCTGTCTTGACGTCCCATAGTCTCACCGTATAATCATGACTTCCCGATACGATGAACTCTGAATCACTGGATATAGCCACAGATAATACATAATATATATGACCACTCATGGTCTTAAAGGTACCTGTCTTGACGTCCCATAGTCTCACCGTCTTATCTCCACTTCCCGATACGATGAACTCTGAATCACTGGATATAGCCACAGCATATACCTAATGTGTGTGACCACTCATGGTCTTACAGGTACCTGTCTTGACGTCCCATAGTCTCACCGTATAATCATGACTTCCCGATACGATGAACTCTGAATCACTGGATATAGCCACAGCATATACCTAATGTGTGTGACCACTCATGGTCTTACAGGTACCTGTCTTGACGTCCCATAGTCTCACCGTCTTATCTCCACTTCCCGATACGATGAACTCTGAATCACTGGATATAGCCACAGCATATACCTAATGTGTGTGACCACTCATGGTCTTACAGGTACCTGTCTTGACGTCCCATAGTCTCACCGTCTTATCTCCACTTCCCGATACGATGAACTCTGAATCACTGGATATAGCCACAGCATATACCTAATGTGTGTGACCACTCATGGTCTTACAGGTACCTGTCTTGACGTCCCATAGTCTCACCGTATAATCATGACTTCCCGATACGATGAACTCTGAATCACTGGATATAGCCACAGATGATACATAATATATATGGCCACTCATGGTCTTACAGGTACCTGTCTTGACGTCCCATAGTCTCACCGTCTTATCTCCACTTCCCGATACGATGAACTCTGAATCACTGGATATAGCCACAGATGATACATAATGTGTGTGACCACTCATGGTCTTACAGGTACCTGTCTTGACGTCCCATAGTCTCACCGTCTAAACTGCACTTCCCGATACGATGAACTCTGAATCACTGGATATAGCCACAGATGATACATAATAAGTGTGACCACTCATGGTCTTACAGGTACCTGTCTTGACGTCCCATAGTCTCACCGTAGAATCATTACTTCCCGATACGATGAACTCTGAATCACTGGATATAGCCACAGCAGATACAAAATAAGTGTGACCACTCATGGTCTTACAGGTACCTGTCTTGACGTCCCATAGTCTCACCGTAGAATCTCAACTTCCCGATACGATGAACTCTGAATCACTGGATATAGCCACAGCAGATACAAAATAAGTGTGACCACTCATGGTCTTACAGGTACCTGTCTTGACGTCCCATAGTCTCACCGTAGAATCTCAACTTCCCGATACGATGAACTCTGAATCACTGGATATAGCCACAGCAGATACAAAATAAGTGTGACCACTCATGGTCTTACAGGTACCTGTCTTGACGTCCCATAGTCTCACCGTAGAATCTCAACTTCCCGATACGATGAACTCATTTACTGAATATAGCCACAGCATATACAAAATAAGTGTGACCACTCATGGTCTTACAGGTACCTGTCTTGACGTCCCATAGTCTCACCGTCTTATCATGACTTCCCGATACGATGAACTCTGAATCACTGGATATAGCCACAGATCTTACATAATGTGTGTGACAACTCATGGTCTTACATGTACCTGTCTTGACGTCCCATAGTCTCACCGTAGAATCATTACTTCCCGATACGATGAACTCATTTACTGGATATAGCCACAGATGATACAGAACTAGTGTGACCACTCATGGTCTTACAGGTACCTGTCTTGACGTCCCATAGTCTCACCGTCTTATCATGACTTCCCGATACGATGAACTCATTTACTGAATATAGCCACAGCATATACAAATCGTGCGTGACCACTCATGGTCTTACAGGTACCTGTCTTGACGTCCCATAGTCTCACCGTAGAATCTCCACTTCCCGATACGATGAACTCTGAATCACTGGATATAGCCACAGCATATACATAATGTGCGTGACCACTCATGGTCTTACAGGTACCTGTCTTGACGTCCCATAGTCTCACCGTAGAATCTCCACTTCCCGATACGATGAACTCTGAATCACTGGATATAGCCACAGCATATACATAATGTGTGTAACCACTCATGGTCTTACAGGTACCTGTCTTGACGTCCCATAGTCTCACCGTCTAAACTGCACTTCCCGATACGATGAACTCTGAATACTGGATATAGCCACAGCATATACAAATCGTGCGTGACCACTCATGGTCTTACAGGTACCTGTCTTGACGTCCCATAGTCTCACCGTATAATCATGACTTCCCGATACGATGAACTCTGAATGACTGGATATAGCCACAGCATATACCTAATGTGTGTGACCACTCATGGTCTTACAGGTACCTGTCTTGACGTCCCATAGTCTCACCGTATAATCATGACTTCCCGATACGATGAACTCTGAATCACTGGATATAGCCACAGATAATACAGAACTATTGTGACCACTCATGGTCTTACAGGTACCTGTCTTGACGTCCCATAGTCTCACCGTAGAATCTCAACTTCCCGATACGATGAACTCATTTACTGAATATAGCCACAGCATATACAAAATAAGTGTGACCACTCATGGTCTTACAGGTACCTGTCTTGACGTCCCATAGTCTCACCGTCTAATCATAACTTCCCGATACGATGAACTCTGAATCACTGGATATAGCCACAGATGATACATAATGTGTGTGACAACTCATGGTCTTACAGGTACCTGTCTTGACGTCCCATAGTCTCACCGTAGAATCATTACTTCCCGATACGATGAACTCCGAATCACTGGATATAGCCACAGATGATACATAATGTGTGTGACCACTCATGGTCTTACAGGTACCTGTCTTGACGTCCCATAGTCTCACCGTCTAAACTGCACTTCCCGATACGATGAACTCTGAATCACTGGATATAGCCACAGATGATACAGAACTAGTGTGACCACTCATGGTCTTACAGGTACCTGTCTTGACGTCCCATAGTCTCACCGTATAATCATGACTTCCCGATACGATGAACTCTGAATCACTGGATATAGCCACAGCAGATACAAAATAAGTGTGACCACTCATGGTCTTACAGGTACCTGTCTTGACGTCCCATAGTCTCACCGTAGAATCTCAACTTCCCGATACGATGAACTCTGAATCACTGGATATAGCCACAGCAGATACAAAATAAGTGTGACCACTCATGGTCTTACAGGTACCTGTCTTGACGTCCCATAGTCTCACCGTAGAATCTCAACTTCCCGATACGATGAACTCTGAATCACTGGATATAGCCACAGCAGATACAAAATAAGTGTGACCACTCATGGTCTTACAGGTACCTGTCTTGACGTCCCATAGTCTCACCGTAGAATCTCAACTTCCCGATACGATGAACTCATTTACTGAATATAGCCACAGCATATACAAAATAAGTGTGACCACTCATGGTCTTACAGGTACCTGTCTTGACGTCCCATAGTCTCACCGTCTTATCATGACTTCCCGATACGATGAACTCTGAATCACTGGATATAGCCACAGATCTTACATAATGTGTGTGACAACTCATGGTCTTACAGGTACCTGTCTTGACGTCCCATAGTCTCACCGTATAATCATGACTTCCCGATACGATGAACTCTGAATCACTGGATATAGCCACAGATAATACATAATATATATGACCACTCATGGTCTTAAAGGTACCTGTCTTGACGTCCCATAGTCTCACCGTCTTATCTCCACTTCCCGATACGATGAACTCTGAATCACTGGATATAGCCACAGATGATACATAATGTGTGTGACCACTCATGGTCTTACAGGTACCTGTCTTGACGTCCCATAGTCTCACCGTCTAAACTGCACTTCCCGATACGATGAACTCTGAATCACTGGATATAGCCACAGATAATACAGAACTAGTGTGACCACTCATGGTCTTACAGGTACCTGTCTTGACGTCCCATAGTCTCACCGTAGAATCTCAACTTCCCGATACGATGAACTCTGAATCACTGGATATAGCCACAGATGATACATAATGTGTGTGACAACTCATGGTCTTACAGGTACCTGTCTTGACGTCCCATAGTCTCACCGTCTAAACTGCACTTCCCGATACGATGAACTCTGAATCACTGGATATAGCCACAGCAGATACAAAATAAGTGTGACCACTCATGGTCTTACAGGTACCTGTCTTGACGTCCCATAGTCTCACCGTCTTATCATGACTTCCCGATACGATGAACTCTGAATCACTGGATATAGCCACAGCAGATACAAAATAAGTGTGACCACTCATGGTCTTACAGGTACCTGTCTTGACGTCCCATAGTCTCACCGTAGAATCTCAACTTCCCGATACGATGAACTCTGAATCACTGGATATAGCCACAGCAGATACAAAATAAGTGTGACCACTCATGGTCTTACAGGTACCTGTCTTGACGTCCCATAGTCTCACCGTAGAATCTCAACTTCCCGATACGATGAACTCTGAATCACTGGATATAGCCACAGCAGATACAAAATAAGTGTGACCACTCATGGTCTTACAGGTACCTGTCTTGACGTCCCATAGTCTCACCGTAGAATCTCAACTTCCCGATACGATGAACTCATTTACTGAATATAGCCACAGCATATACAAAATAAGTGTGACCACTCATGGTCTTACAGGTACCTGTCTTGACGTCCCATAGTCTCACCGTCTTATCATGACTTCCCGATACGATGAACTCTGAATCACTGGATATAGCCACAGATCTTACATAATGTGTGTGACAACTCATGGTCTTACAGGTACCTGTCTTGACGTCCCATAGTCTCACCGTATAATCATGACTTCCCGATACGATGAACTCTGAATCACTGGATATAGCCACAGATATTACATAATATATATGACCACTCATGGTCTTAAAGGTACCTGTCTTGACGTCCCATAGTCTCACCGTCTTATCTCCACTTCCCGATACGATGAACTCTGAATCACTGGATATAGCCACAGATGATACATAATGTGTGTGACCACTCATGGTCTTACAGGTACCTGTCTTGACGTCCCATAGTCTCACCGTCTAAACTGCACTTCCCGATACGATGAACTCTGAATCACTGGATATAGCCACAGATAATACAGAACTAGTGTGACCACTCATGGTCTTACAGGTACCTGTCTTGACGTCCCATAGTCTCACCGTATAATCATGACTTCCCGATACGATGAACTCTGAATCACTGGATATAGCCACAGATGATACATAATGTGTGTGACAACTCATGGTCTTACAGGTACCTGTCTTGACGTCCCATAGTCTCACCGTCTTATCTCCACTTCCCGATACGATGAACTCTGAATACTGGATATAGCCACAGCATATACAAATCGTGCGTGACCACTCATGGTCTTACAGGTACCTGTCTTGACGTCCCATAGTCTCACCGTCTTATCTCCACTTCCCGATACGATGAACTCTGAATCACTGGATATAGCCACAGATAATACATAATATATATGACCACTCATGGTCTTACAGGTACCTGTCTTGACGTCCCATAGTCTCACCGTAGAATCTACACTTCCCGATACGATGAACTCTGAATCACTGGATATAGCCACAGATAATACAGAACTAGTGTGACCACTCATGGTCTTACAGGTACCTGTCTTGACGTCCCATAGTCTCACCGTCTTATCTCCACTTCCCGATACGATGAACTCTGAATCACTGGATATAGCCACAGCATATACCTAATGTGTGTGACCACTCATGGTCTTACAGGTACCTGTCTTGACGTCCCATAGTCTCACCGTAGAATCATTACTTCCCGATACGATGAACTCCGAATCACTGGATATAGCCACAGCAGATACAAAATAAGTGTGACCACTCATGGTCTTACAGGTACCTGTCTTGACGTCCCATAGTCTCACCGTAGAATCTCAACTTCCCGATACGATGAACTCTGAATCACTGGATATAGCCACAGATGATACATAATGTGTGTGACAACTCATGGTCTTACAGGTACCTGTCTTGACGTCCCATAGTCTCACCGTCTTATCATGACTTCCCGATACGATGAACTCTGAATCACTGGATATAGCCACAGATGATACATAATGTGTGTGACAACTCATGGTCTTACAGGTACCTGTCTTGACGTCCCATAGTCTCACCGTAGAATCTACACTTCCCGATACGATGAACTCTGAATCACTGGATATAGCCACAGATGATACAAAATAAGTGTGACCACTCATGGTCTTACAGGTACCTGTCTTGACGTCCCATAGTCTCACCGTCTTATCTCCACTTCCCGATACGATGAACTCTGAATCACTGGATATAGCCACAGATGATACATAATGTGTGTGACCACTCATGGTCTTACAGGTACCTGTCTTGACGTCCCATAGTCTCACCGTCTAAACTGCACTTCCCGATACGATGAACTCTGAATCACTGGATATAGCCACAGCAGATACAAAATAAGTGTGACCACTCATGGTCTTACAGGTACCTGTCTTGACGTCCCATAGTCTCACCGTCTTATCTCCACTTCCCGATACGATGAACTCTGAATCACTGGATATAGCCACAGATAATACATAATATGTGTGACCACTCATGGTCTTACAGCTACCTGTCTTGACGTCCCATAGTCTCACCGTATAATCATGACTTCCCGATACGATGAACTCTGAATCACTGGATATAGCCACAGCATATACATAATGTGTGTGACCACTCATGGTCTTACAGGTACCTGTCTTGACGTCCCATAGTCTCACCGTCTTATCTCCACTTCCCGATACGATGAACTCTGAATCACTGGATATAGCCACAGCATATACCTAATGTGTGTGACCACTCATGGTCTTACAGGTACCTGTCTTGACGTCCCATAGTCTCACCGTCTTATCTCCACTTCCCGATACGATGAACTCTGAATCACTGGATATAGCCACAGCATATACCTAATGTGTGTGACCACTCATGGTCTTACAGGTACCTGTCTTGACGTCCCATAGTCTCACCGTCTAAACTGCACTTCCCGATACGATGAACTCTGAATCACTGGATATAGCCACAGCAGATACAAAATAAGTGTGACCACTCATGGTCTTACAGGTACCTGTCTTGACGTCCCATAGTCTCACCGTCTTATCTCCACTTCCCGATACGATGAACTCTGAATCACTGGATATAGCCACAGCATATACCTAATGTGTGTGACCACTCATGGTCTTACAGGTACCTGTCTTGACGTCCCATAGTCTCACCGTATAATCATGACTTCCCGATACGATGAACTCTGAATCACTGGATATAGCCACAGATGATACATAATTTATATGGCCACTCATGGTCTTACAGGTACCTGTCTTGACGTCCCATAGTCTCACCGTCTTATCTCCACTTCCCGATACGATGAACTCTGAATCACTGGATATAGCCACAGATAATACAGAACTAGTGTGACCACTCATGGTCTTAAAGGTACCTGTCTTGACGTCCCATAGTCTCACCGTCTTATCTCCACTTCCCGATACGATGAACTCTGAATCACTGGATATAGCCACAGATGATACATAATGTGTGTGACCACTCATGGTCTTACAGGTACCTGTCTTGACGTCCCATAGTCTCACCGTATAATCATGACTTCCCGATACGATGAACTCTGAATGACTGGATATAGCCACAGCATATACATAATGTGTGTGACCACTCATGGTCTTACAGGTACCTGTCTTGACGTCCCATAGTCTCACCGTCTTATCTCCACTTCCCGATACGATGAACTCTGAATCACTGGATATAGCCACAGATAATACATAATATATATGACCACTCATGGTCTTACAGGTACCTGTCTTGACGTCCCATAGTCTCACCGTAGAATCTACACTTCCCGATACGATGAACTCTGAATCACTGGATATAGCCACAGATAATACAGAACTAGTGTGACCACTCATGGTCTTACAGGTACCTGTCTTGACGTCCCATAGTCTCACCGTATAATCATGACTTCCCGATACGATGAACTCTGAATCACTGGATATAGCCACAGATAATACAGAACTAGTGTGACCACTCATGGTCTTACAGGTACCTGTCTTGACGTCCCATAGTCTCACCGTCTTATCTCCACTTCCCGATACGATGAACTCTGAATCACTGGATATAGCCACAGATAATACAGAACTAGTGTGACCACTCATGGTCTTACAGGTACCTGTCTTGACGTCCCATAGTCTCACCGTATAATCATGACTTCCCGATACGATGAACTCTGAATCACTGGATATAGCCACAGCATATACCTAATGTGTGTGACCACTCATGGTCTTACAGGTACCTGTCTTGACGTCCCATAGTCTCACCGTATAATCATGACTTCCCGATACGATGAACTCTGAATCACTGGATATAGCCACAGATAATACAGAACTAGTGTGACCACTCATGGTCTTACAGGTACCTGTCTTGACGTCCCATAGTCTCACCGTCTTATCTCCACTTCCCGATACGATGAACTCTGAATCACTGGATATAGCCACAGATAATACAGAACTAGTGTGACCACTCATGGTCTTACAGGTACCTGTCTTGACGTCCCATATTCTCACCGTCTTATCTCCACTTCCCGATACGATGAACTCTGAATCACTGGATATAGCCACAGCATATACCTAATGTGTGTGACCACTCATGGTCTTACAGGTACCTGTCTTGACGTCCCATAGTCTCACCGTATAATCATGACTTCCCGATACGATGAACTCTGAATCACTGGATATAGCCACAGATAATACAGAACTAGTGTGACCACTCATGGTCTTACAGGTACCTGTCTTGACGTCCCATAGTCTCACCGTCTTATCTCCACTTCCCGATACGATGAACTCTGAATCACTGGATATAGCCACAGATAATACAGAACTAGTGTGACCACTCATGGTCTTACAGGTACCTGTCTTGACGTCCCATATTCTCACCGTCTTATCTCCACTTCCCGATACGATGAACTCTGAATCACTGGATATAGCCACAGCATATACATAATGTGTGTGACCACTCATGGTCTTACAGGTACCTGTCTTGACGTCCCATAGTCTCACCGTCTTATCTCCACTTCCCGATACGATGAACTCTGAATCACTGGATATAGCCACAGCATATACCTAATGTGTGTGACCACTCATGGTCTTACAGGTACCTGTCTTGACGTCCCATAGTCTCACCGTATAATCATGACTTCCCGATACGATGAACTCTGAATCACTGGATATAGCCACAGATAATACAGAACTAGTGTGACCACTCATGGTCTTACAGGTACCTGTCTTGACGTCCCATAGTCTCACCGTCTTATCTCCACTTCCCGATACGATGAACTCTGAATCACTGGATATAGCCACAGATAATACAGAACTAGTGTGACCACTCATGGTCTTACAGGTACCTGTCTTGACGTCCCATATTCTCACCGTATAATCATGACTTCCCGATACGATGAACTCTGAATGACTGGATATAGCCACAGCATATACCTAATGTGTGTGACCACTCATGGTCTTACAGCTACCTGTCTTGACGTCCCATAGTCTCACCGTATAATCATGACTTCCCGATACGATGAACTCTGAATGACTGGATATAGCCACAGCATATACCTAATGTGTGTGACCACTCATGGTCTTACAGGTACCTGTCTTGACGTCCCATAGTCTCACCGTATAATCATGACTTCCCGATACGATGAACTCTGAATCACTGGATATAGCCACAGATAATACAGAACTATTGTGACCACTCATGGTCTTACAGGTACCTGTCTTGACGTCCCATAGTCTCACCGTAGAATCTACACTTCCCGATACGATGAACTCTGAATCACTGGATATAGCCACAGATAATACAGAACTAGTGTGACCACTCATGGTCTTACAGGTACCTGTCTTGACGTCCCATAGTCTCACCGTCTTATCTCCACTTCCCGATACGATGAACTCTGAATCACTGGATATAGCCACAGATAATACATAATATATATGACCACTCATGGTCTTACAGGTACCTGTCTTGACGTCCCATATTCTCACCGTCTTATCTCCACTTCCCGATACGATGAACTCTGAATCACTGGATATAGCCACAGCATATACAAAATAAGTGTTACCACTCATGGTCTTACAGGTACCTGTCTTGACGTCCCATAGTCTCACCGTAGAATCTACACTTCCCGATACGATGAACTCTGAATGACTGGATATAGCCACAGCATATGCATAATGTGTGTGACCACTCATGGTCTTACAGGTACCTGTCTTGACGTCCCATAGTCTCACCGTCTTATCTCCACTTCCCGATACGATGAACTCTGAATCACTGGATATAGCCACAGCATATACCTAATGTGTGTGACCACTCATGGTCTTAAAGGTACCTGTCTTGACGTCCCATAGTCTCACCGTCTTATCTCCACTTCCCGATACGATGAACTCTGAATCACTGGATATAGCCACAGCATATACCTAATGTGTGTGACCACTCATGGTCTTACAGGTACCTGTCTTGACGTCCCATAGTCTCACCGTATAATCATGACTTCCCGATACGATGAACTCTGAATCACTGGATATAGCCACAGATAATACAGAACTAGTGTGACCACTCATGGTCTTACAGGTACCTGTCTTGACGTCCCATAGTCTCACCGTCTTATCTCCACTTCCCGATACGATGAACTCTGAATCACTGGATATAGCCACAGATAATACAGAACTAGTGTGACCACTCATGGTCTTACAGGTACCTGTCTTGACGTCCCATAGTCTCACCGTCTTATCTCCACTTCCCGATACGATGAACTCTGAATCACTGGATATAGCCACAGATAATACAGAACTAGTGTGACCACTCATGGTCTTACAGGTACCTGTCTTGACGTCCCATAGTCTCACCGTATAATCATGACTTCCCGATACGATGAACTCTGAATGACTGGATATAGCCACAGCATATACCTAATGTGTGTGACCACTCATGGTCTTACAGGTACCTGTCTTGACGTCCCATAGTCTCACCGTATAATCATGACTTCCCGATACGATGAACTCTGAATCACTGGATATAGCCACAGATAATACAGAACTATTGTGACCACTCATGGTCTTACAGGTACCTGTCTTGACGTCCCATAGTCTCACCGTAGAATCTACACTTCCCGATACGATGAACTCTGAATCACTGGATATAGCCACAGATAATACAGAACTAGTGTGACCACTCATGGTCTTACAGGTACCTGTCTTGACGTCCCATAGTCTCACCGTCTTATCTCCACTTCCCGATACGATGAACTCTGAATCACTGGATATAGCCACAGATAATACATAATATATATGACCACTCATGGTCTTACAGGTACCTGTCTTGACGTCCCATATTCTCACCGTCTTATCTCCACTTCCCGATACGATGAACTCTGAATCACTGGATATAGCCACAGCATATACAAAATAAGTGTTACCACTCATGGTCTTACAGCTACCTGTCTTGACGTCCCATAGTCTCACCGTCTTATCTCCACTTCCCGATACGATGAACTCTGAATCACTGGATATAGTCACAGATAATACAGAACTAGTGTGACCACTCATGGTCTTAAAGGTACCTGTCTTGACGTCCCATAGTCTCACCGTATAATCATGACTTCCCGATACGATGAACTCTGAATCACTGGATATAGCCACAGATAATACAGAACTAGTGTGACCACTCATGGTCTTACAGGTACCTGTCTTGACGTCCCATAGTCTCACCGTATAATCATGACTTCCCGATACGATGAACTCTGAATCACTGGATATAGCCACAGATAATACATAATATATATGACCACTCATGGTCTTACAGGTACCTGTCTTGACGTCCCATATTCTCACCGTCTTATCTCCACTTCCCGATACGATGAACTCTGAATCACTGGATATAGCCACAGCATATACAAAATAAGTGTTACCACTCATGGTCTTACAGCTACCTGTCTTGACGTCCCATAGTCTCACCGTATAATCATGACTTCCCGATACGATGAACTCTGAATGACTGGATATAGCCACAGCATATGCATAATGTGTGTGACCACTCATGGTCTTACAGGTACCTGTCTTGACGTCCCATAGTCTCACCGTCTTATCTCCACTTCCCGATACGATGAACTCTGAATCACTGGATATAGCCACAGCATATACCTAATGTGTGTGACCACTCATGGTCTTACAGGTACCTGTCTTGACGTCCCATAGTCTCACCGTCTTATCTCCACTTCCCGATACGATGAACTCTGAATCACTGGATATAGCCACAGCATATACCTAATGTGTGTGACCACTCATGGTCTTACAGGTACCTGTCTTGACGTCCCATAGTCTCACCGTATAATCATGACTTCCCGATACGATGAACTCTGAATCACTGGATATAGCCACAGATAATACAGAACTAGTGTGACCACTCATGGTCTTACAGGTACCTGTCTTGACGTCCCATAGTCTCACCGTCTTATCTCCACTTCCCGATACGATGAACTCTGAATCACTGGATATAGCCACAGATAATACAGAACTAGTGTGACCACTCATGGTCTTACAGGTACCTGTCTTGACGTCCCATATTCTCACCGTATAATCATGACTTCCCGATACGATGAACTCTGAATGACTGGATATAGCCACAGCATATACCTAATGTGTGTGACCACTCATGGTCTTACAGCTACCTGTCTTGACGTCCCATAGTCTCACCGTATAATCATGACTTCCCGATACGATGAACTCTGAATGACTGGATATAGCCACAGCATATACCTAATGTGTGTGACCACTCATGGTCTTACAGGTACCTGTCTTGACGTCCCATAGTCTCACCGTATAATCATGACTTCCCGATACGATGAACTCTGAATCACTGGATATAGCCACAGATAATACAGAACTATTGTGACCACTCATGGTCTTACAGGTACCTGTCTTGACGTCCCATAGTCTCACCGTAGAATCTACACTTCCCGATACGATGAACTCTGAATCACTGGATATAGCCACAGATAATACAGAACTAGTGTGACCACTCATGGTCTTACAGGTACCTGTCTTGACGTCCCATAGTCTCACCGTCTTATCTCCACTTCCCGATACGATGAACTCTGAATCACTGGATATAGCCACAGATAATACATAATATATATGACCACTCATGGTCTTACAGGTACCTGTCTTGACGTCCCATATTCTCACCGTCTTATCTCCACTTCCCGATACGATGAACTCTGAATCACTGGATATAGCCACAGCATATGCATAATGTGTGTGACCACTCATGGTCTTACAGGTACCTGTCTTGACGTCCCATAGTCTCACCGTCTTATCTCCACTTCCCGATACGATGAACTCTGAATCACTGGATATAGCCACAGCATATACCTAATGTGTGTGACCACTCATGGTCTTACAGGTACCTGTCTTGACGTCCCATAGTCTCACCGTCTTATCTCCACTTCCCGATACGATGAACTCTGAATCACTGGATATAGCCACAGCATATACCTAATGTGTGTGACCACTCATGGTCTTACAGGTACCTGTCTTGACGTCCCATAGTCTCACCGTATAATCATGACTTCCCGATACGATGAACTCTGAATCACTGGATATAGCCACAGATAATACAGAACTAGTGTGACCACTCATGGTCTTACAGGTACCTGTCTTGACGTCCCATATTCTCACCGTATAATCATGACTTCCCGATACGATGAACTCTGAATGACTGGATATAGCCACAGCATATACCTAATGTGTGTGACCACTCATGGTCTTACAGCTACCTGTCTTGACGTCCCATAGTCTCACCGTATAATCATGACTTCCCGATACGATGAACTCTGAATGACTGGATATAGCCACAGCATATACCTAATGTGTGTGACCACTCATGGTCTTACAGGTACCTGTCTTGACGTCCCATAGTCTCACCGTATAATCATGACTTCCCGATACGATGAACTCTGAATCACTGGATATAGCCACAGATAATACAGAACTATTGTGACCACTCATGGTCTTACAGGTACCTGTCTTGACGTCCCATAGTCTCACCGTCTTATCTCCACTTCCCGATACGATGAACTCTGAATCACTGGATATAGCCACAGATAATACAGAACTAGTGTGACCACTCATGGTCTTACAGGTACCTGTCTTGACGTCCCATATTCTCACCGTATAATCATGACTTCCCGATACGATGAACTCTGAATGACTGGATATAGTCACAGCATATACCTAATGTGTGTGACCACTCATGGTCTTACAGCTACCTGTCTTGACGTCCCATAGTCTCACCGTATAATCATGACTTCCCGATACGATGAACTCTGAATGACTGGATATAGCCACAGCATATACCTAATGTGTGTGACCACTCATGGTCTTACAGGTACCTGTCTTGACGTCCCATAGTCTCACCGTATAATCATGACTTCCCGATACGATGAACTCTGAATCACTGGATATAGCCACAGATAATACAGAACTATTGTGACCACTCATGGTCTTACAGGTACCTGTCTTGACGTCCCATAGTCTCACCGTAGAATCTACACTTCCCGATACGATGAACTCTGAATCACTGGATATAGCCACAGCATATACCTAATGTGTGTGACCACTCATGGTCTTACAGGTACCTGTCTTGACGTCCCATAGTCTCACCGTCTTATCTCCACTTCCCGATACGATGAACTCTGAATCACTGGATATAGCCACAGATAATACATAATATATATGACCACTCATGGTCTTACAGGTACCTGTCTTGACGTCCCATATTCTCACCGTCTTATCTCCACTTCCCGATACGATGAACTCTGAATCACTGGATATAGCCACAGCATATACAAAATAAGTGTTACCACTCATGGTCTTACAGCTACCTGTCTTGACGTCCCATAGTCTCACCGTCTTATCTCCACTTCCCGATACGATGAACTCTGAATCACTGGATATAGTCACAGATAATACAGAACTAGTGTGACCACTCATGGTCTTAAAGGTACCTGTCTTGACGTCCCATAGTCTCACCGTATAATCATGACTTCCCGATACGATGAACTCTGAATCACTGGATATAGCCACAGATAATACAGAACTAGTGTGACCACTCATGGTCTTACAGGTACCTGTCTTGACGTCCCATAGTCTCACCGTATAATCATGACTTCCCGATACGATGAACTCTGAATCACTGGATATAGCCACAGATAATACATAATATATATGACCACTCATGGTCTTACAGGTACCTGTCTTGACGTCCCATATTCTCACCGTATAATCATGACTTCCCGATACGATGAACTCTGAATCACTGGATATAGCCACAGATAATACAGAACTAGTGTGACCACTCATGGTCTTACAGGTACCTGTCTTGACGTCCCATAGTCTCACCGTCTTATCTCCACTTCCCGATACGATGAACTCTGAATCACTGGATATAGCCACAGATAATACATAATATATATGACCACTCATGGTCTTACAGGTACCTGTCTTGACGTCCCATAGTCTCACCGTCTAATCATAACTTCCCGATACGATGAACTCTGAATCACTGGATATAGCCACAGCATATACCTAATGTGTGTGACCACTCATGGTCTTACAGGTACCTGTCTTGACGTCCCATAGTCTCACCGTATAATCATGACTTCCCGATACGATGAACTCTGAATCACTGGATATAGCCACAGATAATACATAATATATATGACCACTCATGGTCTTAAAGGTACCTGTCTTGACGTCCCATAGTCTCACCGTCTTATCTCCACTTCCCGATACAATGAACTCTGAATCACTGGATATAGCCACAGATAATACAGAACTAGTGTGACCACTCATGGTCTTAAAGGTACCTGTCTTGACGTCCCATAGTCTCACCGTATAATCATGACTTCCCGATACGATGAACTCTGAATCACTGGATATAGCCACAGATAATACAGAACTAGTGTGACCACTCATGGTCTTACAGGTACCTGTCTTGACGTCCCATAGTCTCACCGTCTTATCTCCACTTCCCGATACGATGAACTCTGAATCACTGGATATAGTCACAGATAATACAGAACTAGTGTGACCACTCATGGTCTTAAAGGTACCTGTCTTGACGTCCCATAGTCTCACCGTATAATCATGACTTCCCGATACGATGAACTCTGAATCACTGGATATAGCCACAGATAATACAGAACTAGTGTGACCACTCATGGTCTTACAGGTACCTGTCTTGACGTCCCATAGTCTCACCGTCTAATCATAACTTCCCGATACGATGAACTCTGAATCACTGGATATAGCCACAGCATATACATAATGTGTGTGACCACTCATGGTCTTAAAGGTACCTGTCTTGACGTTCCATAGTCTCACCGTATTATCTCAACTTCCCGATACGATGAACTCTGAATCACTGGATATAGCCACAGATAATACAGAACTAGTGTGACCACTCATGGTCTTACAGGTACCTGTCTTGACGTCCCATAGTCTCACCGTATAATCATGACTTCCCGATACGATGAACTCTGAATCACTGGATATAGCCACAGATAATACATAATATATATGACCACTCATGGTCTTACAGGTACCTGTCTTGACGTCCCATATTCTCACCGTATAATCATGACTTCCCGATACGATGAACTCTGAATCACTGGATATAGCCACAGATAATACAGAACTAGTGTGACCACTCATGGTCTTACAGGTACCTGTCTTGACGTCCCATAGTCTCACCGTCTTATCTCCACTTCCCGATACGATGAACTCTGAATCACTGGATATAGCCACAGATAATACATAATATATATGACCACTCATGGTCTTACAGGTACCTGTCTTGACGTCCCATAGTCTCACCGTCTTATCTCCACTTCCCGATACGATGAACTCTGAATCACTGGATATAGCCACAGCATATACCTAATGTGTGTGACCACTCATGGTCTTACAGGTACCTGTCTTGACGTCCCATAGTCTCACCGTATAATCTCCACTTCCCGATACGATGAACTCTGAATCACTGGATATAGCCACAGATAATACATAATATATATGACCACTCATGGTCTTAAAGGTACCTGTCTTGACGTCCCATATTCACACCGTCTTATCTCCACTTCCCGATACGATGAACTCTGAATCACTGGATATAGCCACAGATAATACAGAACTAGTGTGACCACTCATGGTCTTACAGGTACCTGTCTTGACGTCCCATAGTCTCACCGTATAATCATGACTTCCCGATACGATGAACTCTGAATCACTGGATATAGCCACAGCATATACCTAATGTGTGTGACCACTCATGGTCTTACAGGTACCTGTCTTGACGTCCCATAGTCTCACCGTATAATCATGACTTCCCGATACGATGAACTCTGAATCACTGGATATAGCCACAGATAATACAGAACTAGTGTGACCACTCATGGTCTTACAGGTACCTGTCTTGACGTCCCATAGTCTCACCGTCTTATCTCCACTTCCCGATACGATGAACTCTGAATCACTGGATATAGCCACAGATAATACAGAACTAGTGTGACCACTCATGGTCTTACAGGTACCTGTCTTGACGTCCCATATTCTCACCGTCTTATCTCCACTTCCCGATACGATGAACTCTGAATCACTGGATATAGCCACAGCATATACATAATGTGTGTGACCACTCATGGTCTTACAGGTACCTGTCTTGACGTCCCATAGTCTCACCGTCTTATCTCCACTTCCCGATACGATGAACTCTGAATCACTGGATATAGCCACAGATAATACAGAACTAGTGTGACCACTCATGGTCTTACAGCTACCTGTCTTGACGTCCCATAGTCTCACCGTATAATCATGACTTCCCGATACGATGAACTCTGAATGACTGGATATAGCCACAGCATATACATAATGTGTGTGACCACTCATGGTCTTACAGGTACCTGTCTTGACGTCCCATAGTCTCACCGTCTTATCTCCACTTCCCGATACAATGAACTCTGAATCACTGGATATAGCCACAGCATATACATAATGTGTGTGACCACTCATGGTCTTACAGGTACCTGTCTTGACGTCCCATAGTCTCACCGTCTTATCTCCACTTCCCGATACGATGAACTCTGAATCACTGGATATAGCCACAGCATATACCTAATGTGTGTGACCACTCATGGTCTTACAGGTACCTGTCTTGACGTCCCATAGTCTCACCGTATAATCATGACTTCCCGATACGATGAACTCTGAATCACTGGATATAGCCACAGATAATACAGAACTAGTGTGACCACTCATGGTCTTACAGGTACCTGTCTTGACGTCCCATAGTCTCACCGTCTTATCTCCACTTCCCGATACGATGAACTCTGAATCACTGGATATAGCCACAGATAATACAGAACTAGTGTGACCACTCATGGTCTTACAGGTACCTGTCTTGACGTCCCATATTCTCACCGTATAATCATGACTTCCCGATACGATGAACTCTGAATGACTGGATATAGCCACAGCATATACCTAATGTGTGTGACCACTCATGGTCTTACAGCTACCTGTCTTGACGTCCCATAGTCTCACCGTATAATCATGACTTCCCGATACGATGAACTCTGAATGACTGGATATAGCCACAGCATATACCTAATGTGTGTGACCACTCATGGTCTTACAGGTACCTGTCTTGACGTCCCATAGTCTCACCGTATAATCATGACTTCCCGATACGATGAACTCTGAATCACTGGATATAGCCACAGATAATACAGAACTATTGTGACCACTCATGGTCTTACAGGTACCTGTCTTGACGTCCCATAGTCTCACCGTAGAATCTACACTTCCCGATACGATGAACTCTGAATCACTGGATATAGCCACAGATAATACAGAACTAGTGTGACCACTCATGGTCTTACAGGTACCTGTCTTGACGTCCCATAGTCTCACCGTCTTATCTCCACTTCCCGATACGATGAACTCTGAATCACTGGATATAGCCACAGATAATACATAATATATATGACCACTCATGGTCTTACAGGTACCTGTCTTGACGTCCCATATTCTCACCGTCTTATCTCCACTTCCCGATACGATGAACTCTGAATCACTGGATATAGCCACAGCATATACAAAATAAGTGTTACCACTCATGGTCTTACAGCTACCTGTCTTGACGTCCCAT
This sequence comes from Loxodes magnus, assembly GCA_946699065.1. Classification (NCBI taxonomy): domain Eukaryota; phylum Ciliophora; class Karyorelictea; order Loxodida; family Loxodidae; genus Loxodes; species Loxodes magnus. The sequence continues at coordinate 876,511 of CAMPDV010000054.1, read as the reverse complement.
AGTCTCACCGTATAATCATGACTTCCCGATACGATGAACTCTGAATGACTGGATATAGCCACAGCATATGCATAATGTGTGTGACCACTCATGGTCTTACAGGTACCTGTCTTGACGTCCCATAGTCTCACCGTCTTATCTCCACTTCCCGATACGATGAACTCTGAATCACTGGATATAGCCACAGCATATACCTAATGTGTGTGACCACTCATGGTCTTACAGGTACCTGTCTTGACGTCCCATAGTCTCACCGTCTAAACTGCACTTCCCGATACGATGAACTCTGAATCACTGGATATAGCCACAGCATATACCTAATGTGTGTGACCACTCATGGTCTTACAGGTACCTGTCTTGACGTCTCATAGTCTCACCGTATAATCATGACTTCCCGATACGATGAACTCTGAATCACTGGATATAGCCACAGATAATACATAATATATATGACCACTCATGGTCTTAAAGGTACCTGTCTTGACGTCCCATAGTCTCACCGTCTTATCTCCACTTCCCGATACGATGAACTCTGAATCACTGGATATAGCCACAGATAATACAGAACTAGTGTGACCACTCATGGTCTTACAGGTACCTGTCTTGACGTCCCATAGTCTCACCGTATAATCATGACTTCCCGATACGATGAACTCTGAATGACTGGATATAGCCACAGCATATACATAATGTGTGTGACCACTCATGGTCTTACAGCTACCTGTCTTGACGTCCCATAGTCTCACCGTATAATCATGACTTCCCGATACGATGAACTCTGAATGACTGGATATAGCCACAGCATATACCTAATGTGTGTGACCACTCATGGTCTTACAGGTACCTGTCTTGACGTCCCATAGTCTCACCGTATAATCATGACTTCCCGATACGATGAACTCTGAATCACTGGATATAGCCACAGATAATACAGAACTATTGTGACCACTCATGGTCTTACAGGTACCTGTCTTGACGTCCCATAGTCTCACCGTAGAATCTACACTTCCCGATACGATGAACTCTGAATCACTGGATATAGCCACAGATAATACAGAACTAGTGTGACCACTCATGGTCTTACAGGTACCTGTCTTGACGTCCCATAGTCTCACCGTCTTATCTCCACTTCCCGATACGATGAACTCTGAATCACTGGATATAGCCACAGATAATACATAATATATATGACCACTCATGGTCTTACAGGTACCTGTCTTGACGTCCCATATTCTCACCGTCTTATCTCCACTTCCCGATACGATGAACTCTGAATCACTGGATATAGCCACAGCATATACAAAATAAGTGTTACCACTCATGGTCTTACAGCTACCTGTCTTGACGTCCCATAGTATCACCGTCTTATCTCCACTTCCCGATACGATGAACTCTGAATCACTGGATATAGCCACAGATAATACAGAACTAGTGTGACCACTCATGGTCTTACAGGTACCTGTCTTGACGTCCCATATTCTCACCGTATAATCATGACTTCCCGATACGATGAACTCTGAATGACTGGATATAGCCACAGCATATACCTAATGTGTGTGACCACTCATGGTCTTACAGCTACCTGTCTTGACGTCCCATAGTCTCACCGTATAATCATGACTTCCCGATACGATGAACTCTGAATCACTGGATATAGCCACAGATAATACATAATATATATGACCACTCATGGTCTTACAGGTACCTGTCTTGACGTCCCATATTCTCACCGTATAATCATGACTTCCCGATACGATGAACTCTGAATCACTGGATATAGCCACAGATAATACAGAACTAGTGTGACCACTCATGGTCTTACAGGTACCTGTCTTGACGTCCCATAGTCTCACCGTCTTATCTCCACTTCCCGATACGATGAACTCTGAATCACTGGATATAGCCACAGATAATACATAATATATATGACCACTCATGGTCTTACAGGTACCTGTCTTGACGTCCCATAGTCTCACCGTCTAATCATAACTTCCCGATACGATGAACTCTGAATCACTGGATATAGCCACAGCATATACCTAATGTGTGTGACCACTCATGGTCTTACAGGTACCTGTCTTGACGTCCCATAGTCTCACCGTATAATCATGACTTCCCGATACGATGAACTCTGAATCACTGGATATAGCCACAGATAATACATAATATATATGACCACTCATGGTCTTAAAGGTACCTGTCTTGACGTCCCATAGTCTCACCGTCTTATCTCCACTTCCCGATACAATGAACTCTGAATCACTGGATATAGCCACAGATAATACAGAACTAGTGTGACCACTCATGGTCTTACAGGTACCTGTCTTGACGTCCCATAGTCTCACCGTATAATCATGACTTCCCGATACGATGAACTCTGAATCACTGGATATAGCCACAGATAATACAGAACTAGTGTGACCACTCATGGTCTTACAGGTACCTGTCTTGACGTCCCATAGTCTCACCGTCTTATCTCCACTTCCCGATACGATGAACTCTGAATCACTGGATATAGTCACAGATAATACAGAACTAGTGTGACCACTCATGGTCTTACAGGTACCTGTCTTGACGTCCCATAGTCTCACCGTATAATCATGACTTCCCGATACGATGAACTCTGAATCACTGGATATAGCCACAGATAATACATAATATATATGACCACTCATGGTCTTACAGGTACCTGTCTTGACGTCCCATATTCTCACCGTATAATCATGACTTCCCGATACGATGAACTCTGAATCACTGGATATAGCCACAGCATATACATAATGTGTGTGACCACTCATGGTCTTAAAGGTACCTGTCTTGACGTCCCATAGTCTCACCGTCTTATCTCCACTTCCCGATACGATGAACTCTGAATCACTGGATATAGCCACAGCATATACCTAATGTGTGTGACCACTCATGGTCTTACAGGTACCTGTCTTGACGTCCCATAGTCTCACCGTATAATCATGACTTCCCGATACGATGAACTCTGAATCACTGGATATAGCCACAGATAATACATAATATATATGACCACTCATGGTCTTAAAGGTACCTGTCTTGACGTCCCATATTCACACCGTCTTATCTCCACTTCCCGATACGATGAACTCTGAATCACTGGATATAGCCACAGCATATACCTAATGTGTGTGACCACTCATGGTCTTAAAGGTACCTGTCTTGACGTTCCATAGTCTCACCGTATTATCTCAACTTCCCGATACGATGAACTCTGAATCACTGGATATAGCCACAGCATATACCTAATGTGTGTGACCACTCATGGTCTTACAGGTACCTGTCTTGACGTCCCATATTCTCACCGTCTTATCTCCACTTCCCGATACGATGAACTCTGAATCACTAAATATAGCCACAGATAATACAGAACTAGTGTGACCACTCATGGTCTTACAGGTACCTGTCTTGACGTCCCATAGTCTCACCGTATAATCATGACTTCCCGATACGATGAACTCTGAATCACTGGATATAGCCACAGCATATACATAATGTGTGTGACCACTCATGGTCTTAAAGGTACCTGTCTTGACGTTCCATAGTCTCACCGTATTATCTCCACTTCCCGATACGATGAACTCTGAATGACTGGATATAGCCACAGCATATACATAATGTGTGTGACCACTCATGGTCTTACAGGTACCTGTCTTGACGTTCCATAGTCTCACCGTATTATCTCCACTTCCCGATACGATGAACTCTGAATCACTGGATATAGCCACAGATAATACAGAACTAGTGTGACCACTCATGGTCTTACAGGTACCTGTCTTGACGTCCCATAGTCTCACCGTATAATCATGACTTCCCGATACGATGAACTCTGAATCACTGGATATAGCCACAGATAATACATAATATATATGACCACTCATGGTCTTACAGGTACCTGTCTTGACGTCCCATAGTCTCACCGTCTAATCATAACTTCCCGATACGATGAACTCTGAATCACTGGATATAGCCACAGCATATACCTAATGTGTGTGACCACTCATGGTCTTACAGGTACCTGTCTTGACGTCCCATAGTCTCACCGTCTAATCATGACTTCCCGATACGATGAACTCTGAATCACTGGATATAGCCACAGATAATACATAATATATATGACCACTCATGGTCTTACAGGTACCTGTCTTGACGTCCCATAGTCTCACCGTCTAATCATAACTTCCCGATACGATGAACTCTGAATCACTGGATATAGCCACAGATAATACATAATATATATGACCACTCATGGTCTTAAAGGTACCTGTCTTGACGTCCCATAGTCTCACCGTCTTATCTCCACTTCCCGATACGATGAACTCTGAATCACTGGATATAGCCACAGCATATACATAATGTGTGTGACCACTCATGGTCTTAAAGGTACCTGTCTTGACGTTCCATAGTCTCACCGTATTATCTCAACTTCCCGATACGATGAACTCTGAATCACTGGATATAGCCACAGATAATACAGAACTAGTGTGACCACTCATGGTCTTACAGGTACCTGTCTTGACGTCCCATATTCTCACCGTCTTATCTCCACTTCCCGATACGATGAACTCTGAATCATTGGATATAGCCACAGATAAAACATAATATATATGACCACTCATGGTCTTAAAGGTACCTGTCTTGACGTCCCATATTCTCACCGTCTTATCTCCACTTCCCGATACGATGAACTCTGAATCACTGGATATAGCCACAGATAATACATAATGTGTGTGACCACTCATGGTCTTAAAGGTACCTGTCTTGACGTCCCATAGTCTCACCGTATAATCATGACTTCCCGATACGATGAACTCTGAATCACTGGATATAGCCACAGATAATACATAATGTGTGTGACCACTCATGGTCTTACAGGTACCTGTCTTGACGTCCCATAGTCTCACCGTATAATCATGACTTCCCGATACGATGAACTCTGAATCACTGGATATAGCCACAGCATATACCTAATGTGTGTGACCACTCATGGTCTTAAAGGTACCTGTCTTGACGTCCCATAGTCTCACCGTCTTATCTCCACTTCCCGATACGATGAACTCTGAATCACTGGATATAGCCACAGATAATACATAATATATATGACCACTCATGGTCTTAAAGGTACCTGTCTTGACGTCCCATAGTCTCACCGTCTTATCTCCACTTCCCGATACGATGAACTCTGAATCACTGGATATAGCCACAGATAATACAGAACTAGTGTGACCACTCATGGTCTTACAGGTACCTGTCTTGACGTCCCATAGTCTCACCGTCTTATCTCCACTTCCCGATACGATGAACTCTGAATCACTGGATATAGCCACAGATAATACATAATATATATGACCACTCATGGTCTTAAAGGTACCTGTCTTGACGTCCCATAGTCTCACCGTCTAATCATAACTTCCGATACGATGAACTCTGAATCACTGGATATAGCCACAGATAATACATAATATATATGACCACTCATGGTCTTACAGGTACCTGTCTTGACGTCCCATATTCTCACCGTCTTATCTCCACTTCCCGATACGATGAACTCTGAATCACTGGATATAGCCACAGCATATACATAATGTGTGTGACCACTCATGGTCTTAAAGGTACCTGTCTTGACGTTCCATAGTCTCACCGTATTATCTCAACTTCCCGATACGATGAACTCTGAATCACTGGATATAGCCACAGCATATACCTAATGTGTGTGACCACTCATGGTCTTACAGGTACCTGTCTTGACGTCCCATAGTCTCACCGTATAATCATAACTTCCGATACGATGAACTCTGAATCACTGGATATAGCCACAGATAATACATAATGTGTGTGACCACTCATGGTCTTACAGGTACCTGTCTTGACGTCCCATAGTCTCACCGTCTAATCATAACTTCCGATACGATGAACTCTGAATCACTGGATATAGCCACAGATAATACAGAACTAGTGTGACCACTCATGGTCTTAAAGGTACCTGTCTTGACGTTCCATAGTCTCACCGTCTTATCTCCACTTCCCGATACGATGAACTCTGAATCACTGGATATAGCCACATATAATACAGAACTAGTGTGACCACTCATGGTCTTACAGGTACCTGTCTTGACGTCCCATAGTCTCACCGTCTTATCTCCACTTCCCGATACAATGAACTCTGAATCACTGGATATAGCCACAGATGATACAGAACTAGTGTGACCACTCATGGTCTTACAGGTACCTGTCTTGACGTTCCATAGTCTCACCGTCTTATCTCCACTTCCCGATACGATGAACTCTGAATCACTGGATATAGCCACAGATAATACAGAACTAGTGTGACCACTCATGGTCTTACAGGTACCTGTCTTGACGTCCCATAGTCTCACCGTAGAATCTCAACTTCCCGATACGATGAACTCTGAATCACTGGATATAGCCACAGATAATACAGAACTAGTGTGACCACTCATGGTCTTACAGGTACCTGTCTTGACGTTCCATAGTCTCACCGTCTTATCTCCACTTCCCGATACGATGAACTCTGAATCACTGGATATAGCCACATATAATACAGAACTAGTGTGACCACTCATGGTCTTACAGGTACCTGTCTTGACGTCCCATAGTCTCACCGTATAATCATGACTTCCCGATACGATGAACTCTGAATCACTGGATATAGCCACAGATAATACAGAACTAGTGTGACCACTCATGGTCTTACAGGTACCTGTCTTGACGTCCCATAGTCTCACCGTATAATCATGACTTCCCGATACGATGAACTCTGAATCACTGGATATAGCCACAGATAATACAGAACTAGTGTGACCACTCATGGTCTTACAGGTACCTGTCTTGACGTCCCATAGTCTCACCGTCTTATCTCCACTTCCCGATACGATGAACTCTGAATCACTGGATATAGCCACAGATAATACAGAACTAGTGTGACCACTCATGGTCTTACAGGTACCTGTCTTGACGTCCCATATTCTCACCGTATAATCATGACTTCCCGATACGATGAACTCTGAATGACTGGATATAGCCACAGCATATACCTAATGTGTGTGACCACTCATGGTCTTACAGCTACCTGTCTTGACGTCCCATAGTCTCACCGTATAATCATGACTTCCCGATACGATGAACTCTGAATGACTGGATATAGCCACAGCATATACCTAATGTGTGTGACCACTCATGGTCTTACAGGTACCTGTCTTGACGTCCCATAGTCTCACCGTATAATCATGACTTCCCGATACGATGAACTCTGAATCACTGGATATAGCCACAGATAATACAGAACTAGTGTGACCACTCATGGTCTTACAGGTACCTGTCTTGACGTCCCATAGTCTCACCGTAGAATCTACACTTCCCGATACGATGAACTCTGAATCACTGGATATAGCCACAGATAATACAGAACTAGTGTGACCACTCATGGTCTTACAGGTACCTGTCTTGACGTCCCATAGTCTCACCGTCTTATCTCCACTTCCCGATACGATGAACTCTGAATCACTGGATATAGCCACAGATAATACATAATATATATGACCACTCATGGTCTTACAGGTACCTGTCTTGACGTCCCATATTCTCACCGTCTTATCTCCACTTCCCGATACGATGAACTCTGAATCACTGGATATAGCCACAGCATATACAAAATAAGTGTTACCACTCATGGTCTTACAGCTACCTGTCTTGACGTCCCATAGTCTCACCGTATAATCATGACTTCCCGATACGATGAACTCTGAATGACTGGATATAGCCACAGCATATGCATAATGTGTGTGACCACTCATGGTCTTACAGGTACCTGTCTTGACGTCCCATAGTCTCACCGTCTTATCTCCACTTCCCGATACGATGAACTCTGAATCACTGGATATAGCCACAGCATATACCTAATGTGTGTGACCACTCATGGTCTTACAGGTACCTGTCTTGACGTCCCATAGTCTCACCGTCTTATCTCCACTTCCCGATACGATGAACTCTGAATCACTGGATATAGCCACAGCATATACCTAATGTGTGTGACCACTCTTGGTCTTACAGGTACCTGTCTTGACGTCCCATAGTCTCACCGTATAATCATGACTTCCCGATACGATGAACTCTGAATCACTGGATATAGCCACAGATAATACAGAACTAGTGTGACCACTCATGGTCTTACAGGTACCTGTCTTGACGTCCCATAGTCTCACCGTCTTATCTCCACTTCCCGATACGATGAACTCTGAATCACTGGATATAGCCACAGCATATACCTAATGTGTGTGACCACTCATGGTCTTACAGGTACCTGTCTTGACGTCCCATAGTCTCACCGTATAATCATAACTTCCGATACGATGAACTCTGAATCACTGGATATAGCCACAGATAATACAGAACTAGTGTGACCACTCATGGTCTTACAGGTACCTGTCTTGACGTCCCATAGTCTCACCGTCTAATCATAACTTCCCGATACGATGAACTCTGAATCACTGGATATAGCCACAGCATATACATAATGTGTGTGACCACTCATGGTCTTAAAGGTACCTGTCTTGACGTTCCATAGTCTCACCGTATTATCTCAACTTCCCGATACGATGAACTCTGAATCACTGGATATAGCCACAGATAATACAGAACTAGTGTGACCACTCATGGTCTTACAGGTACCTGTCTTGACGTCCCATAGTCTCACCGTATAATCATGACTTCCCGATACGATGAACTCTGAATCACTGGATATAGCCACAGATAATACATAATATATATGACCACTCATGGTCTTACAGGTACCTGTCTTGACGTCCCATATTCTCACCGTATAATCATGACTTCCCGATACGATGAACTCTGAATCACTGGATATAGCCACAGATAATACAGAACTAGTGTGACCACTCATGGTCTTACAGGTACCTGTCTTGACGTCCCATAGTCTCACCGTCTTATCTCCACTTCCCGATACGATGAACTCTGAATCACTGGATATAGCCACAGATAATACATAATATATATGACCACTCATGGTCTTACAGGTACCTGTCTTGACGTCCCATAGTCTCACCGTCTTATCTCCACTTCCCGATACGATGAACTCTGAATCACTGGATATAGCCACAGCATATACCTAATGTGTGTGACCACTCATGGTCTTACAGGTACCTGTCTTGACGTCCCATAGTCTCACCGTATAATCATGACTTCCCGATACGATGAACTCTGAATCACTGGATATAGCCACAGATAATACATAATATATATGACCACTCATGGTCTTAAAGGTACCTGTCTTGACGTCCCATATTCACACCGTCTTATCTCCACTTCCCGATACGATGAACTCTGAATCACTGGATATAGCCACAGATAATACAGAACTAGTGTGACCACTCATGGTCTTACAGGTACCTGTCTTGACGTCCCATAGTCTCACCGTATAATCATGACTTCCCGATACGATGAACTCTGAATCACTGGATATAGCCACAGCATATACCTAATGTGTGTGACCACTCATGGTCTTACAGGTACCTGTCTTGACGTCCCATAGTCTCACCGTATAATCATGACTTCCCGATACGATGAACTCTGAATCACTGGATATAGCCACAGATAATACAGAACTAGTGTGACCACTCATGGTCTTACAGGTACCTGTCTTGACGTCCCATAGTCTCACCGTCTTATCTCCACTTCCCGATACGATGAACTCTGAATCACTGGATATAGCCACAGATAATACAGAACTAGTGTGACCACTCATGGTCTTACAGGTACCTGTCTTGACGTCCCATATTCTCACCGTCTTATCTCCACTTCCCGATACGATGAACTCTGAATCACTGGATATAGCCACAGCATATACATAATGTGTGTGACCACTCATGGTCTTACAGGTACCTGTCTTGACGTCCCATAGTCTCACCGTCTTATCTCCACTTCCCGATACGATGAACTCTGAATCACTGGATATAGCCACAGATAATACATAATATGTGTGACCACTCATGGTCTTACAGCTACCTGTCTTGACGTCCCATAGTCTCACCGTATAATCATGACTTCCCGATACGATGAACTCTGAATCACTGGATATAGCCACAGCATATACATAATGTGTGTGACCACTCATGGTCTTACAGGTACCTGTCTTGACGTCCCATAGTCTCACCGTCTTATCTCCACTTCCCGATACAATGAACTCTGAATCACTGGATATAGCCACAGCATATACATAATGTGTGTGACCACTCATGGTCTTACAGGTACCTGTCTTGACGTCCCATAGTCTCACCGTCTTATCTCCACTTCCCGATACGATGAACTCTGAATCACTGGATATAGCCACAGCATATACCTAATGTGTGTGACCACTCATGGTCTTACAGGTACCTGTCTTGACGTCCCATAGTCTCACCGTATAATCATGACTTCCCGATACGATGAACTCTGAATCACTGGATATAGCCACAGATAATACAGAACTAGTGTGACCACTCATGGTCTTACAGGTACCTGTCTTGACGTCCCATAGTCTCACCGTCTTATCTCCACTTCCCGATACGATGAACTCTGAATCACTGGATATAGCCACAGATAATACAGAACTAGTGTGACCACTCATGGTCTTACAGGTACCTGTCTTGACGTCCCATATTCTCACCGTATAATCATGACTTCCCGATACGATGAACTCTGAATGACTGGATATAGCCACAGCATATACCTAATGTGTGTGACCACTCATGGTCTTACAGCTACCTGTCTTGACGTCCCATAGTCTCACCGTATAATCATGACTTCCCGATACGATGAACTCTGAATGACTGGATATAGCCACAGCATATACCTAATGTGTGTGACCACTCATGGTCTTACAGGTACCTGTCTTGACGTCCCATAGTCTCACCGTATAATCATGACTTCCCGATACGATGAACTCTGAATCACTGGATATAGCCACAGATAATACAGAACTATTGTGACCACTCATGGTCTTACAGGTACCTGTCTTGACGTCCCATAGTCTCACCGTAGAATCTACACTTCCCGATACGATGAACTCTGAATCACTGGATATAGCCACAGATAATACAGAACTAGTGTGACCACTCATGGTCTTACAGGTACCTGTCTTGACGTCCCATAGTCTCACCGTCTTATCTCCACTTCCCGATACGATGAACTCTGAATCACTGGATATAGCCACAGATAATACATAATATATATGACCACTCATGGTCTTACAGGTACCTGTCTTGACGTCCCATATTCTCACCGTCTTATCTCCACTTCCCGATACGATGAACTCTGAATCACTGGATATAGCCACAGCATATACAAAATAAGTGTTACCACTCATGGTCTTACAGCTACCTGTCTTGACGTCCCATAGTCTCACCGTATAATCATGACTTCCCGATACGATGAACTCTGAATGACTGGATATAGCCACAGCATATGCATAATGTGTGTGACCACTCATGGTCTTACAGGTACCTGTCTTGACGTCCCATAGTCTCACCGTCTTATCTCCACTTCCCGATACGATGAACTCTGAATCACTGGATATAGCCACAGCATATACCTAATGTGTGTGACCACTCATGGTCTTACAGGTACCTGTCTTGACGTCCCATAGTCTCACCGTCTAAACTGCACTTCCCGATACGATGAACTCTGAATCACTGGATATAGCCACAGCATATACCTAATGTGTGTGACCACTCATGGTCTTACAGGTACCTGTCTTGACGTCTCATAGTCTCACCGTATAATCATGACTTCCCGATACGATGAACTCTGAATCACTGGATATAGCCACAGATAATACATAATATATATGACCACTCATGGTCTTAAAGGTACCTGTCTTGACGTCCCATAGTCTCACCGTCTTATCTCCACTTCCCGATACGATGAACTCTGAATCACTGGATATAGCCACAGATAATACAGAACTAGTGTGACCACTCATGGTCTTACAGGTACCTGTCTTGACGTCCCATAGTCTCACCGTATAATCATGACTTCCCGATACGATGAACTCTGAATGACTGGATATAGCCACAGCATATACATAATGTGTGTGACCACTCATGGTCTTACAGGTACCTGTCTTGACGTCCCATAGTCTCACCGTATAATCATGACTTCCCGATACGATGAACTCTGAATCACTGGATATAGCCACAGCATATACCTAATGTGTGTGACCACTCATGGTCTTACAGGTACCTGTCTTGACGTCCCATAGTCTCACCGTATAATCATGACTTCCCGATACGATGAACTCTGAATCACTGGATATAGCCACAGATAATACATAATATATATGACCACTCATGGTCTTAAAGGTACCTGTCTTGACGTCCCATATTCACACCGTCTTATCTCCACTTCCCGATACGATGAACTCTGAATCACTGGATATAGCCACAGATAATACAGAACTAGTGTGACCACTCATGGTCTTACAGGTACCTGTCTTGACGTCCCATAGTCTCACCGTATAATCATGACTTCCCGATACGATGAACTCTGAATCACTGGATATAGCCACAGCATATACCTAATGTGTGTGACCACTCATGGTCTTACAGGTACCTGTCTTGACGTCCCATAGTCTCACCGTATAATCATGACTTCCCGATACGATGAACTCTGAATCACTGGATATAGCCACAGATAATACAGAACTAGTGTGACCACTCATGGTCTTACAGGTACCTGTCTTGACGTCCCATAGTCTCACCGTCTTATCTCCACTTCCCGATACGATGAACTCTGAATCACTGGATATAGCCACAGATAATACAGAACTAGTGTGACCACTCATGGTCTTACAGGTACCTGTCTTGACGTCCCATATTCTCACCGTCTTATCTCCACTTCCCGATACGATGAACTCTGAATCACTGGATATAGCCACAGCATATACATAATGTGTGTGACCACTCATGGTCTTACAGGTACCTGTCTTGACGTCCCATAGTCTCACCGTCTTATCTCCACTTCCCGATACGATGAACTCTGAATCACTGGATATAGCCACAGATAATACATAATATGTGTGACCACTCATGGTCTTACAGCTACCTGTCTTGACGTCCCATAGTCTCACCGTATAATCATGACTTCCCGATACGATGAACTCTGAATGACTGGATATAGCCACAGCATATACATAATGTGTGTGACCACTCATGGTCTTACAGGTACCTGTCTTGACGTCCCATAGTCTCACCGTCTTATCTCCACTTCCCGATACAATGAACTCTGAATCACTGGATATAGCCACAGCATATACATAATGTGTGTGACCACTCATGGTCTTACAGGTACCTGTCTTGACGTCCCATAGTCTCACCGTCTTATCTCCACTTCCCGATACGATGAACTCTGAATCACTGGATATAGCCACAGCATATACCTAATGTGTGTGACCACTCATGGTCTTACAGGTACCTGTCTTGACGTCCCATAGTCTCACCGTATAATCATGACTTCCCGATACGATGAACTCTGAATCACTGGATATAGCCACAGATAATACAGAACTAGTGTGACCACTCATGGTCTTACAGGTACCTGTCTTGACGTCCCATAGTCTCACCGTCTTATCTCCACTTCCCGATACGATGAACTCTGAATCACTGGATATAGCCACAGATAATACAGAACTAGTGTGACCACTCATGGTCTTACAGGTACCTGTCTTGACGTCCCATATTCTCACCGTATAATCATGACTTCCCGATACGATGAACTCTGAATGACTGGATATAGCCACAGCATATACCTAATGTGTGTGACCACTCATGGTCTTACAGCTACCTGTCTTGACGTCCCATAGTCTCACCGTATAATCATGACTTCCCGATACGATGAACTCTGAATGACTGGATATAGCCACAGCATATACCTAATGTGTGTGACCACTCATGGTCTTACAGGTACCTGTCTTGACGTCCCATAGTCTCACCGTATAATCATGACTTCCCGATACGATGAACTCTGAATCACTGGATATAGCCACAGATAATACAGAACTATTGTGACCACTCATGGTCTTACAGGTACCTGTCTTGACGTCCCATAGTCTCACCGTAGAATCTACACTTCCCGATACGATGAACTCTGAATCACTGGATATAGCCACAGATAATACAGAACTAGTGTGACCACTCATGGTCTTACAGGTACCTGTCTTGACGTCCCATAGTCTCACCGTCTTATCTCCACTTCCCGATACGATGAACTCTGAATCACTGGATATAGCCACAGATAATACATAATATATATGACCACTCATGGTCTTACAGGTACCTGTCTTGACGTCCCATATTCTCACCGTCTTATCTCCACTTCCCGATACGATGAACTCTGAATCACTGGATATAGCCACAGCATATACAAAATAAGTGTTACCACTCATGGTCTTACAGCTACCTGTCTTGACGTCCCATAGTCTCACCGTATAATCATGACTTCCCGATACGATGAACTCTGAATGACTGGATATAGCCACAGCATATGCATAATGTGTGTGACCACTCATGGTCTTACAGGTACCTGTCTTGACGTCCCATAGTCTCACCGTCTTATCTCCACTTCCCGATACGATGAACTCTGAATCACTGGATATAGCCACAGCATATACCTAATGTGTGTGACCACTCATGGTCTTACAGGTACCTGTCTTGACGTCCCATAGTCTCACCGTCTAAACTGCACTTCCCGATACGATGAACTCTGAATCACTGGATATAGCCACAGCATATACCTAATGTGTGTGACCACTCATGGTCTTACAGGTACCTGTCTTGACGTCTCATAGTCTCACCGTATAATCATGACTTCCCGATACGATGAACTCTGAATCACTGGATATAGCCACAGATAATACATAATATATATGACCACTCATGGTCTTAAAGGTACCTGTCTTGACGTCCCATAGTCTCACCGTCTTATCTCCACTTCCCGATACGATGAACTCTGAATCACTGGATATAGCCACAGATAATACAGAACTAGTGTGACCACTCATGGTCTTACAGGTACCTGTCTTGACGTCCCATAGTCTCACCGTATAATCATGACTTCCCGATACGATGAACTCTGAATGACTGGATATAGCCACAGCATATACATAATGTGTGTGACCACTCATGGTCTTACAGGTACCTGTCTTGACGTCCCATAGTCTCACCGTATAATCATGACTTCCCGATACGATGAACTCTGAATCACTGGATATAGCCACAGATAATACATAATATATATGACCACTCATGGTCTTAAAGGTACCTGTCTTGACGTCCCATAGTCTCACCGTCTTATCTCCACTTCCCGATACGATGAACTCTGAATCACTGGATATAGCCACAGCAGATACATAATCTGTGTGACCACTCATGGTCTTACAGCTACCTGTCTTGACGTCCCATAGTCTCACCGTATAATCATGACTTCCCGATACGATGAACTCTGAATCACTGGATATAGCCACAGATAATACAGAACTAGTGTGACCACTCATGGTCTTACAGGTACCTGTCTTGACGTCCCATAGTCTCACCGTCTTATCTCCACTTCCCGATACGATGAACTCTGAATCACTGGATATAGCCACAGATAATACAGAACTAGTGTGACCACTCATGGTCTTACAGGTACCTGTCTTGACGTCCCATATTCTCACCGTATAATCATGACTTCCCGATACGATGAACTCTGAATCACTGGATATAGCCACAGATAATACAGAACTAGTGTGACCACTCATGGTCTTACAGGTACCTGTCTTGACGTCCCATAGTCTCACCGTCTTATCTCCACTTCCCGATACGATGAACTCTGAATCACTGGATATAGTCACAGATAATACAGAACTAGTGTGACCACTCATGGTCTTAAAGGTACCTGTCTTGACGTCCCATAGTCTCACCGTATAATCATGACTTCCCGATACGATGAACTCTGAATCACTGGATATAGCCACAGATAATACAGAACTAGTGTGACCACTCATGGTCTTACAGGTACCTGTCTTGACGTCCCATAGTCTCACCGTATAATCATGACTTCCCGATACGATGAACTCTGAATCACTGGATATAGCCACAGATAATACATAATATATATGACCACTCATGGTCTTACAGGTACCTGTCTTGACGTCCCATATTCTCACCGTATAATCATGACTTCCCGATACGATGAACTCTGAATCACTGGATATAGCCACAGATAATACAGAACTAGTGTGACCACTCATGGTCTTACAGGTACCTGTCTTGACGTCCCATAGTCTCACCGTCTTATCTCCACTTCCCGATACGATGAACTCTGAATCACTGGATATAGCCACAGATAATACATAATATATATGACCACTCATGGTCTTACAGGTACCTGTCTTGACGTCCCATAGTCTCACCGTCTAATCATAACTTCCCGATACGATGAACTCTGAATCACTGGATATAGCCACAGCATATACCTAATGTGTGTGACCACTCATGGTCTTACAGGTACCTGTCTTGACGTCCCATAGTCTCACCGTATAATCATGACTTCCCGATACGATGAACTCTGAATCACTGGATATAGCCACAGATAATACATAATATATATGACCACTCATGGTCTTAAAGGTACCTGTCTTGACGTCCCATAGTCTCACCGTCTTATCTCCACTTCCCGATACAATGAACTCTGAATCACTGGATATAGCCACAGATAATACAGAACTAGTGTGACCACTCATGGTCTTACAGGTACCTGTCTTGACGTCCCATAGTCTCACCGTATAATCATGACTTCCCGATACGATGAACTCTGAATCACTGGATATAGCCACAGATAATACAGAACTAGTGTGACCACTCATGGTCTTACAGGTACCTGTCTTGACGTCCCATAGTCTCACCGTCTTATCTCCACTTCCCGATACGATGAACTCTGAATCACTGGATATAGTCACAGATAATACAGAACTAGTGTGACCACTCATGGTCTTAAAGGTACCTGTCTTGACGTCCCATAGTCTCACCGTATAATCATAACTTCCCGATACAATGAACTCTGAATCACTGGATATAGCCACAGATAATACAGAACTAGTGTGACCACTCATGGTCTTACAGGTACCTGTCTTGACGTCCCATAGTCTCACCGTCTAATCATAACTTCCCGATACGATGAACTCTGAATCACTGGATATAGCCACAGCATATACATAATGTGTGTGACCACTCATGGTCTTAAAGGTACCTGTCTTGACGTCCCATAGTCTCACCGTCTTATCTCCACTTCCCGATACGATGAACTCTGAATCACTGGATATAGCCACAGCATATACCTAATGTGTGTGACCACTCATGGTCTTACAGGTACCTGTCTTGACGTCCCATAGTCTCACCGTATAATCATGACTTCCCGATACGATGAACTCTGAATCACTGGATATAGCCACAGATAATACATAATATATATGACCACTCATGGTCTTACAGGTACCTGTCTTGACGTCCCATATTCTCACCGTCTTATCTCCACTTCCCGATACGATGAACTCTGAATCACTGGATATAGCCACAGATAATACATAATGTGTGTGACCACTCATGGTCTTAAAGGTACCTGTCTTGACGTTCCATAGTCTCACCGTATTATCTCAACTTCCCGATACGATGAACTCTGAATCACTGGATATAGCCACAGCATATACCTAATGTGTGTGACCACTCATGGTCTTACAGGTACCTGTCTTGACGTCCCATTTTCTCACCGTCTTATCTCCACTTCCCGATACGATGAACTCTGAATCACTGGATATAGCCACAGCATATACCTAATGTGTGTGACCACTCATGGTCTTACAGGTACCTGTCTTGACGTCCCATAGTCTCACCGTATAATCATGACTTCCCGATACGATGAACTCTGAATCACTGGATATAGCCACAGATAATACATAATATATATGACCACTCATGGTCTTAAAGGTACCTGTCTTGACGTCCCATATTCACACCGTCTTATCTCCACTTCCCGATACGATGAACTCTGAATCACTGGATATAGCCACAGATAATACATAATGTGTGTGACCACTCATGGTCTTAAAGGTACCTGTCTTGACGTTCCATAGTCTCACCGTATTATCTCAACTTCCCGATACGATGAACTCTGAATCACTGGATATAGCCACAGCATATACCTAATGTGTGTGACCACTCATGGTCTTACAGGTACCTGTCTTGACGTCCCATATTCTCACCGTCTTATCTCCACTTCCCGATACGATGAACTCTGAATCACTAAATATAGCCACAGATAATACAGAACTAGTGTGACCACTCATGGTCTTACAGGTACCTGTCTTGACGTCCCATAGTCTCACCGTATAATCATGACTTCCCGATACGATGAACTCTGAATCACTGGATATAGCCACAGCATATACATAATGTGTGTGACCACTCATGGTCTTAAAGGTACCTGTCTTGACGTTCCATAGTCTCACCGTATTATCTCCACTTCCCGATACGATGAACTCTGAATGACTGGATATAGCCACAGCATATACATAATGTGTGTGACCACTCATGGTCTTACAGGTACCTGTCTTGACGTTCCATAGTCTCACCGTATTATCTCCACTTCCCGATACGATGAACTCTGAATCACTGGATATAGCCACAGATAATACAGAACTAGTGTGACCACTCATGGTCTTACAGGTACCTGTCTTGACGTCCCATAGTCTCACCGTATAATCATGACTTCCCGATACGATGAACTCTGAATCACTGGATATAGCCACAGATAATACATAATATATATGACCACTCATGGTCTTACAGGTACCTGTCTTGACGTCCCATAGTCTCACCGTCTAATCATAACTTCCCGATACGATGAACTCTGAATCACTGGATATAGCCACAGCATATACCTAATGTGTGTGACCACTCATGGTCTTACAGGTACCTGTCTTGACGTCCCATAGTCTCACCGTCTAATCATGACTTCCCGATACGATGAACTCTGAATCACTGGATATAGCCACAGATAATACATAATATATATGACCACTCATGGTCTTACAGGTACCTGTCTTGACGTCCCATAGTCTCACCGTCTAATCATAACTTCCCGATACGATGAACTCTGAATCACTGGATATAGCCACAGATAATACATAATATATATGACCACTCATGGTCTTAAAGGTACCTGTCTTGACGTCCCATAGTCTCACCGTCTTATCTCCACTTCCCGATACGATGAACTCTGAATCACTGGATATAGCCACAGCATATACATAATGTGTGTGACCACTCATGGTCTTAAAGGTACCTGTCTTGACGTTCCATAGTCTCACCGTATTATCTCAACTTCCCGATACGATGAACTCTGAATCACTGGATATAGCCACATATAATACAGAACTAGTGTGACCACTCATGGTCTTACAGGTACCTGTCTTGACGTCCCATATTCTCACCGTCTTATCTCCACTTCCCGATACGATGAACTCTGAATCATTGGATATAGCCACAGATAAAACATAATATATATGACCACTCATGGTCTTAAAGGTACCTGTCTTGACGTCCCATATTCTCACCGTCTTATCTCCACTTCCCGATACGATGAACTCTGAATCACTGGATATAGCCACAGATAATACATAATGTGTGTGACCACTCATGGTCTTAAAGGTACCTGTCTTGACGTTCCATAGTCTCACCGTATTATCTCAACTTCCCGATACGATGAACTCTGAATCACTGGATATAGCCACAGCAGATACATAATCTGTGTGACCACTCATGGTCTTACAGGTACCTGTCTTGACGTCCCATAGTCTCACCGTATAATCATGACTTCCCGATACGATGAACTCTGAATCACTGGATATAGCCACAGCATATACCTAATGTGTGTGACCACTCATGGTCTTAAAGGTACCTGTCTTGACGTCCCATAGTCTCACCGTCTTATCTCCACTTCCCGATACGATGAACTCTGAATCACTGGATATAGCCACAGCATATACCTAATGTGTGTGACCACTCATGGTCTTAAAGGTACCTGTCTTGACGTCCCATAGTCTCACCGTCTTATCTCCACTTCGCGATACGATGAACTCTGAATCACTGGATATAGCCACAGATAATACAGAACTAGTGTGACCACTCATGGTCTTACAGGTACCTGTCTTGACGTCCCATAGTCTCACCGTCTTATCTCCACTTCCCGATACGATGAACTCTGAATCACTGGATATAGCCACAGATAATACATAATATATATGACCACTCATGGTCTTAAAGGTACCTGTCTTGACGTCCCATAGTCTCACCGTCTAATCATAACTTCCGATACGATGAACTCTGAATCACTGGATATAGCCACAGATAATACATAATATATATGACCACTCATGGTCTTACAGGTACCTGTCTTGACGTCCCATATTCTCACCGTCTTATCTCCACTTCCCGATACGATGAACTCTGAATCACTGGATATAGCCACAGCATATACATAATGTGTGTGACCACTCATGGTCTTAAAGGTACCTGTCTTGACGTTCCATAGTCTCACCGTATTATCTCAACTTCCCGATACGATGAACTCTGAATCACTGGATATAGCCACAGCATATACCTAATGTGTGTGACCACTCATGGTCTTACAGGTACCTGTCTTGACGTCCCATAGTCTCACCGTATAATCATAACTTCCGATACGATGAACTCTGAATCACTGGATATAGCCACAGATAATACATAATGTGTGTGACCACTCATGGTCTTACAGGTACCTGTCTTGACGTCCCATAGTCTCACCGTCTAATCATAACTTCCGATACGATGAACTCTGAATCACTGGATATAGCCACAGATAATACAGAACTAGTGTGACCACTCATGGTCTTAAAGGTACCTGTCTTGACGTTCCATAGTCTCACCGTCTTATCTCCACTTCCCGATACGATGAACTCTGAATCACTGGATATAGCCACATATAATACAGAACTAGTGTGACCACTCATGGTCTTACAGGTACCTGTCTTGACGTCCCATAGTCTCACCGTCTTATCTCCACTTCCCGATACAATGAACTCTGAATCACTGGATATAGCCACAGATGATACAGAACTAGTGTGACCACTCATGGTCTTACAGGTACCTGTCTTGACGTTCCATAGTCTCACCGTCTTATCTCCACTTCCCGATACGATGAACTCTGAATCACTGGATATAGCCACAGATAATACAGAACTAGTGTGACCACTCATGGTCTTACAGGTACCTGTCTTGACGTCCCATAGTCTCACCGTAGAATCTCAACTTCCCGATACGATGAACTCTGAATCACTGGATATAGCCACAGATGATACAGAACTAGTGTGACCACTCATGGTCTTACAGGTACCTGTCTTGACGTCCCATAGTCTCACCGTAGAATCTCAACTTCCCGATACGATGAACTCTGAATCACTGGATATAGCCACAGATGATACATAATAAGTGTGACCACTCATGGTCTTACAGGTACCTGTCTTGACGTCCCATAGTCTCACCGTAGAATCTCCACTGCCCGATACGATGAACTCATTTACTGAATATAGCCACAGATGATACAAAATAAGTGTGACCACTCATGGTCTTACAGGTACCTGTCTTGACGTCCCATAGTCTCACCGTAGAATCTCACTTCCCGATACGATGAACTCATTTACTGGATATAGCCACAGATGATACATAATAAGTGTGACCACTCATGGTCTTACAGGTACCTGTCTTGACGTCCCATAGTCTCACCGTATAATCATGACTTCCCGATACGATGAACTCTGAATCACTGGATATAGCCACAGATGATACATAATGTGTGTGACAACTCATGGTCTTACAGGTACCTGTCTTGACGTCCCATAGTCTCACCGTAGAATCTCAACTTCCCGATACGATGAACTCTGAATCACTGGATATAGCCACAGATGATACATAATAAGTGTGACCACTCATGGTCTTACAGGTACCTGTCTTGACGTCCCATAGTCTCACCGTAGAATCTCCACTGCCCGATACGATGAACTATGAATCACTGGATATAGCCACAGATAATACAAAATAAGTGTGACCACTCATGGTCTTACAGGTACCTGTCTTGACGTCCCATAGTCTCACCGTATAATCATGACTTCCCGATACGATGAACTCTGAATCACTGGATATAGCCACAGATAATACATAATATATATGACCACTCATGGTCTTACAGGTACCTGTCTTGACGTCCCATAGTCTCACCGTCTAATCATAACTTCCCGATACGATGAACTCTGAATCACTGGATATAGCCACAGATGATACAAAATAAGTGTGACCACTCATGGTCTTACAGGTACCTGTCTTGACGTCCCATAGTCTCACCGTCTTATCATGACTTCCCGATACGATGAACTCTGAATCACTGGATATAGCCACAGATCTTACATAATGTGTGTGACAACTCATGGTCTTAAAGGTACCTGTCTTGACGTTCCATAGTCTCACCGTATAATCATGACTTCCCGATACGATGAACTCTGAATCACTGGATATAGCCACAGATGATACATAATATATATGACCACTCATGGTCTTACAGGTACCTGTCTTGACGTCCCATAGTCTCACCGTCTTATCTCCACTTCCCGATACAATGAACTCTGAATCACTGGATATAGCCACAGATAATACATAATATGTGTGACCACTCATGGTCTTACAGGTACCTGTCTTGACGTCCCATAGTCTCACCGTATAATCATGACTTCCCGATACGATGAACTCTGAATCACTGGATATAGCCACAGATAATACATAATATATATGACCACTCATGGTCTTAAAGGTACCTGTCTTGACGTCCCATAGTCTCACCGTCTTATCTCCACTTCCCGATACGATGAACTCTGAATCACTGGATATAGCCACAGATAATACAGAACTAGTGTGACCACTCATGGTCTTACAGGTACCTGTCTTGACGTCCCATAGTCTCACCGTATAATCATGACTTCCCGATACGATGAACTCTGAATCACTGGATATAGCCACAGATAATACATAATATATATGACCACTCATGGTCTTACAGGTACCTGTCTTGACGTCCCATAGTCTCACCGTCTTATCTCCACTTCCCGATACAATGAACTCTGAATCACTGGATATAGCCACAGCATATACCTAATGTGTGTGACCACTCATGGTCTTACAGGTACCTGTCTTGACGTCCCATAGTCTCACCGTATAATCATGACTTCCCGATACGATGAACTCTGAATCACTGGATATAGCCACAGCATATACATAATGTGTGTGACCACTCATGGTCTTACAGGTACCTGTCTTGACGTCCCATAGTCTCACCGTCTAAACTGCACTTCCCGATACGATGAACTCTGAATCACTGGATATAGCCACAGATAATACATAATATGTGTGACCACTCATGGTCTTACAGGTACCTGTCTTGACGTCCCATAGTCTCACCGTATAATCATGACTTCCCGATACGATGAACTCTGAATCACTGGATATAGCCACAGATAATACAGAACTAGTGTGACCACTCATGGTCTTAAAGGTACCTGTCTTGACGTCCCATAGTCTCACCGTATAATCATGACTTCCCGATACGATGAACTCTGAATCACTGGATATAGCCACAGCATATACATAATGTGTGTGACCACTCATGGTCTTACAGGTACCTGTCTTGACGTCCCATAGTCTCACCGTCTAAACTGCACTTCCCGATACGATGAACTCTGAATCACTGGATATAGCCACAGATAATACATAATATGTGTGACCACTCATGGTCTTACAGGTACCTGTCTTGACGTCCCATAGTCTCACCGTCTTATCTCCACTTCCCGATACGATGAACTCTGAATCACTGGATATAGCCACAGATAATACAGAACTAGTGTGACCACTCATGGTCTTACAGGTACCTGTCTTGACGTCCCATAGTCTCACCGTATAATCATGACTTCCCGATACGATGAACTCTGAATCACTGGATATAGCCACAGATAATACATAATATATATGACCACTCATGGTCTTACAGGTACCTGTCTTGACGTCCCATAGTCTCACCGTCTTATCTCCACTTCCCGATACAATGAACTCTGAATCACTGGATATAGCCACAGCATATACCTAATGTGTGTGACCACTCATGGTCTTACAGGTACCTGTCTTGACGTCCCATAGTCTCACCGTATAATCATGACTTCCCGATACGATGAACTCTGAATCACTGGATATAGCCACAGCATATACATAATGTGTGTGACCACTCATGGTCTTACAGGTACCTGTCTTGACGTCCCATAGTCTCACCGTCTAAACTGCACTTCCCGATACGATGAACTCTGAATCACTGGATATAGCCACAGATAATACATAATATGTGTGACCACTCATGGTCTTACAGGTACCTGTCTTGACGTCCCATAGTCTCACCGTATAATCATGACTTCCCGATACGATGAACTCTGAATCACTGGATATAGCCACAGATAATACAGAACTAGTGTGACCACTCATGGTCTTAAAGGTACCTGTCTTGACGTCCCATAGTCTCACCGTATAATCATGACTTCCCGATACGATGAACTCTGAATCACTGGATATAGCCACAGATAATACAGAACTAGTGTGACCACTCATGGTCTTACAGGTACCTGTCTTGACGTCCCATAGTCTCACCGTCTTATCTCCACTTCCCGATACGATGAACTCTGAATCACTGGATATAGCCACAGATAATACAGAACTAGTGTGACCACTCATGGTCTTAAAGGTACCTGTCTTGACGTCCCATAGTCTCACCGTATAATCATGACTTCCCGATACGATGAACTCTGAATCACTGGATATAGCCACAGATAATACAGAACTAGTGTGACCACTCATGGTCTTACAGGTACCTGTCTTGACGTCCCATAGTCTCACCGTCTAAACTGCACTTCCCGATACGATGAACTCTGAATCACTGGATATAGCCACAGATAATACAGAACTAGTGTGACCACTCATGGTCTTACAGGTACCTGTCTTGACGTCCCATAGTCTCACCGTATAATCTACACTTCCCGATACGATGAACTCTGAATCACTGGATATAGCCACAGATAATACAGAACTAGTGTGACCACTCATGGTCTTAAAGGTACCTGTCTTGACGTTCCATAGTCTCACCGTCTTATCTCCACTTCCCGATACGATGAACTCTGAATCACTGGATATAGCCACAGATAATATAGAACTAGTGTGACCACTCATGGTCTTACAGGTACCTGTCTTGACGTCCCATAGTCTCACCGTATAATCATGACTTCCCGATACGATGAACTCTGAATCACTGGATATAGCCACAGCATATACCTAATGTGTGTGACCACTCATGGTCTTACAGGTACCTGTCTTGACGTCCCATAGTCTCACCGTATAATCATGACTTCCCGATACGATGAACTCTGAATCACTGGATATAGCCACAGATAATACAGAACTAGTGTGACCACTCATGGTCTTACAGGTACCTGTCTTGACGTCCCATAGTCTCACCGTCTTATCTCCACTTCCCGATACGATGAACTCTGAATCACTGGATATAGCCACAGATAATACAGAACTAGTGTGACCACTCATGGTCTTACAGGTACCTGTCTTGACGTCCCATATTCTCACCGTCTTATCTCCACTTCCCGATACGATGAACTCTGAATCACTGGATATAGCCACAGCATATACATAATGTGTGTGACCACTCATGGTCTTACAGGTACCTGTCTTGACGTCCCATAGTCTCACCGTCTTATCTCCACTTCCCGATACGATGAACTCTGAATCACTGGATATAGCCACAGATAATACATAATATGTGTGACCACTCATGGTCTTACAGCTACCTGTCTTGACGTCCCATAGTCTCACCGTATAATCATGACTTCCCGATACGATGAACTCTGAATCACTGGATATAGCCACAGATAATACATAATATATATGACCACTCATGGTCTTAAAGGTACCTGTCTTGACGTCCCATAGTCTCACCGTATAATCATGACTTCCCGATACGATGAACTCTGAATCACTGGATATAGCCACAGATAATACATAATATATATGACCACTCATGGTCTTAAAGGTACCTGTCTTGACGTCCCATAGTCTCACCGTATAATCATGACTTCCCGATACGATGAACTCTGAATCACTGGATATAGCCACAGATGATACATAATGTGTGTGACCACTCATGGTCTTACAGGTACCTGTCTTGACGTCCCATAGTCTCACCGTCTTATCTCCACTTCCCGATACGATGAACTCTGAATCACTGGATATAGCCACAGATAATACAGAACTAGTGTGACCACTCATGGTCTTACAGGTACCTGTCTTGACGTCCCATAGTCTCACCGTCTAAACTGCACTTCCCGATACGATGAACTCTGAATCACTGGATATAGCCACAGATGATACATAATGTGTGTGACCACTCATGGTCTTACAGGTACCTGTCTTGACGTCCCATAGTCTCACCGTCTTATCTCCACTTCCCGATACGATGAACTCTGAATCACTGGATATAGCCACAGATAATACATAATATATATGACCACTCATGGTCTTAAAGGTACCTGTCTTGACGTCCCATAGTCTCACCGTCTAATCTCAACTTCCCGATACGATGAACTCTGAATCACTGGATATAGCCACAGATAATACATAATATATATGACCACTCATGGTCTTACAGGTACCTGTCTTGACGTCCCATAGTCTCACCGTCTTATCTCCACTTCCCGATACGATGAACTCTGAATCACTGGATATAGCCACAGATAATACAGAACTAGTGTGACCACTCATGGTCTTACAGGTACCTGTCTTGACGTCCCATAGTCTCACCGTATAATCATGACTTCCCGATACGATGAACTCTGAATCACTGGATATAGCCACAGATGATACATAATGTGTGTGACCACTCATGGTCTTAAAGGTACCTGTCTTGACGTCCCATAGTCTCACCGTATAATCATGACTTCCCGATACGATGAACTCTGAATCACTGGATATAGCCACAGATAATACAGAACTAGTGTGACCACTCATGGTCTTACAGGTACCTGTCTTGACGTCCCATAGTCTCACCGTCTAAACTGCACTTCCCGATACGATGAACTCTGAATCACTGGATATAGCCACAGATAATACATAATGTGTGTGACCACTCATGGTCTTACAGGTACCTGTCTTGACGTTCCATAGTCTCACCGTATTATCTCAACTTCCCGATACGATGAACTCTGAATCACTGGATATAGCCACAGCAGATACATAATCTGTGTGACCACTCATGGTCTTACAGGTACCTGTCTTGACGTCCCATAGTCTCACCGTATAAACTGCACTTCTCGATACGATGAACTCTGAATCACTGGATATAGCCACAGCATATACCTAATGTGTGTGACCACTCATGGTCTTACAGGTACCTGTCTTGACGTCCCATAGTCTCACCGTATAATCATGACTTCCCGATACGATGAACTCTGAATCACTGGATATAGCCACAGATAATACATAATATATATGACCACTCATGGTCTTAAAGGTACCTGTCTTGACGTCCCATAGTCTCACCGTCTAAACTGCACTTCCCGATACGATGAACTCTGAATCACTGGATATAGCCACAGATAATACATAATATATATGACCACTCATGGTCTTAAAGGTACCTGTCTTGACGTCCCATAGTCTCACCGTCTTATCTCAACTTCCCGATACGATGAACTCTGAATCACTTTATATAGCCACAGCATATACCTAATGTGTGTGACCACTCATGGTCTTACAGGTACCTGTCTTGACGTCCCATAGTCTCACCGTCTTATCTCCACTTCCCGATACGATGAACTCTGAATCACTGGATATAGCCACAGATAATACAGAACTAGTGTTACCACTCATGGTCTTACAGGTACCTGTCTTGACGTCCCATATTCTCACCGTCTTATCTCCACTTCCCGATACGATGAACTCTGAATCACTGGATATAGCCACAGCATATACATAATGTGTGTGACCACTCATGGTCTTACAGGTACCTGTCTTGACGTCCCATAGTCTCACCGTCTAATCATAACTTCCCGATACGATGAACTCTGAATCACTGGATATAGCCACAGATAATACAGAACTAGTGTGACCACTCATGGTCTTACAGGTACCTGTCTTGACGTCCCATAGTCTCACCGTATAATCATGACTTCCCGATACGATGAACTCTGAATCACTGGATATAGCCACAGATAATACAGAACTAGTGTGACCACTCATGGTCTTACAGGTACCTGTCTTGACGTCCCATATTCTCACCGTCTTATCTCCACTTCCCGATACGATGAACTCTGAATCACTGGATATAGCCACAGCATATACCTAATGTGTGTGACCACTCATGGTCTTACAGGTACCTGTCTTGACGTCCCATAGTCTCACCGTCTAATCTCAACTTCCCGATACGATGAACTCTGAATCACTGGATATAGCCACAGATAATACAGAACTAGTGTGACCACTCATGGTCTTACAGGTACCTGTCTTGACGTCCCATATTCTCACCGTCTTATCTCCACTTCCCGATACGATGAACTCTGAATCACTGGATATAGCCACAGCATATACATAATGTGTGTGACCACTCATGGTCTTACAGGTACCTGTCTTGACGTCCCATAGTCTCACCGTCTTATCTCCACTTCCCGATACGATGAACTCTGAATCACTGGATATAGCCACAGATAATACATAATATGTGTGACCACTCATGGTCTTACAGCTACCTGTCTTGACGTCCCATAGTCTCACCGTATAATCATGACTTCCCGATACGATGAACTCTGAATCACTGGATATAGCCACAGATAATACATAATATATATGACCACTCATGGTCTTAAAGGTACCTGTCTTGACGTCCCATAGTCTCACCGTATAATCATGACTTCCCGATACGATGAACTCTGAATCACTGGATATAGCCACAGATAATACATAATATATATGACCACTCATGGTCTTAAAGGTACCTGTCTTGACGTCCCATAGTCTCACCGTATAATCATGACTTCCCGATACGATGAACTCTGAATCACTGGATATAGCCACAGATGATACATAATGTGTGTGACCACTCATGGTCTTACAGGTACCTGTCTTGACGTCCCATAGTCTCACCGTCTTATCTCCACTTCCCGATACGATGAACTCTGAATCACTGGATATAGCCACAGATAATACAGAACTAGTGTGACCACTCATGGTCTTACAGGTACCTGTCTTGACGTCCCATAGTCTCACCGTCTAAACTGCACTTCCCGATACGATGAACTCTGAATCACTGGATATAGCCACAGATGATACATAATGTGTGTGACCACTCATGGTCTTACAGGTACCTGTCTTGACGTCCCATAGTCTCACCGTCTTATCTCCACTTCCCGATACGATGAACTCTGAATCACTGGATATAGCCACAGATAATACATAATATATATGACCACTCATGGTCTTAAAGGTACCTGTCTTGACGTCCCATAGTCTCACCGTCTAATCTCAACTTCCCGATACGATGAACTCTGAATCACTGGATATAGCCACAGATAATACATAATATATATGACCACTCATGGTCTTACAGGTACCTGTCTTGACGTCCCATAGTCTCACCGTCTTATCTCCACTTCCCGATACGATGAACTCTGAATCACTGGATATAGCCACAGATAATACAGAACTAGTGTGACCACTCATGGTCTTACAGGTACCTGTCTTGACGTCCCATAGTCTCACCGTATAATCATGACTTCCCGATACGATGAACTCTGAATCACTGGATATAGCCACAGATGATACATAATGTGTGTGACCACTCATGGTCTTAAAGGTACCTGTCTTGACGTCCCATAGTCTCACCGTATAATCATGACTTCCCGATACGATGAACTCTGAATCACTGGATATAGCCACAGATAATACAGAACTAGTGTGACCACTCATGGTCTTACAGGTACCTGTCTTGACGTCCCATAGTCTCACCGTCTAAACTGCACTTCCCGATACGATGAACTCTGAATCACTGGATATAGCCACAGATAATACATAATGTGTGTGACCACTCATGGTCTTACAGGTACCTGTCTTGACGTTCCATAGTCTCACCGTATTATCTCAACTTCCCGATACGATGAACTCTGAATCACTGGATATAGCCACAGCAGATACATAATCTGTGTGACCACTCATGGTCTTACAGGTACCTGTCTTGACGTCCCATAGTCTCACCGTATAAACTGCACTTCTCGATACGATGAACTCTGAATCACTGGATATAGCCACAGCATATACCTAATGTGTGTGACCACTCATGGTCTTACAGGTACCTGTCTTGACGTCCCATAGTCTCACCGTATAATCATGACTTCCCGATACGATGAACTCTGAATCACTGGATATAGCCACAGATAATACATAATATATATGACCACTCATGGTCTTAAAGGTACCTGTCTTGACGTCCCATAGTCTCACCGTCTAAACTGCACTTCCCGATACGATGAACTCTGAATCACTGGATATAGCCACAGATAATACATAATATATATGACCACTCATGGTCTTAAAGGTACCTGTCTTGACGTCCCATAGTCTCACCGTCTTATCTCAACTTCCCGATACGATGAACTCTGAATCACTTTATATAGCCACAGCATATACCTAATGTGTGTGACCACTCATGGTCTTACAGGTACCTGTCTTGACGTCCCATAGTCTCACCGTCTTATCTCCACTTCCCGATACGATGAACTCTGAATCACTGGATATAGCCACAGATAATACAGAACTAGTGTTACCACTCATGGTCTTACAGGTACCTGTCTTGACGTCCCATATTCTCACCGTCTTATCTCCACTTCCCGATACGATGAACTCTGAATCACTGGATATAGCCACAGCATATACATAATGTGTGTGACCACTCATGGTCTTACAGGTACCTGTCTTGACGTCCCATAGTCTCACCGTCTAATCATAACTTCCCGATACGATGAACTCTGAATCACTGGATATAGCCACAGATAATACAGAACTAGTGTGACCACTCATGGTCTTACAGGTACCTGTCTTGACGTCCCATAGTCTCACCGTATAATCATGACTTCCCGATACGATGAACTCTGAATCACTGGATATAGCCACAGCATATACCTAATGTGTGTGACCACTCATGGTCTTACAGGTACCTGTCTTGACGTCCCATAGTCTCACCGTATAATCATGACTTCCCGATACGATGAACTCTGAATCACTGGATATAGCCACAGATAATACAGAACTAGTGTGACCACTCATGGTCTTAAAGGTACCTGTCTTGACGTCCCATAGTCTCACCGTCTAATCTCAACTTCCCGATACGATGAACTCTGAATCACTTTATATAGCCACAGCATATACATTATTAGTGTGACCACTCATGGTCTTACAGGTACCTGTCTTGACGTCCCATAGTCTCACCGTACAATCATGACTTCCCGATACAATGAACTCTGAATCACTGGATATAGCCACAGCAGATACATAATCTGTGTGACCACTCATGGTCTTACAGGTACCTGTCTTGACGTCCCATAGTCTCACCGTATAATCATGACTTCCCGATACGATGAACTCTGAATCACTGGATATAGCCACAGATGATACATAATGTGTGTGACCACTCATGGTCTTACAGGTACCTGTCTTGACGTCCCATAGTCTCACCGTCTAAACTGCACTTCCCGATACGATGAACTCTGAATCACTGGATATAGCCACAGATAATACAGAACTAGTGTGACCACTCATGGTCTTACAGCTACCTGTCTTGACGTCCCATAGTCTCACCGTATAATCATGACTTCCCGATACAATGAACTCTGAATGACTGGATATAGCCACAGCATATACCTAATGTGTGTGACCACTCATGGTCTTAAAGGTACCTGTCTTGACGTTCCATAGTCTCACCGTATTATCTCAACTTCCCGATGCGATGAACTCTGAATCACTGGATATAGCCACAGCAGATACATAATATATATGACCACTCATGGTCTTACAGGTACCTGTCTTGACGTCCCATAGTCTCACCGTATAATCATGACTTCCCGATACGATGAACTCTGAATCACTGGATATAGCCACAGATAATACATAATATATATGACCACTCATGGTCTTACAGGTACCTGTCTTGACGTCCCATAGTCTCACCGTATAATCATGACTTCCCGATACGATGAACTCTGAATCACTGGATATAGCCACAGATAATACAGAACTAGTGTGACCACTCATGGTCTTACAGGTACCTGTCTTGACGTCCCATATTCTCACCGTCTTATCTCCACTTCCCGATACGATGAACTCTGAATCACTGGATATAGCCACAGATGATACATAATA
Source organism: Loxodes magnus (assembly GCA_946699065.1). Classification (NCBI taxonomy): domain Eukaryota; phylum Ciliophora; class Karyorelictea; order Loxodida; family Loxodidae; genus Loxodes; species Loxodes magnus. Next base: position 843,851 of record CAMPDV010000054.1, on the reverse strand, counting down.
TATATGACCACTCATGGTCTTACAGGTACCTGTCTTGACGTCCCATAGTCTCACCGTCTTATCTCCACTTCCCGATACAATGAACTCTGAATCACTGGATATAGCCACAGATAATACATAATATGTGTGACCACTCATGGTCTTACAGGTACCTGTCTTGACGTCCCATAGTCTCACCGTATAATCATGACTTCCCGATACGATGAACTCTGAATCACTGGATATAGCCACAGCATATACATAATGTGTGTGACCACTCATGGTCTTACAGGTACCTGTCTTGACGTCCCATAGTCTCACCGTCTAAACTGCACTTCCCGATACGATGAACTCTGAATCACTGGATATAGCCACAGATAATACATAATATGTGTGACCACTCATGGTCTTACAGGTACCTGTCTTGACGTCCCATAGTCTCACCGTATAATCATGACTTCCCGATACGATGAACTCTGAATCACTGGATATAGCCACAGATAATACATAATATATATGACCACTCATGGTCTTAAAGGTACCTGTCTTGACGTCCCATAGTCTCACCGTCTTATCTCCACTTCCCGATACGATGAACTCTGAATCACTGGATATAGCCACAGATAATACAGAACTAGTGTGACCACTCATGGTCTTACAGGTACCTGTCTTGACGTCCCATAGTCTCACCGTCTTATCTCCACTTCCCGATACAATGAACTCTGAATCACTGGATATAGCCACAGATAATACAGAACTAGTGTGACCACTCATGGTCTTAAAGGTACCTGTCTTGACGTCCCATAGTCTCACCGTCTTATCTCCACTTCCCGATACGATGAACTCTGAATCACTGGATATAGCCACAGATGATACATAATGTGTGTGACCACTCATGGTCTTACAGGTACCTGTCTTGACGTCCCATAGTCTCACCGTATAATCATGACTTCCCGATACGATGAACTCTGAATCACTGGATATAGCCACAGATGATACATAATATATATGGCCACTCATGGTCTTACAGGTACCTGTCTTGACGTCCCATAGTCTCACCGTCTTATCTCCACTTCCCGATACGATGAACTCTGAATCACTGGATATAGCCACAGATAATACATAATGTGTGTGACCACTCATGGTCTTACAGGTACCTGTCTTGACGTCCCATAGTCTCACCGTCTAAACTGCACTTCCCGATACGATGAACTCTGAATCACTGGATATAGCCACAGATAATACATAATATATATGACCACTCATGGTCTTACAGGTACCTGTCTTGACGTCCCATAGTCTCACCGTATAATCATGACTTCCCGATACGATGAACTCTGAATCACTGGATATAGCCACAGATAATACATAATATATATGACCACTCATGGTCTTAAAGGTACCTGTCTTGACGTCCCATAGTCTCACCGTCTTATCTCCACTTCCCGATACGATGAACTCTGAATCACTGGATATAGCCACAGATAATACATAATATATATGACCACTCATGGTCTTAAAGGTACCTGTCTTGACGTCCCATAGTCTCACCGTCTTATCTCCACTTCCCGATACGATGAACTCTGAATCACTGGATATAGCCACAGATAATACAGAACTAGTGTGACCACTCATGGTCTTACAGGTACCTGTCTTGACGTCCCATAGTCTCACCGTATAATCATGACTTCCCGATACGATGAACTCTGAATCACTGGATATAGCCACAGATGATACATAATGTGTGTGACCACTCATGGTCTTACAGGTACCTGTCTTGACGTCCCATAGTCTCACCGTCTTATCTCCACTTCCCGATACGATGAACTCTGAATCACTGGATATAGCCACAGATAATACATAATATGTGTGACCACTCATGGTCTTACAGGTACCTGTCTTGACGTCCCATAGTCTCACCGTATAATCATGACTTCCCGATACGATGAACTCTGAATCACTGGATATAGCCACAGATGATACATAATGTGTGTGACCACTCATGGTCTTACAGGTACCTGTCTTGATGTCCCATAGTCTCACCGTATAATCATGACTTCCCGATACGATGAACTCTGAATCACTGGATATAGCCACAGATAATACAGAACTAGTGTGACCACTCATGGTCTTACAGGTACCTGTCTTGACGTCCCATAGTCTCACCGTCTAAACTGCACTTCCCGATACGATGAACTCTGAATCACTGGATATAGCCACAGATAATACATAATATATATGACCACTCATGGTCTTACAGGTACCTGTCTTGACGTCCCATAGTCTCACCGTCTTATCTCCACTTCCCGATACGATGAACTCTGAATCACTGGATATAGCCACAGATAATACATAATGTGTGTGACCACTCATGGTCTTACAGGTACCTGTCTTGACGTCCCATAGTCTCACCGTCTTATCTCCACTTCCCGATACGATTAACTCTGAATCACTGGATATAGCCACAGCAGATACATATCCTGTGTAACCACTCATGGTCTTACAGGTACCTGTCTTGACGTCCCATAGTCTCACCGTCTTATCTCCACTTCCCGATACGATGAACTCTGAATCACTGGATATAGCCACAGATAATACATAATATATATGACCACTCATGGTCTTAAAGGTACCTGTCTTGACGACCCATATTCTCACCGTCTAATCTCAACTTCCCGATACGATGAACTCTGAATCACTTTATATAGCCACAGCATATACCTAATGTGTGTGACCACTCATGGTCTTACAGGTACCTGTCTTGACGTCCCATAGTCTCACCGTCTAATCATAACTTCCCGATACGATGAACTCTGAATCACTGGATATAGCCACAGCATATACATAATCTGTGTGACCACTCATGGTCTTACAGGTACCTGTCTTGACGTCCCATAGTCTCACCGTATAATCATGACTTCCCGATACGATGAACACTGAATCACTGGATATAGCCACAGATAATACAGAACTAGTGTGACCACTCATGGTCTTACAGGTACCTGTCTTGACGTCCCATAGTCTCACCGTATAATCATGACTTCCCGATACGATGAACTCTGAATCACTGGATATAGCCACAGATGATACATAATATATATGACCACTCATGGTCTTACAGGTACCTGTCTTGACGTCCCATAGTCTCACCGTCTTATCTCCACTTCCCGATACGATGAACTCTGAATCACTGGATATAGCCACAGATAATACAGAACTAGTGTGACCACTCATGGTCTTACAGGTACCTGTCTTGACGTCCCATAGTCTCACCGTCTTATCTCCACTTCCCGATACGATGAACTCTGAATCACTGGATATAGCCACAGATAATACATAATATATATGACCACTCATGGTCTTAAAGGTACCTGTCTTGACGTCCCATAGTCTCACCGTCTTATCTCCACTTCCCGATACGATGAACTCTGAATCACTGGATATAGCCACAGATAATACAGAACTAGTGTGACCACTCATGGTCTTACAGGTACCTGTCTTGACGTCCCATAGTCTCACCGTATAATCATGACTTCCCGATACGATGAACTCTGAATCACTGGATATAGCCACAGATGATACATAATGTGTGTGACCACTCATGGTCTTACAGGTACCTGTCTTGACGTCCCATAGTCTCACCGTCTTATCTCCACTTCCCGATACGATGAACTCTGAATCACTGGATATAGCCACAGATAATACATAATATGTGTGACCACTCATGGTCTTACAGGTACCTGTCTTGACGTCCCATAGTCTCACCGTATAATCATGACTTCCCGATACGATGAACTCTGAATCACTGGATATAGCCACAGATGATACATAATGTGTGTGACCACTCATGGTCTTACAGGTACCTGTCTTGATGTCCCATAGTCTCACCGTATAATCATGACTTCCCGATACGATGAACTCTGAATCACTGGATATAGCCACAGATAATACAGAACTAGTGTGACCACTCATGGTCTTACAGGTACCTGTCTTGACGTCCCATAGTCTCACCGTCTAAACTGCACTTCCCGATACGATGAACTCTGAATCACTGGATATAGCCACAGATAATACATAATATATATGACCACTCATGGTCTTACAGGTACCTGTCTTGACGTCCCATAGTCTCACCGTCTTATCTCCACTTCCCGATACGATGAACTCTGAATCACTGGATATAGCCACAGATAATACATAATGTGTGTGACCACTCATGGTCTTACAGGTACCTGTCTTGACGTCCCATAGTCTCACCGTCTTATCTCCACTTCCCGATACGATTAACTCTGAATCACTGGATATAGCCACAGCAGATACATATCCTGTGTAACCACTCATGGTCTTACAGGTACCTGTCTTGACGTCCCATAGTCTCACCGTCTTATCTCCACTTCCCGATACGATGAACTCTGAATCACTGGATATAGCCACAGATAATACATAATATATATGACCACTCATGGTCTTAAAGGTACCTGTCTTGACGACCCATATTCTCACCGTCTAATCTCAACTTCCCGATACGATGAACTCTGAATCACTTTATATAGCCACAGCATATACCTAATGTGTGTGACCACTCATGGTCTTACAGGTACCTGTCTTGACGTCCCATAGTCTCACCGTCTAATCATAACTTCCCGATACGATGAACTCTGAATCACTGGATATAGCCACAGCATATACATAATCTGTGTGACCACTCATGGTCTTACAGGTACCTGTCTTGACGTCCCATAGTCTCACCGTATAATCATGACTTCCCGATACGATGAACACTGAATCACTGGATATAGCCACAGATAATACAGAACTAGTGTGACCACTCATGGTCTTACAGGTACCTGTCTTGACGTCCCATAGTCTCACCGTCTAATCTCAACTTCCCGATACGATGAACTCTGAATCACTTTATATAGCCACAGCATATACATTATTAGTGTGACCACTCATGGTCTTACAGGTACCTGTCTTGACGTCCCATAGTCTCACCGTATAATCATGACTTCCCGATACGATGAACTCTGAATCACTGGATATAGCCACAGATGATACATAATATATATGACCACTCATGGTCTTACAGGTACCTGTCTTGACGTCCCATAGTCTCACCGTCTTATCTCCACTTCCCGATACGATGAACTCTGAATCACTGGATATAGCCACAGATAATACAGAACTAGTGTGACCACTCATGGTCTTACAGGTACCTGTCTTGACGTCCCATAGTCTCACCGTCTAAACTGCACTTCCCGATACGATGAACTCTGAATCACTGGATATAGCCACAGATAATACAGAACTAGTGTGACCACTCATGGTCTTACAGGTACCTGTCTTGACGTCCCATAGTCTCACCGTCTAATCATAACTTCCCGATACGATGAACTCTGAATCACTGGATATAGCCACAGATAATACAGAACTAGTGTGACCACTCATGGTCTTACAGGTACCTGTCTTGACGTCCCATAGTCTCACCGTATAATCTACACTTCCCGATACGATGAACTCTGAATCACTGGATATAGCCACAGATAATACAGAACTAGTGTGACCACTCATGGTCTTACAGGTACCTGTCTTGACGTCCCATAGTCTCACCGTCTTATCTCCACTTCCCGATACGATGAACTCTGAATCACTGGATATAGCCACAGATAATACAGAACTAGTGTGACCACTCATGGTCTTACAGGTACCTGTCTTGACGTCCCATAGTCTCACCGTCTTATCTCCACTTCCCGATACGATGAACTCTGAATCACTGGATATAGCCACAGATAATACAGAACTAGTGTGACCACTCATGGTCTTACAGGTACCTGTCTTGACGTCCCATAGTCTCACCGTCTTATCTCCACTTCCCGATACGATGAACTCTGAATCACTGGATATAGCCACATATAATACAGAACTAGTGTGACCACTCATGGTCTTACAGGTACCTGTCTTGACGTCCCATAGTCTCACCGTCTAAACTGCACTTCCCGATACGATGAACTCTGAATCACTGGATATAGCCACAGATGATACATAATGTGTGTGACCACTCATGGTCTTACAGGTACCTGTCTTGACGTCCCATAGTCTCACCGTATAATCATGACTTCCCGATACGATGAACTCTGAATCACTGGATATAGCCACAGATAATACATAATGTGTGTGACCACTCATGGTCTTACAGGTACCTGTCTTGATGTCCCATAGTCTCACCGTATAATCATGACTTCCCGATACGATGAACTCTGAATCACTGGATATAGCCACAGATAATACATAATATATATGACCACTCATGGTCTTAAAGGTACCTGTCTTGACGTCCCATAGTCTCACCGTCTAATCTCAACTTCCCGATACGATGAACTCTGAATCACTTTATATAGCCACAGCATATACCTAATGTGTGTGACCACTCATGGTCTTACAGGTACCTGTCTTGACGTCCCATAGTCTCACCGTATAATCTACACTTCCCGATACGATGAACTCTGAATCACTGGATATAGCCACAGATGATACATAATATATATGACCACTCATGGTCTTACAGGTACCTGTCTTGACGTCCCATAGTCTCACCGTCTTATCTCCACTTCCCGATACGATGAACTCTGAATCACTGGATATAGCCACAGATAATACATAATATATATGACCACTCATGGTCTTACAGGTACCTGTCTTGACGTCCCATAGTCTCACCGTATAATCATGACTTCCCGATACGATGAACTCTGAATCACTGGATATAGCCACAGATAATACAGAACTAGTGTGACCACTCATGGTCTTAAAGGTACCTGTCTTGACGTCCCATAGTCTCACCGTCTTATCTCCACTTCCCGATACGATGAACTCTGAATCACTGGATATAGCCACAGATAATACATAATCTGTGTGACCACTCATGGTCTTACAGGTACCTGTCTTGACGTCCCATAGTCTCACCGTATAATCATGACTTCCCGATACGATGAACTCTGAATCACTGGATATAGCCACAGATGATACATAATGTGTGTGACCACTCATGGTCTTACAGGTACCTGTCTTGACGTCCCATAGTCTCACCGTATAATCATGACTTCCCGATACGATGAACTCTGAATCACTGGATATAGCCACAGATGATACATAATGTGTGTGACCACTCATGGTCTTACAGGTACCTGTCTTGATGTCCCATAGTCTCACCGTCTTATCTCCACTTCCCGATACGATGAACTCTGAATCACTGGATATAGCCACAGATGATACATAATGTGTGTGACCACTCATGGTCTTACAGGTACCTGTCTTGACGTCCCATAGTCTCACCGTATAATCATGACTTCCCGATACGATGAACTCTGAATCACTGGATATAGCCACAGATGATACATAATGTGTGTGACCACTCATGGTCTTACAGGTACCTGTCTTGACGTCCCATAGTCTCACCGTATAATCATGACTTCCCGATACGATGAACTCTGAATCACTGGATATAGCCACAGATAATACATAATATATATGACCACTCATGGTCTTAAAGGTACCTGTCTTGACGTCCCATAGTCTCACCGTCTTATCTCCACTTCCCGATACGATGAACTCTGAATCACTGGATATAGCCACAGATAATACATAATATATATGACCACTCATGGTCTTAAAGGTACCTGTCTTGACGTCCGATAGTCTCACCGTCTTATCTCCACTTCCCGATACGATGAACTCTGAATCACTGGATATAGCCACAGATAATACAGAACTAGTGTGACCACTCATGGTCTTACAGGTACCTGTCTTGACGTCCCATAGTCTCACCGTATAATCATGACTTCCCGATACGATGAACTCTGAATCACTGGATATAGCCACAGATGATACATAATGTGTGTGACCACTCATGGTCTTACAGGTACCTGTCTTGACGTCCCATAGTCTCACCGTCTTATCTCCACTTCCCGATACGATGAACTCTGAATCACTGGATATAGCCACAGATCTTACATAATATGTGTTACCACTCATGGTCTTACAGGTACCTGTCTTGACGTCCCATAGTCTCACCGTATAATCATGACTTCCCGATACGATGAACTCTGAATCACTGGATATAGCCACAGATAATACAGAACTAGTGTGACCACTCATGGTCTTACAGGTACCTGTCTTGACGTCCCATAGTCTCACCGTCTAATCATAACTTCCCGATACGATGAACTCTGAATCACTGGATATAGCCACAGATAATACATAATATATATGACCACTCATGGTCTTACAGGTACCTGTCTTGACGTCCCATAGTCTCACCGTCTTATCTCCACTTCCCGATACGATGAACTCTGAATCACTGGATATAGCCACAGATAATACAGAACTAGTGTGACCACTCATGGTCTTACAGGTACCTGTCTTGACGTCCCATAGTCTCACCGTATTATCTCAACTTCCCGATACGATGAACTCTGAATCACTGGATATAGCCACAGCATATACATAATATGTGTGACCACTCATGGTCTACAGCTACCTGTCTTGACGTCCCATAGTCTCACCGTATAATCATGACTTCCCGATACGATGAACACTGAATCACTGGATATAGCCACAGATAATACAGAACTAGTGTGACCACTCATGGTCTTACAGGTACCTGTCTTGACGTCCCATAGTCTCACCGTCTAAACTGCACTTCCCGATACGATGAACTCTGAATCACTGGATATAGCCACAGATAATACAGAACTAGTGTGACCACTCATGGTCTTACAGGTACCTGTCTTGACGTCCCATAGTCTCACCGTATTATCTCAACTTCCCGATACGATGAACTCTGAATCACTGGATATAGCCACAGATAATACATAATCTGTGTGACCACTCATGGTCTTACAGGTACCTGTCTTGACGTCCCATAGTCTCACCGTATAATCATGACTTCCCGATACGATGAACTCTGAATCACTGGATATAGCCACAGATGATACATAATATATATGACCACTCATGGTCTTACAGGTACCTGTCTTGACGTCCCATAGTCTCACCGTCTAAACTGCACTTCCCGATACGATGAACTCTGAATCACTGGATATAGCCACAGATAATACAGAACTAGTGTGACCACTCATGGTCTTACAGGTACCTGTCTTGACGTCCCATAGTCTCACCGTCTAAACTGCACTTCCCGATACGATGAACTCTGAATCACTGGATATAGCCACAGATAATACAGAACTAGTGTTACCACTCATGGTCTTACAGGTACCTGTCTTGACGTCCCATAGTCTCACCGTCTTATCTCCACTTCCCGATACGATGAACTCTGAATCACTGGATATAGCCACAGATAATACAGAACTAGTGTGACCACTCATGGTCTTACAGGTACCTGTCTTGACGTCCCATAGTCTCACCGTATAATCTACACTTCCCGATACGATGAACTCTGAATCACTGGATATAGCCACAGATAATACAGAACTAGTGTTACCACTCATGGTCTTACAGGTACCTGTCTTGACGTCCCATATTCTCACCGTCTTATCTCCACTTCCCGATACGATGAACTCTGAATCACTGGATATAGCCACAGATAATACATAATATATATGACCACTCATGGTCTTACAGGTACCTGTCTTGACGTCCCATAGTCTCACCGTATAATCATAACTTCCCGATACGATGAACTCTGAATCACTGGATATAGCCACAGATAATACATAATATATATGACAACTCATGGTCTTACAGGTACCTGTCTTGACGTCCCATAGTCTCACCGTATAATCATGACTTCCCGATACGATGAACTCTGAATCACTGGATATAGCCACAGATAATACAGAACTAGTGTGACCACTCATGGTCTTACAGGTACCTGTCTTGACGTCCCATAGTCTCACCGTATAATCATGACTTCCCGATACGATGAACTCTGAATCACTGGATATAGCCACAGATGATACATAATGTGTGTGACCACTCATGGTCTTACAGGTACCTGTCTTGACGTCCCATAGTCTCACCGTATAATCATGACTTCCCGATACGATGAACTCTGAATCACTGGATATAGCCACAGATGATACATAATGTGTGTGACCACTCATGGTCTTACAGGTACCTGTCTTGATGTCCCATAGTCTCACCGTATAATCATGACTTCCCGATACGATGAACTCTGAATCACTGGATATAGCCACAGATAATACATAATATATATGACCACTCATGGTCTTAAAGGTACCTGTCTTGACGTCCCATAGTCTCACCGTCTAATCTCAACTTCCCGATACGATGAACTCTGAATCACTTTATATAGCCACAGCATATACCTAATGTGTGTGACCACTCATGGTCTTACAGGTACCTGTCTTGACGTCCCATAGTCTCACCGTCTTATCTCCACTTCCCGATACGATGAACTCTGAATCACTGGATATAGCCAAAGCATATACATAATGTGTGTGACCACTCATGGTCTACAGCTACCTGTCTTGACGTCCCATAGTCTCACCGTCTAAACTGCACTTCCCGATACGATGAACTCTGAATCACTGGATATAGCCACAGATAATACAGAACTAGTGTTACCACTCATGGTCTTACAGGTACCTGTCTTGACGTCCCATATTCTCACCGTCTTATCTCCACTTCCCGATACGATGAACTCTGAATCACTGGATATAGCCACAGATAATACAGAACTAGTGTGACCACTCATGGTCTTACAGGTAGCTGTCTTGACGTCCCATAGTCTCACCGTATTATCTCAACTTCCCGATACGATGAACTCTGAATCACTGGATATAGCCACAGCATATACATAATATGTGTGACCACTCATGGTCTTACAGGTACCTGTCTTGACGTCCCATAGTCTCACCGTATAATCATGACTTCCCGATACGATGAACTCTGAATCACTGGATATAGCCACAGATAATACATAATATATATGACCACTCATGGTCTTACAGGTACCTGTCTTGACGTCCCATAGTCTCACCGTCTAATCATGACTTCCCGATACGATGAACTCTGAATCACTGGATATAGCCACAGATAATACAGAACTAGTGTGACCACTCATGGTCTTACAGGTACCTGTCTTGACGTCCCATAGTCTCACCGTCTTATCTCCACTTCCCGATACGATGAACTCTGAATCACTGGATATAGCCACAGATGATACATAATGTGTGTGACCACTCATGGTCTTACAGGTACCTGTCTTGACGTCCCATAGTCTCACCGTCTTATCTCCACTTCCCGATACGATGAACTCTGAATCACTGGATATAGCCACAGATAATACAGAACTAGTGTGACCACTCATGGTCTTACAGGTACCTGTCTTGACGTCCCATAGTCTCACCGTATAATCATGACTTCCCGATACGATGAACTCTGAATCACTGGATATAGCCACAGATGATACATAATATATATGACCACTCATGGTCTTACAGGTACCTGTCTTGACGTCCCATAGTCTCACCGTATAATCATGACTTCCCGATACGATGAACTCTGAATCACTGGATATAGCCACAGATAATACAGAACTAGTGTGACCACTCATGGTCTTACAGGTACCTGTCTTGACGTCCCATAGTCTCACCGTCTAAACTGCACTTCCCGATACGATGAACTCTGAATCACTGGATATAGCCACAGATAATACATAATATATATGACCACTCATGGTCTTAAAGGTACCTGTCTTGACGTCCCATAGTCTCACCGTCTAATCATAACTTCCCGATACGATGAACTCTGAATCACTGGATATAGCAACAGCATATACCTAATGTGTGTGACCACTCATGGTCTTACAGCTACCTGTCTTGACGTCCCATAGTCTCACCGTCTTATCTCCACTTCCCGATACGATGAACTCTGAATCACTGGATATAGCCACAGCATATACCTAATGTGTGTGACCACTCATGGTCTTACAGGTACCTGTCTTGACGTCCCATAGTCTCACCGTCTTATCTCCACTTCCCGATACGATTAACTCTGAATCACTGGATATAGCCACAGCATATACCTAATGTGTGTGACCACTCATGGTCTTACAGGTACCTGTCTTGACGTCCCATAGTCTCACCGTATAATCATGACTTCCCGATACGATGAACTCTGAATCACTGGATATAGCCACAGATAATACAGAACTAGTGTGACCACTCATGGTCTTACAGGTACCTGTCTTGACGTCCCATAGTCTCACCGTCTAATCATAACTTCCCGATACGATGAACTCTGAATCACTGGATATAGCCACAGATAATACAGAACTAGTGTGACCACTCATGGTCTTACAGGTACCTGTCTTGACGTCCCATAGTCTCACCGTCTTATCTCCACTTCCCGATACGATGAACTCTGAATCACTGGATATAGCCACAGATAATACAGAACTAGTGTGACCACTCATGGTCTTACAGGTACCTGTCTTGACGTCCCATAGTCTCACCGTCTAATCATAACTTCCCGATACGATGAACTCTGAATCACTGGATATAGCCACAGATAATACATAATATATATGACCACTCATGGTCTTACAGGTACCTGTCTTGACGTCCCATAGTCTCACCGTCTTATCTCCACTTCCCGATACGATGAACTCTGAATCACTGGATATAGCCACAGATAATACAGAACTAGTGTGACCACTCATGGTCTTACAGGTACCTGTCTTGACGTCCCATAGTCTCACCGTCTTATCTCCACTTCCCGATACGATTAACTCTGAATCACTGGATATAGCCACAGCATATACCTAATGTGTGTGACCACTCATGGTCTTACAGGTACCTGTCTTGACGTCCCATAGTCTCACCGTACAATCATGACTTCCCGATACGATGAACTCTGAATCACTGGATATAGCCACAGCATATACAAAATAAGTGTGACCACTCATGGTCTTACAGGTACCTGTCTTGACGTCCCATAGTCTCACCGTAGAATCTCATTTCCCGATACGATGAACTCTGAATCACTGGATATAGCCACAGATAATACAGAACTAGTGTGACCACTCATGGTCTTACAGGTACCTGTCTTGACGTCCCATAGTCTCACCGTCTAATCATAACTTCCCGATACGATGAACTCTGAATCACTGGATATAGCCACAGATAATACATAATATATATGACCACTCATGGTCTTACAGGTACCTGTCTTGACGTCCCATAGTCTCACCGTCTTATCTCCACTTCCCGATACGATGAACTCTGAATCACTGGATATAGCCACAGATAATACAGAACTAGTGTGACCACTCATGGTCTTACAGGTACCTGTCTTGACGTCCCATAGTCTCACCGTCTTATCTCCACTTCCCGATACGATTAACTCTGAATCACTGGATATAGCCACAGCATATACCTAATGTGTGTGACCACTCATGGTCTTACAGGTACCTGTCTTGACGTCCCATAGTCTCACCGTACAATCATGACTTCCCGATACGATGAACTCTGAATCACTGGATATAGCCACAGCATATACAAAATAAGTGTGACCACTCATGGTCTTACAGGTACCTGTCTTGACGTCCCATAGTCTCACCGTAGAATCTCATTTCCCGATACGATGAACTCTGAATCACTGGATATAGCCACAGATAATACAGAACTAGTGTGACCACTCATGGTCTTACAGGTACCTGTCTTGACGTCCCATAGTCTCACCGTCTTATCTCCACTTCCCGATACGATGAACTCTGAATCACTGGATATAGCCACAGATGATACATAATGTGTGTGACCACTCATGGTCTTACAGGTACCTGTCTTGACGTCCCATAGTCTCACCGTATAATCATGACTTCCCGATACGATGAACTCTGAATCACTGGATATAGCCACAGATGATACATAATGTGTGTGACCACTCATGGTCTTACAGGTACCTGTCTTGATGTCCCATAGTCTCACCGTATAATCATGACTTCCCGATACGATGAACTCTGAATCACTGGATATAGCCACAGATAATACATAATATATATGACCACTCATGGTCTTAAAGGTACCTGTCTTGACGTCCCATAGTCTCACCGTCTAATCTCAACTTCCCGATACGATGAACTCTGAATCACTTTATATAGCCACAGCATATACCTAATGTGTGTGACCACTCATGGTCTTACAGGTACCTGTCTTGACGTCCCATAGTCTCACCGTATAATCATGACTTCCCGATACGATGAACTCTGAATCACTGGATATAGCCACAGATAATACAGAACTAGTGTGACCACTCATGGTCTTACAGGTACCTGTCTTGACGTCCCATAGTCTCACCGTCTAATCATAACTTCCCGATACGATGAACTCTGAATCACTGGATATAGCCACAGCATATACAAAATAAGTGTGACCACTCATGGTCTTACAGGTACCTGTCTTGACGTCCCATAGTCTCACCGTACAATCATGACTTCCCGATACGATGAACTCTGAATCACTGGATATAGCCACAGCATATACAAAATAAGTGTGACCACTCATGGTCTTACAGGTACCTGTCTTGACGTCCCATAGTCTCACCGTCTTATCTCCACTTCCCGATACGATGAACTCTGAATCACTGGATATAGCCACAGATGATACATAATGTGTGTGACCACTCATGGTCTTACAGGTACCTGTCTTGACGTCCCATAGTCTCACCGTCTTATCTCCACTTCCCGATACGATTAACTCTGAATCACTGGATATAGCCACAGATAATACATAATATATATGACCACTCATGGTCTTACAGCTACCTGTCTTGACGTCCCATAGTCTCACCGTCTAATCATGACTTCCCGATACGATGAACTCTGAATCACTGGATATAGCCACAGATAATACAGAACTAGTGTGACCACTCATGGTCTTACAGGTACCTGTCTTGACGTCCCATAGTCTCACCGTCTTATCTCCACTTCCCGATACGATGAACTCTGAATCACTGGATATAGCCACAGATAATACAGAACTAGTGTGACCACTCATGGTCTTACAGGTACCTGTCTTGACGTCCCATAGTCTCACCGTCTAAACTCCACTTCCCGATACGATTAACTCTGAATCACTGGATATAGCCACAGCATATACAAAATAAGTGTGACCACTCATGGTCTTACAGGTACCTGTCTTGACGTCCCATAGTCTCACCGTACAATCATGACTTCCCGATACGATGAACTCTGAATCACTGGATATAGCCACAGATAATACAGAACTAGTGTGACCACTCATGGTCTTACAGGTACCTGTCTTGACGTCCCATAGTCTCACCGTATAATCATGACTTCCCGATACGATGAACTCTGAATCACTGGATATAGCCACAGATAATACATAATATATATGACCACTCATGGTCTTACAGGTACCTGTCTTGACGTCCCATAGTCTCACCGTATAATCATGACTTCCCGATACGATGAACTCTGAATCACTGGATATAGCCACAGATAATACAGAACTAGTGTGACCACTCATGGTCTTACAGGTACCTGTCTTGACGTCCCATAGTCTCACCGTCTTATCTCCACTTCCCGATACGATGAACTCTGAATCACTGGATATAGCCACAGATAATACAGAACTAGTGTGACCACTCATGGTCTTACAGGTACCTGTCTTGACGTCCCATAGTCTCACCGTCTAATCATAACTTCCCGATACGATGAACTCTGAATCACTGGATATAGCCACAGATAATACAGAACTAGTGTGACCACTCATGGTCTTACAGGTACCTGTCTTGACGTCCCATAGTCTCACCGTCTTATCTCCACTTCCCGATACGATTAACTCTGAATCACTGGATATAGCCACAGCATATACCTAATGTGTGTGACCACTCATGGTCTTACAGGTACCTGTCTTGACGTCCCATAGTCTCACCGTATAATCATGACTTCCCGATACGATGAACTCTGAATCACTGGATATAGCCACAGATAATACAGAACTAGTGTGACCACTCATGGTCTTACAGGTACCTGTCTTGACGTCCCATAGTCTCACCGTCTTATCTCCACTTCCCGATACGATGAACTCTGAATCACTGGATATAGCCACAGATAATACAGAACTAGTGTGACCACTCATGGTCTTACAGGTACCTGTCTTGACGTCCCATAGTCTCACCGTCTTATCTCCACTTCCCGATACGATGAACTCTGAATCACTGGATATAGCCACAGATAATACATAATATATATGACCACTCATGGTCTTACAGGTACCTGTCTTGACGTCCCATAGTCTCACCGTATAATCATGACTTCCCGATACGATGAACTCTGAATCACTGGATATAGCCACAGATAATACATAATATATATGACCACTCATGGTCTTACAGGTACCTGTCTTGACGTCCCATAGTCTCACCGTATAATCATGACTTCCCGATACGATGAACTCTGAATCACTGGATATAGCCACAGATAATACATAATATATATGACCACTCATGGTCTTACAGGTACCTGTCTTGACGTCCCATAGTCTCACCGTCTAATCATAACTTCCCGATACGATGAACTCTGAATCACTGGATATAGCCACAGATAATACAGAACTAGTGTGACCACTCATGGTCTTACAGGTACCTGTCTTGACGTCCCATAGTCTCACCGTCTAATCATAACTTCCCGATACGATGAACTCTGAATCACTGGATATAGCCACAGCATATACCTAATGTGTGTGACCACTCATGGTCTTACAGGTACCTGTCTTGACGTCCCATAGTCTCACCGTACAATCATGACTTCCCGATACGATGAACTCTGAATCACTGGATATAGCCACAGATAATACATAATATATATGACCACACATGGTCTTACAGGTACCTGTCTTGACGTCCCATAGTCTCACCGTCTTATCTCCACTTCCCGATACGATGAACTCTGAATCACTGGATATAGCCACAGATGATACATAATGTGTGTGACCACTCATGGTCTTACAGGTACCTGTCTTGACGTCCCATAGTCTCACCGTAGAATCTCACTTCCCGATACGATGAACTCTGAATCACTGAATATAGCCACAGCAGATACATATCCTGTGTAACCACTCATGGTCTTACAGGTACCTGTCTTGACGTCCCATAGTCTCACCGTCTAAACTGCACTTCCCGATACGATGAACTCTGAATCACTGGATATAGCCACAGCATATACATAATGTGTGTAACCACTCATGGTCTTACAGGTACCTGTCTTGACGTCCCATAGTCTCACCGTCTTATCTCCACTTCCCGATACGATGAACTCTGAATCACTGGATATAGCCAAAGCATATACATAATGTGTGTGACCACTCATGGTCTACAGCTACCTGTCTTGACGTCCCATAGTCTCACCGTCTTATCTCCACTTCCCGATACGATGAACTCTGAATCACTGGATATAGCCACAGATGATACATAATGTGTGTGACCACTCATGGTCTTACAGGTACCTGTCTTGACGTCCCATAGTCTCACCGTCTTATCTCCACTTCCCGATACGATGAACTCTGAATCACTGGATATAGCCACAGATAATACATAATATATATGACCACTCATGGTCTTACAGGTACCTGTCTTGACGTCCCATAGTCTCACCGTATAATCATGACTTCCCGATACGATGAACTCTGAATCACTGGATATAGCCACAGATAATACAGAACTAGTGTGACCACTCATGGTCTTACAGGTACCTGTCTTGACGTCCCATAGTCTCACCGTCTTATCTCCACTTCCCGATACGATGAACTCTGAATCACTGGATATAGCCACAGATAATACAGAACTAGTGTGACCACTCATGGTCTTACAGGTACCTGTCTTGACGTCCCATAGTCTCACCGTCTTATCTCCACTTCCCGATACGATGAACTCTGAATCACTGGATATAGCCACAGATAATACAGAACTAGTGTGACCACTCATGGTCTTACAGGTACCTGTCTTGACGTCCCATAGTCTCACCGTCTTATCTCCACTTCCCGATACGATGAACTCTGAATCACTGGATATAGCCACAGATGATACATAATGTGTGTGACCACTCATGGTCTTACAGGTACCTGTCTTGACGTCCCATAGTCTCACCGTAGAATCTCACTTCCCGATACGATGAACTCTGAATCACTGGATATAGCCACAGATAATACATAATATGTGTGACCACTCATGGTCTTACAGCTACCTGTCTTGACGTCCCATAGTCTCACCGTCTTATCATGACTTCCCGATACGATGAACTCTGAATCACTGGATATAGCCACAGATGATACATAATAAGTGTGACCACTCATGGTCTTACAGGTACCTGTCTTGACGTCCCATAGTCTCACCGTCTTATCATGACTTCCCGATACGATGAACTCTGAATCACTGGATATAGCCACAGATAATACAGAACTAGTGTGACCACTCATGGTCTTACAGGTACCTGTCTTGACGTCCCATAGTCTCACCGTCTAATCATAACTTCCCGATACGATGAACTCTGAATCACTGGATATAGCCACAGATAATACAGAACTAGTGTGACCACTCATGGTCTTACAGGTACCTGTCTTGACGTCCCATAGTCTCACCGTCTAATCATAACTTCCCGATACGATGAACTCTGAATCACTGGATATAGCCACAGCATATACCTAATGTGTGTGACCACTCATGGTCTTACAGGTACCTGTCTTGACGTCCCATAGTCTCACCGTCTAAACTGCACTTCCCGATACGATGAACTCTGAATCACTGGATATAGCCACAGATAATACATAATATATATGACCACTCATGGTCTTACAGGTACCTGTCTTGACGTCCCATAGTCTCACCGTCTTATCTCCACTTCCCGATACGATGAACTCTGAATCACTGGATATAGCCACAGCATATACCTAATGTGTGTGACCACTCATGGTCTTACAGGTACCTGTCTTGACGTCCCATAGTCTCACCGTCTTATCTCCACTTCCCGATACGATTAACTCTGAATCACTGGATATAGCCACAGCAGATACATATCCTGTGTAACCACTCATGGTCTTACAGGTACCTGTCTTGACGTCCCATAGTCTCACCGTCTTATCTCCACTTCCCGATACGATGAACTCTGAATCACTGGATATAGCCACAGATGATACATAATGTGTGTGACCACTCATGGTCTTACAGGTACCTGTCTTGACGTCCCATAGTCTCACCGTAGAATCTCACTTCCCGATACGATGAACTCTGAATCACTGGATATAGCCACAGATAATACATAATATGTGTGACCACTCATGGTCTTACAGGTACCTGTCTTGACGTCCCATAGTCTCACCGTATAATCATGACTTCCCGATACGATGAACTCTGAATCACTGGATATAGCCACAGCATATACAAAATAAGTGTGACCACTCATGGTCTTACAGGTACCTGTCTTGACGTCCCATAGTCTCACCGTCTTATCTCCACTTCCCGATACGATGAACTCTGAATCACTGGATATAGCCACAGATAATACAGAACTAGTGTGACCACTCATGGTCTTACAGGTACCTGTCTTGACGTCCCATAGTCTCACCGTCTAATCATAACTTCCCGATACGATGAACTCTGAATCACTGGATATAGCCTCAGCATATACAAAATAAGTGTGACCACTCATGGTCTTACAGGTACCTGTCTTGACGTCCCATAGTCTCACCGTACAATCATGACTTCCCGATACGATGAACTCTGAATCACTGGATATAGCCACAGATAATACATAATATATATGACCACTCATGGTCTTAAAGGTACCTGTCTTGACGTCCCATATTCTCACCGTCTTATCTCCACTTCCCGATACGATGAACTCTGAATCACTGGATATAGCCACAGATAATACATAATGTGTGTGACCACTCATGGTCTTACAGGTACCTGTCTTGACGTCCCATAGTCTCACCGTACAATCATGACTTCCCGATACGATGAACTCTGAATCACTGGATATAGCCACAGCATATACAAAATAAGTGTGACCACTTATGGTCTTACAGGTACCTGTCTTGACGTCCCATAGTCTCACCGTAGAATCTCACTTCCCGATACGATGAACTCTGAATCACTGAATATAGCCACAGCAGATACATATCCTGTGTAACCACTCATGGTCTTACAGGTACCTGTCTTGACGTCCCATAGTCTCACCGTAGAATCTCACTTCCCGATACGATGAACTCTGAATCACTGGATATAGCCACAGCATATACAAAATAAGTGTGACCACTCATGGTCTTACAGGTACCTGTCTTGACGTCCCATAGTCTCACCGTCTTATCTCCACTTCCCGATACGATGAACTCTGAATCACTGAATATAGCCACAGCAGATACATATCCTGTGTAACCACTCATGGTCTTACAGGTACCTGTCTTGACGTCCCATAGTCTCACCGTAGAATCTCACTTCCCGATACGATGAACTCTGAATCACTGGATATAGCCACAGATGATACATAATGTGTGTGACCACTCATGGTCTTACAGGTACCTGTCTTGACGTCCCATAGTCTCACCGTCTTATCTCCACTTCCCGATACGATGAACTCTGAATCACTGGATATAGCCACAGATAATACATAATCTGTGTGACCACTCATGGTCTTACAGGTACCTGTCTTGACGTCCCATAGTCTCACCGTCTTATCTCCACTTCACGATACGATGAACTCTGAATCACTGGATATAGCCACAGATAATACAGAACTAGTGTGACCACTCATGGTCTTACAGGTACCTGTCTTGACGTCCCATAGTCTCACCGTCTTATCTCCACTTCCCGATACGATGAACTCTGAATCACTGGATATAGCCACAGATAATACAGAACTAGTGTGACCACTCATGGTCTTACAGGTACCTGTCTTGACGTCCCAGAGTCTCACCGTAGAATCATGACTTCCCGATACGATGAACTCTGAATCACTGGATATAGCCACAGATAATACAGAACTAGTGTGACCACTCATGGTCTTACAGGTACCTGTCTTGACGTCCCATAGTCTCACCGTACAATCATGACTTCCCGATACGATGAACTCTGAATTACTGGATATAGCCACAGATGATACATAATCTGTGTGACTACTCATGGTCTTACAGGTACCTGTCTTGACGTCCCATAGTCTCACCGTAGAATCTCCACTGCCCGATACGATGAACTCTGAATCACTGGATATAGCCACAGCATATACATAATGTGTGTAACCACTCATGGTCTTACAGGTACCTGTCTTGACGTCCCATAGTCTCACCGTAGAATCTCCACTTCACGATACGATGAACTCTGAATCACTGGATATAGCCACAGCAGATACATAATCTGTGTGACCACTCATGGTCTTACAGGTACCTGTCTTGACGTCCCATAGTCTCACCGTCTTATCTCCACTTCACGATACGATGAACTCTGAATCACTGGATATAGCCACAGATAATACAGAACTAGTGTGACCACTCATGGTCTTACAGGTACCTGTCTTGACGTCCCATAGTCTCACCGTAGAATCTCCACTTCCCGATACGATGAACTCTGAATCACTGGATATAGCCACAGATAATACAGAACTAGTGTGACCACTCATGGTCTTACAGGTACCTGTCTTGACGTCCCATAGTCTCACCGTCTAATCATAACTTCCCGATACGATGAACTCTGAATCACTGGATATAGCCACAGATAATACAGAACTAGTGTGACCACTCATGGTCTTACAGGTACCTGTCTTGACGTCCCATAGTCTCACCGTCTTATCTCCACTTCCCGATACGATTAACTCTGAATCACTGGATATAGCCACAGCATATACCTAATGTGTGTGACCACTCATGGTCTTACAGGTACCTGTCTTGACGTCCCATAGTCTCACCGTATAATCATGACTTCCCGATACGATGAACTCTGAATCACTGGATATAGCCACAGATAATACAGAACTAGTGTGACCACTCATGGTCTTACAGGTACCTGTCTTGACGTCCCATAGTCTCACCGTCTTATCTCCACTTCCCGATACGATGAACTCTGAATCACTGGATATAGCCACAGATGATACATAATGTGTGTGACCACTCATGGTCTTACAGGTACCTGTCTTGACGTCCCATAGTCTCACCGTAGAATCTCACTTCCCGATACGATGAACTCTGAATCACTGGATATAGCCACAGATAATACATAATATGTGTGACCACTCATGGTCTTACAGCTACCTGTCTTGACGTCCCATAGTCTCACCGTCTTATCATGACTTCCCGATACGATGAACTCTGAATCACTGGATATAGCCACAGATGATACATAATAAGTGTGACCACTCATGGTCTTACAGGTACCTGTCTTGACGTCCCATAGTCTCACCGTCTTATCATGACTTCCCGATACGATGAACTCTGAATCACTGGATATAGCCACAGATAATACATAATATGTGTGACCACTCATGGTCTTACAGCTACCTGTCTTGACGTCCCATAGTCTCACCGTATAATCATGACTTCCCGATACGATGAACTCTGAATGACTGGATATAGCCACAGCATATACCTAATGTGTGTGACCACTCATGGTCTTACAGGTACCTGTCTTGACGTCCCATAGTCTCACCGTAGAATCTCACTTCCCGATACGATGAACTCTGAATCACTGGATATAGCCACAGATAATACAGAACTAGTGTGACCACTCATGGTCTTACAGGTACCTGTCTTGACGTCCCATAGTCTCACCGTAGAATCTCACTTCCCGATACGATGAACTCTGAATCACTGGATATAGCCACAGCAGATACATAATCTGTGTGACCACTCATGGTCTTACAGGTACCTGTCTTGACGTCCCATAGTCTCACCGTATAATCTACACTTCCCGATACGATGAACTCTGAATCACTGGATATAGCCACAGCATATACAAAATAAGTGTGACCACTCATGGTCTTACAGGTACCTGTCTTGACGTCCCATAGTCTCACCGTACAATCATGACTTCCCGATACGATGAACTCTGAATCACTGGATATAGCCACAGCATATACAAAATAAGTGTGACCACTCATGGTCTTACAGGTACCTGTCTTGACGTCCCATAGTCTCACCGTCTTATCTCCACTTCCCGATACGATGAACTCTGAATCACTGGATATAGCCACAGCATATACAAAATAAGTGTGACCACTCATGGTCTTACAGGTACCTGTCTTGACGTCCCATAGTCTCACCGTAGAATCTCACTTCCCGATACGATGAACTCTGAATCACTGAATATAGCCACAGCAGATACATATCCTGTGTAACCACTCATGGTCTTACAGGTACCTGTCTTGACGTCCCATAGTCTCACCGTAGAATCTCACTTCCCGATACGATGAACTCTGAATCACTGGATATAGCCACAGCATATACAAAATAAGTGTGACCACTCATGGTCTTACAGGTACCTGTCTTGACGTCCCATAGTCTCACCGTCTTATCTCCACTTCCCGATACGATGAACTCTGAATCACTGAATATAGCCACAGCAGATACATATCCTGTGTAACCACTCATGGTCTTACAGGTACCTGTCTTGACGTCCCATAGTCTCACCGTCTTATCTCCACTTCCCGATACGATGAACTCTGAATCACTGGATATAGCCACAGATGATACATAATGTGTGTGACCACTCATTGTCTTACAGGTACCTGTCTTGACGTCCCATAGTCTCACCGTATAATCATGACTTCCCGATACGATGAACTCTGAATCACTGGATATAGCCACAGATAATACATAATCTGTGTGACCACTCATGGTCTTAAAGGTACCTGTCTTGACGTCCCATAGTCTCACCGTCTTATCTCCACTTCCCGATACGATGAACTCTGAATCACTGGATATAGCCACAGATGATACATAATAAGTGTGACCACTCATGGTCTTACAGGTACCTGTCTTGACGTCCCATAGTCTCACCGTAGAATCTCCACTGCCCGATACGATGAACTCTGAATCACTGGATATAGCCACAGATAATACATAATATGTGTGACCACTCATGGTCTTACAGCTACCTGTCTTGACGTCCCATAGTCTCACCGTATAATCATGACTTCCCGATACGATGAACTCTGAATGACTGGATATAGCCACAGCATATACCTAATGTGTGTGACCACTCATGGTCTTACAGGTACCTGTCTTGACGTCCCATAGTCTCACCGTATAATCATGACTTCCCGATACGATGAACTCTGAATCACTGGATATAGCCACAGATAATACAGAACTAGTGTGACCACTCATGGTCTTACAGGTACCTGTCTTGACGTCCCATAGTCTCACCGTCTAATCATAACTTCCCGATACGATGAACTCTGAATCACTGGATATAGCCTCAGCATATACAAAATAAGTGTGACCACTCATGGTCTTACAGGTACCTGTCTTGACGTCCCATAGTCTCACCGTACAATCATGACTTCCCGATACGATGAACTCTGAATCACTGGATATAGCCACAGATAATACATAATATATATGACCACTCATGGTCTTAAAGGTACCTGTCTTGACGTCCCATATTCTCACCGTCTTATCTCCACTTCCCGATACGATGAACTCTGAATCACTGGATATAGCCACAGATAATACATAATGTGTGTGACCACTCATGGTCTTACAGGTACCTGTCTTGACGTCCCATAGTCTCACCGTAGAATCTCCACTGCCCGATACGATGAACTCTGAATCACTGGATATAGCCACAGCATATACAAAATAAGTGTGACCACTCATGGTCTTACAGGTACCTGTCTTGACGTCCCATAGTCTCACCGTAGAATCTCACTTCCCGATACGATGAACTCTGAATCACTGAATATAGCCACAGCAGATACATATCCTGTGTAACCACTCATGGTCTTACAGGTACCTGTCTTGACGTCCCATAGTCTCACCGTAGAATCTCCACTGCCCGATACGATGAACTCTGAATCACTGAATATAGCCACAGCATATACAAAATAAGTGTGACCACTCATGGTCTTACAGGTACCTGTCTTGACGTCCCATAGTCTCACCGTACAATCATGACTTCCCGATACGATGAACTCTGAATCACTGGATATAGCAACAGATGATACATAATGTGTGTAACAACTCATGGTCTTACAGGTACCTGTCTTGACGTCCCATAGTCTCACCGTAGAATCTCCACTGCCCGATACGATGAACTCTGAATCACTGAATATAGCCACAGCATATACAAAATAAGTGTGACCACTCATGGTCTTACAGGTACCTGTCTTGACGTCCCATAGTCTCACCGTCTTATCATGACTTCCCGATACTATGAACTCTGAATCACTGGATATAGCCACAGCAGATACATAATCTGTGTGACCACTCATGGTCTTACAGGTACCTGTCTTGACGTCCCATAGTCTCACCGTAGAATCTCCACTTCACGATACGATGAACTCTGAATCACTGGATATAGCCACAGATGATACAAAATAAGTGTGACCACTCATGGTCTTACAGGTACCTGTCTTGACGTCCCATAGTCTCACCGTAGAATCTCCACTTCACGATACGATGAACTCTGAATCACTGGATATAGCCACAGCAGATACATAATCTGTGTGACCACTCATGGTCTTACAGGTACCTGTCTTGACGTCCCATAGTCTCACCGTCTTATCTCCACTTCACGATACTATGAACTCTGAATCACTGGATATAGCCACAGCAG
This sequence comes from Loxodes magnus, assembly GCA_946699065.1. Taxonomy (NCBI): domain Eukaryota; phylum Ciliophora; class Karyorelictea; order Loxodida; family Loxodidae; genus Loxodes; species Loxodes magnus. The sequence continues at coordinate 818,048 of CAMPDV010000054.1, read as the reverse complement.
ATACCTAATGTGTGTGACCACTCATGGTCTTACAGGTACCTGTCTTGACGTCCCATAGTCTCACCGTATAATCATGACTTCCCGATACGATGAACTCTGAATCACTGGATATAGCCACAGATAATACAGAACTAGTGTGACCACTCATGGTCTTACAGGTACCTGTCTTGACGTCCCATAGTCTCACCGTAGAATCTCCACTGCCCGATACGATGAACTCTGAATCACTGGATATAGCCACAGAAATACCTAATGTGTGTGACCACTCATGGTCTTACATGTACCTGTCTTGACGTCCCATAGTCTCACCGTAGAATCTCCACTGCCCGATACGATGAACTCTGAATCACTGGATATAGCCACAGCAGATACATAATCTGTGTGACCACTCATGGTCTTACAGGTACCTGTCTTGACGTCCCATAGTCTCACCGTAGAATCTCAACTTCCCGATACGATGAACTCTGAATCACTGGATATAGCCACAGATCTTACATAATCTGTGTGACCACTCATGGTCTTACAGGTACCTGTCTTGACGTCCCATAGTCTCACCGTACAATCATGACTTCCCGATACGATGAACTCTGAATCACTGGATATAGCAACAGATGATACATAATGTGTGTAACAACTCATGGTCTTACAGGTACCTGTCTTGACGTCCCATAGTCTCACCGTAGAATCTCCACTGCCCGATACGATGAACTCTGAATCACTGGATATAGCCACAGCATATACAAAATAAGTGTGACCACTCATGGTCTTACAGGTACCTGTCTTGACGTCCCATAGTCTCACCGTAGAATCTCCACTTCCCGATACTATGAACTCTGAATCACTGGATATAGCCACAGCATATACAAAATAAGTGTGACCACTCATGGTCTTACAGGTACCTGTCTTGACGTCCCATAGTCTCACCGTCTTATCATGACTTCCCGATACTATGAACTCTGAATCACTGGATATAGCCGCAGCAGATACATAATCTGTGTGACCACTCATGGTCTTACAGGTACCTGTCTTGACGTCCCATAGTCTCACCGTCTTATCTCCACTTCACGATACGATGAACTCTGAATCACTGGATATAGCCACAGATAATACAGAACTAGTGTGACCACTCATGGTCTTACAGGTACCTGTCTTGACGTCCCATAGTCTCACCGTCTTATCTCCACTTCCCGATACGATGAACTCTGAATCACTGGATATAGCCACAGATAATACATAATCTGTGTGACCACTCATGGTCTTACAGGTACCTGTCTTGACGTCCCATAGTCTCACCGTCTTATCTCCACTTCACGATACGATGAACTCTGAATCACTGGATATAGCCACAGATAATACAGAACTAGTGTGACCACTCATGGTCTTACAGGTACCTGTCTTGACGTCCCATAGTCTCACCGTCTTATCTCCACTTCCCGATACGATGAACTCTGAATCACTGGATATAGCCACAGATAATACAGAACTAGTGTGACCACTCATGGTCTTACAGGTACCTGTCTTGACGTCCCAGAGTCTCACCGTAGAATCATGACTTCCCGATACGATGAACTCTGAATCACTGGATATAGCCACAGATAATACAGAACTAGTGTGACCACTCATGGTCTTACAGGTACCTGTCTTGACGTCCCATAGTCTCACCGTAGAATCTCCACTGCCCGATACGATGAACTCTGAATCACTGGATATAGCCACAGAAATACCTAATGTGTGTGACCACTCATGGTCTTACATGTACCTGTCTTGACGTCCCATAGTCTCACCGTAGAATCTCCACTGCCCGATACGATGAACTCTGAATCACTGGATATAGCCACAGCAGATACATAATCTGTGTGACCACTCATGGTCTTACAGGTACCTGTCTTGACGTCCCATAGTCTCACCGTAGAATCTCAACTTCCCGATACGATGAACTCTGAATCACTGGATATAGCCACAGATCTTACATAATCTGTGTGACCACTCATGGTCTTACAGGTACCTGTCTTGACGTCCCATAGTCTCACCGTACAATCATGACTTCCCGATACGATGAACTCTGAATCACTGGATATAGCAACAGATGATACATAATGTGTGTAACAACTCATGGTCTTACAGGTACCTGTCTTGACGTCCCATAGTCTCACCGTAGAATCTCCACTGCCCGATACGATGAACTCTGAATCACTGGATATAGCCACAGCATATACAAAATAAGTGTGACCACTCATGGTCTTACAGGTACCTGTCTTGACGTCCCATAGTCTCACCGTAGAATCTCCACTTCCCGATACTATGAACTCTGAATCACTGGATATAGCCACAGCATATACAAAATAAGTGTGACCACTCATGGTCTTACAGGTACCTGTCTTGACGTCCCATAGTCTCACCGTACAATCATGACTTCCCGATACGATGAACTCTGAATCACTGGATATAGCAACAGATGATACATAATGTGTGTAACAACTCATGGTCTTACAGGTACCTGTCTTGACGTCCCATAGTCTCACCGTAGAATCTCCACTGCCCGATACGATGAACTCTGAATCACTGGATATAGCCACAGCATATACAAAATAAGTGTGACCACTCATGGTCTTACAGGTACCTGTCTTGACGTCCCATAGTCTCACCGTAGAATCTCCACTTCCCGATACTATGAACTCTGAATCACTGGATATAGCCACAGCATATACAAAATAAGTGTGACCACTCATGGTCTTACAGGTACCTGTCTTGACGTCCCATAGTCTCACCGTCTTATCATGACTTCCCGATACTATGAACTCTGAATCACTGGATATAGCCACAGCAGATACATAATCTGTGTGACCACTCATGGTCTTACAGGTACCTGTCTTGACGTCCCATAGTCTCACCGTCTTATCTCCACTTCACGATACGATGAACTCTGAATCACTGGATATAGCCACAGATAATACAGAACTAGTGTGACCACTCATGGTCTTACAGGTACCTGTCTTGACGTCCCATAGTCTCACCGTCTTATCTCCACTTCCCGATACGATGAACTCTGAATCACTGGATATAGCCACAGATAATACAGAACTAGTGTGACCACTCATGGTCTTACAGGTACCTGTCTTGACGTCCCAGAGTCTCACCGTAGAATCATGACTTCCCGATACGATGAACTCTGAATCACTGGATATAGCCACAGATGATACATAATCTGTGTGACCACTCATGGTCTTACAGGTACCTGTCTTGACGTCCCATAGTCTCACCGTAGAATCTCCACTGCCCGATACGATGAACTCTGAATCACTGAATATAGCCACAGCATATACAAAATAAGTGTGACCACTCATGGTCTTACAGGTACCTGTCTTGACGTCCCATAGTCTCACCGTACAATCATGACTTCCCGATACGATAACTCTGAATCACTGGATATAGCAACAGATGATACATAATGTGTGTAACAACTCATGGTCTTACAGGTACCTGTCTTGACGTCCCATAGTCTCAACGTAGAATCTCCACTGCCCGATACGATGAACTCTGAATCACTGGATATAGCCACAGATGATACATAATAAGTGTGACCACTCATGGTCTTACAGGTACCTGTCTTGACGTCCCATAGTCTCACCGTCTTATCATGACTTCCCGATACGATGAACTCTGAATCACTGGATATAGCCACAGATAATACATAATATGTGTGACCACTCATGGTCTTACAGCTACCTGTCTTGACGTCCCATAGTCTCACCGTATAATCATGACTTCCCGATACGATGAACTCTGAATGACTGGATATAGCCACAGATAATACAGAACTAGTGTGACCACTCATGGTCTTACAGGTACCTGTCTTGACGTCCCATAGTCTCACCGTCTTATCTCCACTTCCCGATACGATGAACTCTGAATCACTGGATATAGCCACAGATAATACAGAACTAGTGTGACCACTCATGGTCTTACAGGTACCTGTCTTGACGTCCCAGAGTCTCACCGTAGAATCATGACTTCCCGATACGATGAACTCTGAATCACTGGATATAGCCACAGATGATACATAATCTGTGTGACCACTCATGGTCTTACAGGTACCTGTCTTGACGTCCCATAGTCTCACCGTAGAATCTCCACTGCCCGATACGATGAACTCTGAATCACTGAATATAGCCACAGCATATACAAAATAAGTGTGACCACTCATGGTCTTACAGGTACCTGTCTTGACGTCCCATAGTCTCACCGTACAATCATGACTTCCCGATACGATAACTCTGAATCACTGGATATAGCAACAGATGATACATAATGTGTGTAACAACTCATGGTCTTACAGGTACCTGTCTTGACGTCCCATAGTCTCACCGTAGAATCTCCACTGCCCGATACGATGAACTCTGAATCACTGGATATAGCCACAGCATATACAAAATAAGTGTGACCACTCATGGTCTTACAGGTACCTGTCTTGACGTCCCATAGTCTCACCGTCTTATCATGACTTCCCGATACTATGAACTCTGAATCACTGGATATAGCCACAGCAGATACATAATCTGTGTGACCACTCATGGTCTTACAGGTACCTGTCTTGACGTCCCATAGTCTCACCGTAGAATCTCCACTTCACGATACGATGAACTCTGAATCACTGGATATAGCCACAGCAGATACATAATCTGTGTGACCACTCATGGTCTTACAGGTACCTGTCTTGACGTCCCATAGTCTCACCGTCTTATCTCCACTTCACGATACGATGAACTCTGAATCACTGGATATAGCCACAGATAATACAGAACTAGTGTGACCACTCATGGTCTTACAGGTACCTGTCTTGACGTCCCATAGTCTCACCGTAGAATCTCCACTGCCCGATACGATGAACTCTGAATCACTGGATATAGCCACAGAAATACCTAATGTGTGTGACCACTCATGGTCTTACATGTACCTGTCTTGACGTCCCATAGTCTCACCGTAGAATCTCCACTGCCCGATACGATGAACTCTGAATCACTGGATATAGCCACAGCAGATACATAATCTGTGTGACCACTCATGGTCTTACAGGTACCTGTCTTGACGTCCCATAGTCTCACCGTAGAATCTCAACTTCCCGATACGATGAACTCTGAATCACTGGATATAGCCACAGATCTTACATAATCTGTGTGACCACTCATGGTCTTACAGGTACCTGTCTTGACGTCCCATAGTCTCACCGTACAATCATGACTTCCCGATACGATGAACTCTGAATCACTGGATATAGCAACAGATGATACATAATGTGTGTAACAACTCATGGTCTTACAGGTACCTGTCTTGACGTCCCATAGTCTCACCGTAGAATCTCCACTGCCCGATACGATGAACTCTGAATCACTGGATATAGCCACAGCATATACAAAATAAGTGTGACCACTCATGGTCTTACAGGTACCTGTCTTGACGTCCCATAGTCTCACCGTAGAATCTCCACTTCCCGATACTATGAACTCTGAATCACTGGATATAGCCACAGATCTTACATAATCTGTGTGACCACTCATGGTCTTACAGGTACCTGTCTTGACGTCCCATAGTCTCACCGTCTTATCTCAAATTCCCGATACGATGAACTCTGAATCACTGGATATAGCAACAGATGATACATAATGTGTGTAACAACTCATGGTCTTACAGGTACCTGTCTTGACGTCCCATAGTCTCACCGTAGAATCTCCACTGCCCGATACGATGAACTCTGAATCACTGGATATAGCCACAGCATATACAAAATAAGTGTGACCACTCATGGTCTTACAGGTACCTGTCTTGACGTCCCATAGTCTCACCGTAGAATCTCCACTTCCCGATACTATGAACTCTGAATCACTGGATATAGCCACAGCATATACAAAATAAGTGTGACCACTCATGGTCTTACAGGTACCTGTCTTGACGTCCCATAGTCTCACCGTAGAATCTCAACTTCCCGATACGATGAACTCTGAATCACTGGATATAGCCACAGATCTTACATAATCTGTGTGACCACTCATGGTCTTACAGGTACCTGTCTTGACGTCCCATAGTCTCACCGTCTTATCATGACTTCCCGATACTATGAACTCTGAATCACTGGATATAGCCACAGATAATACAGAACTAGTGTGACCACTCATGGTCTTACAGGTACCTGTCTTGACGTCCCATAGTCTCACCGTAGAATCTCACTTCCCGATACGATGAACTCTGAATCACTGAATATAGCCACAGCATATACCTAATGTGTGTGACCACTCATGGTCTTACAGGTACCTGTCTTGACGTCCCATATTCTCACCGTCTTATCTCCACTTCCCGATACGATGAACTCTGAATCACTGGATATAGCCACAGATAATACAGAACTAGTGTGACCACTCATGGTCTTACAGGTACCTGTCTTGACGTCCCAGAGTCTCACCGTAGAATCATGACTTCCCGATACGATGAACTCTGAATCACTGGATATAGCCACAGATGATACATAATCTGTGTGACCACTCATGGTCTTACAGGTACCTGTCTTGACGTCCCATAGTCTCACCGTAGAATCTCCACTGCCCGATACGATGAACTCTGAATCACTGAATATAGCCACAGCATATACAAAATAAGTGTGACCACTCATGGTCTTACAGGTACCTGTCTTGACGTCCCATAGTCTCACCGTACAATCATGACTTCCCGATACGATAACTCTGAATCACTGGATATAGCAACAGATGATACATAATGTGTGTAACAACTCATGGTCTTACAGGTACCTGTCTTGACGTCCCATAGTCTCACCGTAGAATCTCCACTGCCCGATACGATGAACTCTGAATCACTGGATATAGCCACAGCATATACAAAATAAGTGTGACCACTCATGGTCTTACAGGTACCTGTCTTGACGTCCCATAGTCTCACCGTCTTATCATGACTTCCCGATACTATGAACTCTGAATCACTGGATATAGCCACAGCAGATACATAATCTGTGTGACCACTCATGGTCTTACAGGTACCTGTCTTGACGTCCCATAGTCTCACCGTAGAATCTCCACTTCACGATACGATGAACTCTGAATCACTGGATATAGCCACAGCAGATACATAATCTGTGTGACCACTCATGGTCTTACAGGTACCTGTCTTGACGTCCCATAGTCTCACCGTAGAATCTCCACTGCCCGATACGATGAACTCTGAATCACTGGATATAGCCACAGCATATACAAAATAAGTGTGACCACTCATGGTCTTACAGGTACCTGTCTTGACGTCCCATAGTCTCACCGTCTTATCATGACTTCCCGATACTATGAACTCTGAATCACTGGATATAGCCACAGCAGATACATAATCTGTGTGACCACTCATGGTCTTACAGGTACCTGTCTTGACGTCCCATAGTCTCACCGTAGAATCTCCACTTCACGATACGATGAACTCTGAATCACTGGATATAGCCACAGCAGATACATAATGTGTGTAACCACTCATGGTCTTACAGGTACCTGTCTTGACGTCCCATAGTCTCACCGTCTTATCTCCACTGCCCGATACGATGAACTCTGAATCACTGGATATAGCCACAGATAATACAGAACTAGTGTGACCACTCATGGTCTTACAGGTACCTGTCTTGACGTCCCATAGTCTCACCGTAGAATCTCATTTCCCGATACGATGAACTCTGAATCACTGGATATAGCCACAGCATATACAAAATAAGTGTGACCACTCATGGTCTTACAGGTACCTGTCTTGACGTCCCATATTCTCACCGTCTTATCTCCACTTCCCGATACGATGAACTCTGAATCACTGGATATAGCAACAGATGATACATAATGTGTGTAACCACTCATGGTCTTACAGGTACCTGTCTTGACGTCCCATAGTCTCACCGTATTATCATAACTTCCCGATACGATGAACTCTGAATCACTGGATATAGCCACAGCAGATACAAAATAAGTGTGACCACTCATGGTCTTACAGGTACCTGTCTTGACGTCCCATAGTCTCACCGTATAATCATGACTTCCCGATACGATGAACTCTGAATGACTGGATATAGCCACAGCATATACATAATGTGTGTGACCACTCATGGTCTTACAGGTACCTGTCTTGACGTCCCATAGTCTCACCGTAGAATCTCCACTTCACGATACGATGAACTCTGAATCACTGGATATAGCCACAGCAGATACATAATGTGTGTGACAACTCATGGTCTTACAGGTACCTGTCTTGACGTCCCATAGTCTCACCGTATAATCATAACTTCCCGATACGATGAACTCTGAATCACTGGATATAGCCACAGCATATACCTAATGTGTGTGACCACTCATGGTCTAACATGTACCTGTCTTGACGTCCCATAGTCTCACCGTAGAATCTCCACTGCCCGATACGATGAACTCTGAATCACTGGATATAGCCACAGCAGATACATATCCTGTGTGACCACTCATGGTCTTACAGGTACCTGTCTTGACGTCCCATAGTCTCACCGTCTTATCTCCACTTCACGATACGATGAACTCTGAATCACTGGATATAGCCACAGCAGATACATAATCTGTGTGACCACTCATGGTCTTACAGGTACCTGTCTTGACGTCCCATAGTCTCACCGTAGAATCTCCACTTCACGATACGATGAACTCTGAATCACTGGATATAGCCACAGATGATACAAAATAAGTGTGACCACTCATGGTCTTACAGGTACCTGTCTTGACGTCCCATAGTCTCACCGTCTTATCATGACTTCCCGATACGATGAACTCTGAATCACTGGATATAGCCACAGATAATACATAATATGTGTGACCACTCATAGTCTTACAGCTACCTGTCTTGACGTCCCATAGTCTCACCGTATAATCATGACTTCCCGATACGATGAACTCTGAATGACTGGATATAGCCACAGCATATACCTAATGTGTGTGACCACTCATGGTCTTACAGGTACCTGTCTTGACGTCCCATAGTCTCACCGTATAATCATGACTTCCCGATACGATGAACTCTGAATCACTGGATATAGCCACAGATGATACATAATGTGTGTAACCACTCATGGTCTTACAGGTACCTGTCTTGACGTCCCATAGTCTCACCGTATTATCATAACTTCCCGATACGATGAACTCTGAATAACTGGATATAGCCACAGATCTTACATAATCTGTGTGACCACTCATGGTCTTACAGGTACCTGTCTTGACGTCCCATAGTCTCACCGTATAATCATGACTTCCCGATACGATGAACTCTGAATGACTGGATATAGCCACAGCATATACATAATGTGTGTGACCACTCATGGTCTTACAGGTACCTGTCTTGACGTCCCATAGTCTCACCGTAGAATCTCCACTTCACGATACGATGAACTCTGAATCACTGGATATAGCCACAGATAATACAGAACTAGTGTGACCACTCATGGTCTTACAGGTACCTGTCTTGACGTCCCATAGTCTCACCGTCTTATCATGACTTCCCGATACGATGAACTCTGAATCACTGGATATAGCCACAGATAATACATAATATGTGTGACCACTCATAGTCTTACAGCTACCTGTCTTGACGTCCCATAGTCTCACCGTATAATCATGACTTCCCGATACGATGAACTCTGAATGACTGGATATAGCCACAGCATATACCTAATGTGTGTGACCACTCATGGTCTTACAGGTACCTGTCTTGACGTCCCATAGTCTCACCGTATAATCATGACTTCCCGATACGATGAACTCTGAATCACTGGATATAGCCACAGATGATACATAATGTGTGTAACCACTCATGGTCTTACAGGTACCTGTCTTGACGTCCCATAGTCTCACCGTATTATCATAACTTCCCGATACGATGAACTCTGAATCACTGGATATAGCCACAGCAGATACAAAATAAGTGTGACCACTCATGGTCTTACAGGTACCTGTCTTGACGTCCCATAGTCTCACCGTATAATCATGACTTCCCGATACGATGAACTCTGAATGACTGGATATAGCCACAGCATATACATAATGTGTGTGACCACTCATGGTCTTACAGGTACCTGTCTTGACGTCCCATAGTCTCACCGTAGAATCTCCACTTCACGATACGATGAACTCTGAATCACTGGATATAGCCACAGATAATACAGAACTAGTGTGACCACTCATGGTCTTACAGGTACCTGTCTTGACGTCCCATAGTCTCACCGTCTTATCTCCACTTCCCGATACGATGAACTCTGAATCACTGGATATAGCCACAGCATATACCTAATGTGTGTGACCACTCATGGTCTTACAGGTACCTGTCTTGACGTCCCATATTCTCACCTTAGAATCATGACTTCCCGATACGATGAACTCTGAATCACTGGATATAGCCACAGATGATACATAATGTGTGTAACCACTCATGGTCTTACAGGTACCTGTCTTGACGTCCCAGAGTCTCACCGTAGAATCATGACTTCCCGATACGATGAACTCTGAATCACTGGATATAGCCACAGCATATACAAAATAAGTGTGACCACTCATGGTCTAACATGTACCTGTCTTGACGTCCCATAGTCTCACCGTCTTATCATGACTTCCCGATACGATGAACTCTGAATCACTGGATATAGCCACAGATAATACATAATATGTGTGACCACTCATGGTCTTACAGGTACCTGTCTTGACGTCCCATAGTCTCACCGTATAATCATGACTTCCCGATACGATGAACTCTGAATGACTGGATATAGCCACAGCATATACCTAATGTGTGTGACCACTCATGGTCTTACAGGTACCTGTCTTGACGTCCCATAGTCTCACCGTAGAATCTCACTTCCCGATACGATGAACTCTGAATCACTGAATATAGCCACAGCAGATACATATCCTGTGTAACCACTCATGGTCTAACATGTACCTGTCTTGACGTCCCATAGTCTCACCGTAGAATCTCCACTTCACGATACGATGAACTCTGAATCAATGGATATAGCCACAGCATATACCTAATGTGTGTGACCACTCATGGTCTTACAGGTACCTGTCTTGACGTCCCATAGTCTCACCGTAGAATCTCCACTTCACGATACGATGAACTCTGAATGACTGGATATAGCCACAGCATATACATAATGTGTGTGACCACTCATGGTCTTACAGGTACCTGTCTTGACGTCCCATAGTCTCACCGTAGAATCTCCACTTCACGATACGATGAACTCTGAATCACTGGATATAGCCACAGATAATACAGAACTAGTGTGACCACTCATGGTCTTACAGGTACCTGTCTTGACGTCCCATAGTCTCACCGTATAATCATGACTTCCCGATACGATGAACTCTGAATCACTGGATATAGCCACAGCATATACCTAATGTGTGTGACCACTCATGGTCTTACAGGTACCTGTCTTGACGTCCCATATTCTCACCTTAGAATCATGACTTCCCGATACGATGAACTCTGAATCACTGGATATAGCCACAGATGATACATAATGTGTGTAACCACTCATGGTCTTACAGGTACCTGTCTTGACGTCCCATAGTCTCACCGTCTTATCATGACTTCCCGATACTATGAACTCTGAATCACTGGATATAGCCGCAGCAGATACATAATCTGTGTGACCACTCATGGTCTTACAGGTACCTGTCTTGACGTCCCATAGTCTCACCGTCTTATCTCCACTTCACGATACGATGAACTCTGAATCACTGGATATAGCCACAGCATATACAAAATAAGTGTGACCACTCATGGTCTTACAGGTACCTGTCTTGACGTCCCATAGTCTCACCGTATTATCATGACTTCCCGATACGATGAACTCTGAATCACTGGATATAGCAACAGATGATACATAATGTGTGTAACCACTCATGGTCTTACAGGTACCTGTCTTGACGTCCCATAGTCTCACCGTATAATCATAACTTCCCGATACGATGAACTCTGAATCACTGGATATAGCCACAGCATATACCTAATGTGTGTGACCACTCATGGTCTAACATGTACCTGTCTTGACGTCCCATAGTCTCACCGTAGAATCTCCACTGCCCGATACGATGAACTCTGAATCACTGGATATAGCCACAGCAGATACATATCCTGTGTGACCACTCATGGTCTTACAGGTACCTGTCTTGACGTCCCATAGTCTCACCGTCTTATCTCCACTTCACGATACGATGAACTCTGAATCACTGGATATAGCCACAGATGATACATAATGTGTGTGACAACTCATGGTCTTACAGGTACCTGTCTTGACGTCCCATAGTCTCACCGTAGAATCTCCACTTCACGATACGATGAACTCTGAATCACTGGATATAGCCACAGATGATACAAAATAAGTGTGACCACTCATGGTCTTACAGGTACCTGTCTTGACGTCCCATAGTCTCACCGTACAATCATGACTTCCCGATACGATGAACTCTGAATCACTGGATATAGCCACAGCATATACAAAATAAGTGTGACCACTCATGGTCTTACAGGTACCTGTCTTGACGTCCCATAGTCTCACCGTAGAATCTCATTTCCCGATACGATGAACTCTGAATCACTGGATATAGCCACAGCATATACAAAATAAGTGTGACCACTCATGGTCTTACAGGTACCTGTCTTGACGTCCCATAGTCTCACCGTAGAATCTCCACTTCCCGATACTATGAACTCTGAATCACTGGATATAGCAACAGATGATACATAATGTGTGTAACCACTCATGGTCTTACAGGTACCTGTCTTGACGTCCCATAGTCTCACCGTATTATCATAACTTCCCGATACGATGAACTCTGAATCACTGGATATAGCCACAGCAGATACAAAATAAGTGTGACCACTCATGGTCTTACAGGTACCTGTCTTGACGTCCCATAGTCTCACCGTATAATCATGACTTCCCGATACGATGAACTCTGAATGACTGGATATAGCCACAGCATATACATAATGTGTGTGACCACTCATGGTCTTACAGGTACCTGTCTTGACGTCCCATAGTCTCACCGTAGAATCTCCACTTCACGATACGATGAACTCTGAATCACTGGATATAGCCACAGATAATACAGAACTAGTGTGACCACTCATGGTCTTACAGGTACCTGTCTTGACGTCCCATAGTCTCACCGTCTTATCATGACTTCCCGATACTATGAACTCTGAATCACTGGATATAGCCACAGCATATACAAAATAAGTGTGACCACTCATGGTCTTACAGGTACCTGTCTTGACGTCCCATAGTCTCACCGTAGAATCTCCACTGCCCGATACGATGAACTCTGAATCACTGGATATAGCCACAGATAATACAGAACTAGTGTGACCACTCATGGTCTTACAGGTACCTGTCTTGACGTCCCATAGTCTCACCGTATTATCTCAACTTCCCGATACGATGAACTCTGAATCACTGGATATAGCCACAGCAGATACATAATGTGTGTAACCACTCATGGTCTTACAGGTACCTGTCTTGACGTCCCATAGTCTCACCGTATTATCTCAACTTCCCGATACGATGAACTCTGAATCACTGGATATAGCCACAGAAATACCTAATGTGTGTGACCACTCATGGTCTTACAGGTACCTGTCTTGACGTCCCATAGTCTCACCGTCTTATCATGACTTCCCGATACTATGAACTCTGAATCACTGGATATAGCCACAGCATATACAAAATAAGTGTGACCACTCATGGTCTTACAGGTACCTGTCTTGACGTCCCATATTCTCACCGTCTTATCTCCACTTCCCGATACGATGAACTCTGAATCACTGGATATAGCCACAGATAATACAGAACTAGTGTGACCACTCATGGTCTTACAGGTACCTGTCTTGACGTCCCATAGTCTCACCGTCTTATCATGACTTCCCGATACTATGAACTCTGAATGACTGGATATAGCCACAGCAGATACATAATCTGTGTGACTACTCATGGTCTTACAGGTACCTGTCTTGACGTCCCATAGTCTCACCGTATAATCATGACTTCCCGATACGATGAACTCTGAATCACTGGATATAGCCACAGATGATACATAATCTGTGTGACTACTCATGGTCTTACAGGTACCTGTCTTGACGTCCCATAGTCTCACCGTAGAATCTCCACTGCCCGATACGATGAACTCTGAATCACTGGATATAGCCACAGATGATACAAAATAAGTGTGACCACTCATGGTCTTACAGGTACCTGTCTTGACGTCCCATAGTCTCACCGTAGAATCTCCACTTCACGATACGATGAACTCTGAATCACTGGATATAGCCACAGATAATACAGAACTAGTGTGACCACTCATGGTCTTACAGGTACCTGTCTTGACGTCCCATAGTCTCACCGTCTTATCTCCACTTCCCGATACGATGAACTCTGAATCACTGGATATAGCCACAGCATATACCTAATGTGTGTGACCACTCATGGTCTTACAGGTACCTGTCTTGACGTCCCATATTCTCACCTTAGAATCATGACTTCCCGATACGATGAACTCTGAATCACTGGATATAGCCACAGATGATACATAATGTGTGTAACCACTCATGGTCTTACAGGTACCTGTCTTGACGTCCCAGAGTCTCACCGTAGAATCATGACTTCCCGATACGATGAACTCTGAATCACTGGATATAGCCACAGCATATACAAAATAAGTGTGACCACTCATGGTCTTACAGGTACCTGTCTTGACGTCCCATAGTCTCACCGTAGAATCTCCACTGCCCGATACGATGAACTCTGAATCACTGGATATAGCCACAGCAGATACATAATCTGTGTGACCACTCATGGTCTTACAGGTACCTGTCTTGACGTCCCATAGTCTCACCGTAGAATCTCCACTTCACGATACGATGAACTCTGAATCACTGGATATAGCCACAGATGATACATAATGTGTGTGACAACTCATGGTCTTACAGGTACCTGTCTTGACGTCCCATAGTCTCACCTTAGAATCTCACTTCCCGATACGATGAACTCTGAATCACTGAATATAGCCACAGCAGATACATATCCTGTGTAACCACTCATGGTCTAACATGTACCTGTCTTGACGTCCCATAGTCTCACCGTAGAATCTCCACTTCACGATACGATGAACTCTGAATCACTGGATATAGCCACAGCATATACCTAATGTGTGTGACCACTCATGGTCTTACAGGTACCTGTCTTGACGTCCCATAGTCTCACCGTAGAATCTCACTTCCCGATACGATGAACTCTGAATCACTGGATATAGCCACAGCAGATACTTAATGTGTGTGACCACTCATGGTCTTACAGGTACCTGTCTTGACGTCCCATAGTCTCACCGTAGAATCTCACTTCCCGATACGATGAACTCTGAATCACTGAATATAGCCACAGCAGATACATATCCTGTGTAACCACTCATGGTCTTACAGGTACCTGTCTTGACGTCCCATAGTCTCACCGTATTATCTCAACTTCCCGATACGATGAACTCTGAATCACTGGATATAGCCACAGCATATACCTAATGTGTGTGACCACTCATGGTCTTACAGGTACCTGTCTTGACGTCCCATAGTCTCACCGTAGAATCTCACTTCCCGATACGATGAACTCTGAATCACTGGATATAGCCACAGCAGATACTTAATGTGTGTGACCACTCATGGTCTTACAGGTACCTGTCTTGACGTCCCATAGTCTCACCGTAGAATCTCACTTCCCGATACGATGAACTCTGAATCACTGAATATAGCCACAGCAGATACATATCCTGTGTAACCACTCATGGTCTTACAGGTACCTGTCTTGACGTCCCATAGTCTCACCGTACAATCATGACTTCACGATACGATGAACTCTGAATCACTGGATATAGCCACAGATAATACAGAACTAGTGTGATCACTCATGGTCTTACAGGTACCTGTCTTGACGTCCCATAGTCTCACCGTATAATCATGACTTCCCGATACGATGAACTCTGAATCACTGGATATAGCCACAGATGATACATAATCTGTGTGACTACTCATGGTCTTACAGGTACCTGTCTTGACGTCCCATAGTCTCACCGTAGAATCTCCACTTCACGATACGATGAACTCTGAATCACTGGATATAGCCACAGATGATACAGAACTAGTGTGACCACTCATGGTCTTACAGGTACCTGTCTTGACGTCCCATAGTCTCACCGTAGAATCATGACTTCCCGATACGATGAACTCTGAATCACTGGATATAGCCACAGCATATACAAAATAAGTGTGACCACTCATGGTCTTACAGGTACCTGTCTTGACGTCCCATAGTCTCACCGTATTATCATGACTTCCCGATACGATGAACTCTGAATCACTGGATATAGCAACAGATGATACATAATGTGTGTAACCACTCATGGTCTTACAGGTACCTGTCTTGACGTCCCATAGTCTCACCGTATAATCATAACTTCCCGATACGATGAACTCTGAATCACTGGATATAGCCACAGCATATACCTAATGTGTGTGACCACTCATGGTCTAACATGTACCTGTCTTGACGTCCCATAGTCTCACCGTAGAATCTCCACTGCCCGATACGATGAACTCTGAATCACTGGATATAGCCACAGCAGATACATATCCTGTGTGACCACTCATGGTCTTACAGGTACCTGTCTTGACGTCCCATAGTCTCACCGTCTTATCTCCACTTCACGATACGATGAACTCTGAATCACTGGATATAGCCACAGATGATACATAATGTGTGTGACAACTCATGGTCTTACAGGTACCTGTCTTGACGTCCCATAGTCTCACCGTAGAATCTCCACTTCACGATACGATGAACTCTGAATCACTGGATATAGCCACAGATGATACAAAATAAGTGTGACCACTCATGGTCTTACAGGTACCTGTCTTGACGTCCCATAGTCTCACCGTAGAATCTCCACTGCCCGATACGATGAACTCTGAATAACTGGATATAGCCACAGCATATACAAAATAAGTGTGACCACTCATGGTCTTACAGGTACCTGTCTTGACGTCCCATAGTCTCACCGTAGAATCTCATTTCCCGATACGATGAACTCTGAATCACTGGATATAGCCACAGCATATACAAAATAAGTGTGACCACTCATGGTCTTACAGGTACCTGTCTTGACGTCCCATATTCTCACCGTCTTATCTCCACTTCCCGATACGATGAACTCTGAATCACTGGATATAGCAACAGATGATACATAATGTGTGTAACCACTCATGGTCTTACAGGTACCTGTCTTGACGTCCCATAGTCTCACCGTATTATCATAACTTCCCGATACGATGAACTCTGAATCACTGGATATAGCCACAGCAGATACAAAATAAGTGTGACCACTCATGGTCTTACAGGTACCTGTCTTGACGTCCCATAGTCTCACCGTATAATCATGACTTCCCGATACGATGAACTCTGAATGACTGGATATAGCCACAGCATATACATAATGTGTGTGACCACTCATGGTCTTACAGGTACCTGTCTTGACGTCCCATAGTCTCACCGTAGAATCTCCACT
This sequence comes from Loxodes magnus, assembly GCA_946699065.1. Classification (NCBI taxonomy): domain Eukaryota; phylum Ciliophora; class Karyorelictea; order Loxodida; family Loxodidae; genus Loxodes; species Loxodes magnus. The sequence goes on along the minus strand of CAMPDV010000054.1, from coordinate 800,397 downwards.
TCACGATACGATGAACTCTGAATCACTGGATATAGCCACAGATAATACAGAACTAGTGTGACCACTCATGGTCTTACAGGTACCTGTCTTGACGTCCCATAGTCTCACCGTCTTATCATGACTTCCCGATACTATGAACTCTGAATCACTGGATATAGCCACAGATGATACATAATGTGTGTAACCACTCATGGTCTTACAGGTACCTGTCTTGACGTCCCATAGTCTCACCGTAGAATCTCCACTGCCCGATACGATGAACTCTGAATCACTGGATATAGCCACAGATAATACAGAACTAGTGTGACCACTCATGGTCTTACAGGTACCTGTCTTGACGTCCCATAGTCTCACCGTATAATCATGACTTCCCGATACGATGAACTCTGAATCACTGGATATAGCCACAGATCTTACATAATCTGTGTGACCACTCATGGTCTTACAGGTACCTGTCTTGACGTCCCATAGTCTCACCGTAGAATCTCCACTTCACGATACGATGAACTCTGAATCACTGGATATAGCCACAGATGATACAAAATAAGTGTGACCACTCATGGTCTTACAGGTACCTGTCTTGACGTCCCATAGTCTCACCGTACAATCATGACTTCCCGATACGATGAACTCTGAATCACTGGATATAGCCACAGCATATACAAAATAAGTGTGACCACTCATGGTCTTACAGGTACCTGTCTTGACGTCCCATAGTCTCACCGTAGAATCTCCACTTCCCGATACGATGAACTCTGAATCACTGGATATAGCCACAGCATATACCTAATGTGTGTGACCACTCATGGTCTTACAGGTACCTGTCTTGACGTCCCATAGTCTCACCGTCTTATCATGACTTCCCGATACGATGAACTCTGAATCACTGGATATAGCCACAGATGATACATAATGTGTGTAACCATTCATGGTCTTACAGGTACCTGTCTTGACGTCCCATAGTCTCACCGTATTATCATAACTTCCCGATACGATGAACTCTGAATCACTGGATATAGCCACAGCAGATACAAAATAAGTGTGACCACTCATGGTCTTACAGGTACCTGTCTTGACGTCCCATAGTCTCACCGTATAATCATGACTTCCCGATACGATGAACTCTGAATCACTGGATATAGCCACAGATAATACAGAACTAGTGTGACCACTCATGGTCTTACAGGTACCTGTCTTGACGTCCCATAGTCTCACCGTCTTATCTCCACTTCCCGATACGATGAACTCTGAATCACTGGATATAGCCACAGATAATACAGAACTAGTGTGACCACTCATGGTCTTACAGGTACCTGTCTTGACGTCCCATAGTCTCACCGTCTTATCTCCACTTCCCGATACGATGAACTCTGAATCACTGGATATAGCCACAGCATATACCTAATGTGTGTGACCACTCATGGTCTTACAGGTACCTGTCTTGACGTCCCATATTCTCACCTTAGAATCATGACTTCCCGATACGATGAACTCTGAATCACTGGATATAGCCACAGATGATACATAATGTGTGTAACCACTCATGGTCTTACAGGTACCTGTCTTGACGTCCCAGAGTCTCACCGTAGAATCATGACTTCCCGATACGATGAACTCTGAATCACTGGATATAGCCACAGCATATACAAAATAAGTGTGACCACTCATGGTCTAACATGTACCTGTCTTGACGTCCCATAGTCTCACCGTATAATCATGACTTCCCGATACGATGAACTCTGAATCACTGGATATAGCCACAGATGATACAGAACTAGTGTGACCACTCATGGTCTTACAGGTACCTGTCTTGACGTCCCATAGTCTCACCGTATAATCATGACTTCCCGATACGATGAACTCTGAATCACTGGATATAGCCACAGATGATACATAATCTGTGTGACTACTCATGGTCTTACAGGTACCTGTCTTGACGTCCCATAGTCTCACCGTAGAATCTCCACTGCCCGATACGATGAACTCTGAATCACTGGATATAGCCACAGCATATACATAATGTGTGTAACCACTCATGGTCTTACAGGTACCTGTCTTGACGTCCCATAGTCTCACCGTATTATCATAACTTCCCGATACGATGAACTCTGAATCACTGGATATAGCCACAGCAGATACATAATGTGTGTAACCACTCATGGTCTTACAGGTACCTGTCTTGACGTCCCATAGTCTCACCGTATTATCTCAACTTCCCGATACGATGAACTCTGAATCACTGGATATAGCCACAGAAATACCTAATGTGTGTGACCACTCATGGTCTTACAGGTACCTGTCTTGACGTCCCATAGTCTAACCGTCTTATCTCCACTTCCCGATACGATGAACTCTGAATCACTGGATATAGCCACAGATCTTACATAATGTGTGTGACCACTCATGGTCTTACAGGTACCTGTCTTGACGTCCCATAGTCTCACCGTAGAATCTCAACTTCCCGATACGATGAACTCTGAATCACTGGATATAGCCACAGATAATACAGAACTAGTGTGACCACTCATGGTCTTACAGGTACCTGTCTTGACGTCCCATAGTCTCACCGTATAATCATGACTTCCCGATACGATGAACTCTGAATCACTGGATATAGCCACAGCAGATACATAATCTGTGTGACCACTCATGGTCTTACAGGTACCTGTCTTGACGTCCCATAGTCTCACCGTAGAATCTCCACTTCACGATACGATGAACTCTGAATCACTGGATATAGCCACAGATAATACAGAACTAGTGTGACCACTCATGGTCTTACAGGTACCTGTCTTGACGTCCCATAGTCTCACCGTCTTATCTCCACTTCCCGATACGATGAACTCTGAATCACTGGATATAGCCACAGATAATACAGAACTAGTGTGACCACTCATGGTCTTACAGGTACCTGTCTTGACGTCCCATAGTCTCACCGTAGAATCTCACTTCCCGATACGATGAACTCTGAATCACTGAATATAGCCACAGATGATACAGAACTAGTGTGACCACTCATGGTCTTACAGGTACCTGTCTTGACGTCCCATAGTCTCACCGTAGAATCTCCACTGCCCGATACGATGAACTCTGAATCACTGGATATAGCCACAGCATATACAAAATAAGTGTGACCACTCATGGTCTTACAGGTACCTGTCTTGACGTCCCATAGTCTCACCGTAGAATCTCCACTTCCCGATACGATGAACTCTGAATCACTGAATATAGCCACAGATGATACAGAACTAGTGTGACCACTCATGGTCTTACAGGTACCTGTCTTGACGTCCCATAGTCTCACCGTAGAATCTCCACTTCACGATACGATGAACTCTGAATCACTGGATATAGCAACAGATGATACATAATGTGTGTAACCACTCATGGTCTTACAGGTACCTGTCTTGACGTCCCATAGTCTCACCGTAGAATCTCCACTTCACGATACGATGAACTCTGAATCACTGGATATAGCCACAGATAATACAGAACTAGTGTGACCACTCATGGTCTTACAGGTACCTGTCTTGACGTCCCATAGTCTCACCGTCTTATCTCCACTTCCCGATACGATGAACTCTGAATCACTGGATATAGCCACAGATAATACAGAACTAGTGTGACCACTCATGGTCTTACAGGTACCTGTCTTGACGTCCCATATTCTCACCGTCTTATCTCCACTTCCCGATACGATGAACTCTGAATCACTGGATATAGCAACAGATGATACATAATGTGTGTAACCACTCATGGTCTTACAGGTACCTGTCTTGACGTCCCATAGTCTCACCGTAGAATCTCCACTGCCCGATACGATGAACTCTGAATCACTGGATATAGCCACAGATAATACAGAACTAGTGTGACCACTCATGGTCTTACAGGTACCTGTCTTGACGTCCCATAGTCTCACCGTATAATCATGACTTCCCGATACGATGAACTCTGAATCACTGGATATAGCCACAGCAGATACATAATCTGTGTGACCACTCATGGTCTTACAGGTACCTGTCTTGACGTCCCATAGTCTCACCGTAGAATCTCCACTTCACGATACGATGAACTCTGAATCACTGGATATAGCCACAGATGATACAAAATAAGTGTGACCACTCATGGTCTTACAGGTACCTGTCTTGACGTCCCATAGTCTCACCGTAGAATCTCCACTTCACGATACGATGAACTCTGAATCACTGGATATAGCCACAGATGATACAAAATAAGTGTGACCACTCATGGTCTTACAGGTACCTGTCTTGACGTCCCATAGTCTCACCGTACAATCATGACTTCCCGATACGATGAACTCTGAATCACTGGATATAGCCACAGATGATACAAAATAAGTGTGACCACTCATGGTCTTACAGGTACCTGTCTTGACGTCCCATAGTCTCACCGTAGAATCTCATTTCCCGATACGATGAACTCTGAATCACTGGATATAGCCACAGCATATACATAATGTGTGTAACCACTCATGGTCTTACAGGTACCTGTCTTGACGTCCCATAGTCTCACCGTCTTATCATGACTTCCCGATACGATGAACTCTGAATCACTGGATATAGCCACAGATGATACATAATGTGTGTAACCACTCATGGTCTTACAGGTACCTGTCTTGACGTCCCATAGTCTCACCGTATTATCATAACTTCCCGATACGATGAACTCTGAATCACTGGATATAGCCACAGCAGATACAAAATAAGTGTGACCACTCATGGTCTTACAGGTACCTGTCTTGACGTCCCATAGTCTCACCGTATAATCATGACTTCCCGATACGATGAACTCTGAATCACTGGATATAGCCACAGATGATACAAAATAAGTGTGACCACTCATGGTCTTACAGGTACCTGTCTTGACGTCCCATAGTCTCACCGTACAATCATGACTTCCCGATACGATGAACTCTGAATGACTGGATATAGCCACAGCATATACATAATGTGTGTGACCACTCATGGTCTTACAGGTACCTGTCTTGACGTCCCATAGTCTCACCGTAGAATCTCCACTTCCCGATACGATGAACTCTGAATCACTGGATATAGCCACAGCATATACCTAATGTGTGTGACCACTCATGGTCTTACAGGTACCTGTCTTGACGTCCCATATTCTCACCTTAGAATCATGACTTCCCGATACGATGAACTCTGAATCACTGGATATAGCCACAGATGATACATAATGTGTGTAACCACTCATGGTCTTACAGGTACCTGTCTTGACGTCCCAGAGTCTCACCGTAGAATCATGACTTCCCGATACGATGAACTCTGAATCACTGGATATAGCCACAGCATATACAAAATAAGTGTGACCACTCATGGTCTAACATGTACCTGTCTTGACGTCCCATAGTCTCACCGTATAATCATGACTTCCCGATACGATGAACTCTGAATCACTGGATATAGCCACAGATGATACAGAACTAGTGTGACCACTCATGGTCTTACAGGTACCTGTCTTGACGTCCCATAGTCTCACCGTCTTATCATGACTTCCCGATACGATGAACTCTGAATCACTGGATATAGCCACAGATGATACAGAACTAGTGTGACTACTCATGGTCTTACAGGTACCTGTCTTGACGTCCCATAGTCTCACCGTAGAATCTCCACTTCACGATACGATGAACTCTGAATCACTGGATATAGCCACAGATGATACAAAATAAGTGTGACCACTCATGGTCTTACAGGTACCTGTCTTGACGTCCCATAGTCTCACCGTACAATCATGACTTCCCGATACGATGAACTCTGAATAACTGGATATAGCCACAGCATATACAAAATAAGTGTGACCACTCATGGTCTTACAGGTACCTGTCTTGACGTCCCATAGTCTCACCGTAGAATCTCATTTCCCGATACGATGAACTCTGAATCACTGGATATAGCCACAGCATATACAAAATAAGTGTGACCACTCATGGTCTTACAGGTACCTGTCTTGACGTCCCATATTCTCACCGTCTTATCATGACTTCCCGATACGATGAACTCTGAATCACTGGATATAGCCACAGATGATACATAATGTGTGTAACCACTCATGGTCTTACAGGTACCTGTCTTGACGTCCCATAGTCTCACCGTATTATCATAACTTCCCGATACGATGAACTCTGAATCACTGGATATAGCCACAGCAGATACAAAATAAGTGTGACCACTCATGGTCTTACAGGTACCTGTCTTGACGTCCCATAGTCTCACCGTATAATCATGACTTCCCGATACGATGAACTCTGAATCACTGGATATAGCCACAGATGATACAAAATAAGTGTGACCACTCATGGTCTTACAGGTACCTGTCTTGACGTCCCATAGTCTCACCGTACAATCATGACTTCCCGATACGATGAACTCTGAATGACTGGATATAGCCACAGCATATACATAATGTGTGTGACCACTCATGGTCTTACAGGTACCTGTCTTGACGTCCCATAGTCTCACCGTAGAATCTCCACTTCCCGATACGATGAACTCTGAATCACTGGATATAGCCACAGCATATACCTAATGTGTGTGACCACTCATGGTCTTACAGGTACCTGTCTTGACGTCCCATATTCTCACCTTAGAATCATGACTTCCCGATACGATGAACTCTGAATCACTGGATATAGCCACAGATGATACATAATGTGTGTAACCACTCATGGTCTTACAGGTACCTGTCTTGACGTCCCAGAGTCTCACCGTAGAATCATGACTTCCCGATACGATGAACTCTGAATCACTGGATATAGCCACAGCATATACAAAATAAGTGTGACCACTCATGGTCTAACATGTACCTGTCTTGACGTCCCATAGTCTCACCGTATAATCATGACTTCCCGATACGATGAACTCTGAATCACTGGATATAGCCACAGATGATACAGAACTAGTGTGACTACTCATGGTCTTACAGGTACCTGTCTTGACGTCCCATAGTCTCACCGTAGAATCTCCACTGCCCGATACGATGAACTCTGAATCACTGGATATAGCCACAGCATATACATAATGTGTGTAACCACTCATGGTCTTACAGGTACCTGTCTTGACGTCCCATAGTCTCACCGTATTATCATAACTTCCCGATACGATGAACTCTGAATCACTGGATATAGCCACAGCAGATACATAATGTGTGTAACCACTCATGGTCTTACAGGTACCTGTCTTGACGTCCCATAGTCTCACCGTATTATCTCAACTTCCCGATACGATGAACTCTGAATCACTGGATATAGCCACAGAAATACCTAATGTGTGTGACCACTCATGGTCTTACAGGTACCTGTCTTGACGTCCCATAGTCTCACCGTCTTATCATGACTTCCCGATACTATGAACTCTGAATCACTGGATATAGCCACAGATCTTACATAATCTGTGTGACCACTCATGGTCTTACAGGTACCTGTCTTGACGTCCCATAGTCTCACCGTAGAATCTCAACTTCCCGATACGATGAACTCTGAATCACTGGATATAGCCACAGATAATACAGAACTAGTGTGACCACTCATGGTCTTTCAGGTACCTGTCTTGACGTCCCATAGTCTCACCGTATAATCATGACTTCCCGATACGATGAACTCTGAATCACTGGATATAGCCACAGCAGATACATAATCTGTGTGACCACTCATGGTCTTACAGGTACCTGTCTTGACGTCCCATAGTCTCACCGTAGAATCTCCACTTCACGATACGATGAACTCTGAATCACTGGATATAGCCACAGATAATACAGAACTAGTGTGACCACTCATGGTCTTACAGGTACCTGTCTTGACGTCCCATAGTCTCACCGTCTTATCATGACTTCCCGATACTATGAACTCTGAATCACTGGATATAGCCACAGATGATACAAAATAAGTGTGACCACTCATGGTCTTACAGGTACCTGTCTTGACGTCCCATAGTCTCACCGTAGAATCTCATTTCCCGATACGATGAACTCTGAATCACTGGATATAGCCACAGCATATACATAATGTGTGTAACCACTCATGGTCTTACAGGTACCTGTCTTGACGTCCCATAGTCTCACCGTATAATCATGACTTCCCGATACGATGAACTCTGAATCACTGGATATAGCCACAGCAGATACATAATCTGTGTGACCACTCATGGTCTTACAGGTACCTGTCTTGACGTCCCATAGTCTCACCGTAGAATCTCCACTTCACGATACGATGAACTCTGAATCACTGGATATAGCCACAGATGATACAAAATAAGTGTGACCACTCATGGTCTTACAGGTACCTGTCTTGACGTCCCATAGTCTCACCGTACAATCATGACTTCCCGATACTATGAACTCTGAATCACTGGATATAGCCACAGCATATACAAAATAAGTGTGACCACTCATGGTCTTACAGGTACCTGTCTTGACGTCCCATAGTCTCACCGTAGAATCTCCACTGCCCGATACGATGAACTCTGAATCACTGGATATAGCCACAGATAATACAGAACTAGTGTGACCACTCATGGTCTTACAGGTACCTGTCTTGACGTCCCATAGTCTCACCGTATAATCATGACTTCCCGATACGATGAACTCTGAATCACTGGATATAGCCACAGCAGATACATAATCTGTGTGACCACTCATGGTCTTACAGGTACCTGTCTTGACGTCCCATAGTCTCACCGTAGAATCTCCACTTCACGATACGATGAACTCTGAATCACTGGATATAGCCACAGATGATACAAAATAAGTGTGACCACTCATGGTCTTACAGGTACCTGTCTTGACGTCCCATAGTCTCACCGTACAATCATGACTTCCCGATACGATGAACTCTGAATGACTGGATATAGCCACAGCATATACATAATGTGTGTGACCACTCATGGTCTTACAGGTACCTGTCTTGACGTCCCATAGTCTCACCGTAGAATCTCCACTTCACGATACGATGAACTCTGAATCACTGGATATAGCCACAGATAATACAGAACTAGTGTGACCACTCATGGTCTTACAGGTACCTGTCTTGACGTCCCATAGTCTCACCGTCTTATCTCCACTTCCCGATACGATGAACTCTGAATCACTGGATATAGCCACAGCATATACCTAATGTGTGTGACCACTCATGGTCTTACAGGTACCTGTCTTGACGTCCCATATTCTCACCTTAGAATCATGACTTCCCGATACGATGAACTCTGAATCACTGGATATAGCCACAGATGATACATAATGTGTGTAACCACTCATGGTCTTACAGGTACCTGTCTTGACGTCCCAGAGTCTCACCGTAGAATCATGACTTCCCGATACGATGAACTCTGAATCACTGGATATAGCCACAGCATATACAAAATAAGTGTGACCACTCATGGTCTAACATGTACCTGTCTTGACGTCCCATAGTCTCACCGTATAATCATGACTTCCCGATACGATGAACTCTGAATCACTGGATATAGCCACAGATGATACAGAACTAGTGTGACCACTCATGGTCTTACAGGTACCTGTCTTGACGTCCCATAGTCTCACCGTCTTATCATGACTTCCCGATACGATGAACTCTGAATCACTGGATATAGCCACAGATGATACATAATCTGTGTGACTACTCATGGTCTTACAGGTACCTGTCTTGACGTCCCATAGTCTCACCGTAGAATCTCCACTGCCCGATACGATGAACTCTGAATCACTGGATATAGCCACAGCATATACATAATGTGTGTAACCACTCATGGTCTTACAGGTACCTGTCTTGACGTCCCATAGTCTCACCGTATTATCATAACTTCCCGATACGATGAACTCTGAATCACTGGATATAGCCACAGCAGATACATAATGTGTGTAACCACTCATGGTCTTACAGGTACCTGTCTTGACGTCCCATAGTCTCACCGTATTATCTCAACTTCCCGATACGATGAACTCTGAATCACTGGATATAGCCACAGAAATACCTAATGTGTGTGACCACTCATGGTCTTACAGGTACCTGTCTTGACGTCCCATAGTCTCACCGTCTTATCATGACTTCCCGATACTATGAACTCTGAATCACTGGATATAGCCACAGATCTTACATAATCTGTGTGACCACTCATGGTCTTACAGGTACCTGTCTTGACGTCCCATAGTCTCACCGTAGAATCTCAACTTCCCGATACGATGAACTCTGAATCACTGGATATAGCCACAGATAATACAGAACTAGTGTGACCACTCATGGTCTTACAGGTACCTGTCTTGACGTCCCATAGTCTCACCGTATAATCATGACTTCCCGATACGATGAACTCTGAATCACTGGATATAGCCACAGCAGATACATAATCTGTGTGACCACTCATGGTCTTACAGGTACCTGTCTTGACGTCCCATAGTCTCACCGTAGAATCTCCACTTCACGATACGATGAACTCTGAATCACTGGATATAGCCACAGATAATACAGAACTAGTGTGACCACTCATGGTCTTACAGGTACCTGTCTTGACGTCCCATAGTCTCACCGTCTTATCTCCACTTCCCGATACGATGAACTCTGAATCACTGGATATAGCCACAGATAATACAGAACTAGTGTGACCACTCATGGTCTTACAGGTACCTGTCTTGACGTCCCATAGTCTCACCGTAGAATCTCACTTCCCGATACGATGAACTCTGAATCACTGAATATAGCCACAGCATATACCTAATGTGTGTGACCACTCATGGTCTTACAGGTACCTGTCTTGACGTCCCATATTCTCACCTTAGAATCATGACTTCCCGATACGATGAACTCTGAATCACTGGATATAGCCACAGCATATACAAAATAAGTGTGACCACTCATGGTCTTACAGGTACCTGTCTTGACGTCCCATAGTCTCACCGTAGAATCTCCACTTCACGATACGATGAACTCTGAATCACTGAATATAGCCACAGATGATACAGAACTAGTGTGACCACTCATGGTCTTACAGGTACCTGTCTTGACGTCCCATAGTCTCACCGTAGAATCTCCACTTCACGATACGATGAACTCTGAATCACTGGATATAGCCACAGATGATACAAAATAAGTGTGACCACTCATGGTCTTACAGGTACCTGTCTTGACGTCCCATAGTCTCACCGTACAATCATGACTTCCCGATACGATGAACTCTGAATCACTGGATATAGCCACAGCATATACAAAATAAGTGTGACCACTCATGGTCTTACAGGTACCTGTCTTGACGTCCCATAGTCTCACCGTAGAATCTCATTTCCCGATACGATGAACTCTGAATCACTGGATATAGCCACAGCATATACAAAATAAGTGTGACCACTCATGGTCTTACAGGTACCTGTCTTGACGTCCCATATTCTCACCGTCTTATCTCCACTTCCCGATACGATGAACTCTGAATCACTGGATATAGCAACAGATGATACATAATGTGTGTAACCACTCATGGTCTTACAGGTACCTGTCTTGACGTCCCATAGTCTCACCGTATTATCATAACTTCCCGATACGATGAACTCTGAATCACTGGATATAGCCACAGCAGATACAAAATAAGTGTGACCACTCATGGTCTTACAGGTACCTGTCTTGACGTCCCATAGTCTCACCGTATAATCATGACTTCCCGATACGATGAACTCTGAATGACTGGATATAGCCACAGCATATACATAATTTGTGTGACCACTCATGGTCTTACAGGTACCTGTCTTGACGTCCCATAGTCTCACCGTAGAATCTCCACTTCACGATACGATGAACTCTGAATCACTGGATATAGCCACAGATAATACAGAACTAGTGTGACCACTCATGGTCTTACAGGTACCTGTCTTGACGTCCCATAGTCTCACCGTCTTATCATGACTTCCCGATACTATGAACTCTGAATCACTGGATATAGCCACAGCATATACAAAATAAGTGTGACCACTCATGGTCTTACAGGTACCTGTCTTGACGTCCCATAGTCTCACCGTAGAATCTCCACTGCCCGATACGATGAACTCTGAATCACTGGATATAGCCACAGATAATACAGAACTAGTGTGACCACTCATGGTCTTACAGGTACCTGTCTTGACGTCCCATAGTCTCACCGTATAATCATGACTTCCCGATACGATGAACTCTGAATCACTGGATATAGCCACAGCAGATACATAATCTGTGTGACCACTCATGGTCTTACAGGTACCTGTCTTGACGTCCCATAGTCTCACCGTAGAATCTCCACTTCACGATACGATGAACTCTGAATCACTGGATATAGCCACAGATGATACAAAATAAGTGTGACCACTCATGGTCTTACAGGTACCTGTCTTGACGTCCCATAGTCTCACCGTACAATCATGACTTCCCGATACGATGAACTCTGAATCACTGGATATAGCCACAGATGATACAAAATAAGTGTGACCACTCATGGTCTTACAGGTACCTGTCTTGACGTCCCATAGTCTCACCGTAGAATCTCATTTCCCGATACGATGAACTCTGAATCACTGGATATAGCCACAGCATATACATAATGTGTGTAACCACTCATGGTCTTACAGGTACCTGTCTTGACGTCCCATAGTCTCACCGTCTTATCATGACTTCCCGATACGATGAACTCTGAATCACTGGATATAGCCACAGATGATACATAATGTGTGTAACCACTCATGGTCTTACAGGTACCTGTCTTGACGTCCCATAGTCTCACCGTATTATCATAACTTCCCGATACGATGAACTCTGAATCACTGGATATAGCCACAGCAGATACAAAATAAGTGTGACCACTCATGGTCTTACAGGTACCTGTCTTGACGTCCCATAGTCTCACCGTATAATCATGACTTCCCGATACGATGAACTCTGAATGACTGGATATAGCCACAGCATATACATAATGTGTGTGACCACTCATGGTCTTACAGGTACCTGTCTTGACGTCCCATAGTCTCACCGTAGAATCTTCACTTCACGATACGATGAACTCTGAATCACTGGATATAGCCACAGATAATACAGAACTAGTGTGACCACTCATGGTCTTACAGGTACCTGTCTTGACGTCCCATAGTCTCACCGTCTTATCTCCACTTCCCGATACGATGAACTCTGAATCACTGGATATAGCCACAGCATATACCTAATGTGTGTGACCACTCATGGTCTTACAGGTACCTGTCTTGACGTCCCAGAGTCTCACCGTAGAATCTTCACTTCACGATACGATGAACTCTGAATCACTGGATATAGCCACAGATGATACATAATGTGTGTAACCACTCATGGTCTTACAGGTACCTGTCTTGACGTCCCAGAGTCTCACCGTAGAATCTTCACTTCACGATACGATGAACTCTGAATCACTGGATATAGCAACAGATGATACATAATGTGTGTAACCACTCATGGTCTTACAGGTACCTGTCTTGACGTCCCATAGTCTCACCGTATTATCATAACTTCCCGATACGATGAACTCTGAATCACTGGATATAGCCACAGCATATACAAAATAAGTGTGACCACTCATGGTCTTACAGGTACCTGTCTTGACGTCCCAGAGTCTCACCGTCTTATCATGACTTCCCGATACTATGAACTCTGAATCACTGGATATAGCCACAGCATATACAAAATAAGTGTGACCACTCATGGTCTAACATGTACCTGTCTTGACGTCCCATAGTCTCACCGTCTTATCTCCACTTCCCGATACGATGAACTCTGAATCACTGGATATAGCCACAGCATATACCTAATGTGTGTGACCACTCATGGTCTTACAGGTACCTGTCTTGACGTCCCAGAGTCTCACCGTAGAATCTTCACTTCACGATACGATGAACTCTGAATCACTGGATATAGCCACAGCATATACATAATGTGTGTGACCACTCATGGTCTTACAGGTACCTGTCTTGACGTCCCATAGTCTCACCGTAGAATCTTCACTTCACGATACGATGAACTCTGAATCACTGGATATAGCCACAGATAATACAGAACTAGTGTGACCACTCATGGTCTTACAGGTACCTGTCTTGACGTCCCATAGTCTCACCGTCTTATCTCCACTTCCCGATACGATGAACTCTGAATCACTGGATATAGCCACAGCATATACAAAATAAGTGTGACCACTCATGGTCTTACAGGTACCTGTCTTGACGTCCCAGAGTCTCACCGTCTTATCTCCACTTCCCGATACGATGAACTCTGAATCACTGGATATAGCCACAGCATATACAAAATAAGTGTGACCACTCATGGTCTAACATGTACCTGTCTTGACGTCCCATAGTCTCACCGTATAATCATGACTTCCCGATACGATGAACTCTGAATCACTGGATATAGCCACAGATGATACAGAACTAGTGTGACCACTCATGGTCTTACAGGTACCTGTCTTGACGTCCCATAGTCTCACCGTACAATCATGACTTCCCGATACGATGAACTCTGAATCACTGGATATAGCCACAGATGATACAAAATAAGTGTGACCACTCATGGTCTTACAGGTACCTGTCTTGACGTCCCATAGTCTCACCGTAGAATCTCATTTCCCGATACGATGAACTCTGAATCACTGGATATAGCCACAGCATATACATAATGTGTGTAACCACTCATGGTCTTACAGGTACCTGTCTTGACGTCCCATAGTCTCACCGTCTTATCATGACTTCCCGATACGATGAACTCTGAATCACTGGATATAGCCACAGATGATACATAATGTGTGTAACCACTCATGGTCTTACAGGTACCTGTCTTGACGTCCCATAGTCTCACCGTATTATCATAACTTCCCGATACGATGAACTCTGAATCACTGGATATAGCCACAGCAGATACAAAATAAGTGTGACCACTCATGGTCTTACAGGTACCTGTCTTGACGTCCCATAGTCTCACCGTATAATCATGACTTCCCGATACGATGAACTCTGAATGACTGGATATAGCCACAGCATATACATAATGTGTGTGACCACTCATGGTCTTACAGGTACCTGTCTTGACGTCCCATAGTCTCACCGTAGAATCTTCACTTCACGATACGATGAACTCTGAATCACTGGATATAGCCACAGATAATACAGAACTAGTGTGACCACTCATGGTCTTACAGGTACCTGTCTTGACGTCCCATAGTCTCACCGTCTTATCTCCACTTCCCGATACGATGAACTCTGAATCACTGGATATAGCCACAGCATATACCTAATGTGTGTGACCACTCATGGTCTTACAGGTACCTGTCTTGACGTCCCAGAGTCTCACCGTAGAATCTTCACTTCACGATACGATGAACTCTGAATCACTGGATATAGCCACAGATGATACATAATGTGTGTAACCACTCATGGTCTTACAGGTACCTGTCTTGACGTCCCAGAGTCTCACCGTAGAATCTTCACTTCACGATACGATGAACTCTGAATCACTGGATATAGCCACAGATAATACAGAACTAGTGTGACCACTCATGGTCTTACAGGTACCTGTCTTGACGTCCCATAGTCTCACCGTCTTATCTCCACTTCCCGATACGATGAACTCTGAATCACTGGATATAGCCACAGCATATACAAAATAAGTGTGACCACTCATGGTCTTACAGGTACCTGTCTTGACGTCCCAGAGTCTCACCGTCTTATCATGACTTCCCGATACTATGAACTCTGAATCACTGGATATAGCCACAGCATATACAAAATAAGTGTGACCACTCATGGTCTAACATGTACCTGTCTTGACGTCCCATAGTCTCACCGTCTTATCTCCACTTCCCGATACGATGAACTCTGAATCACTGGATATAGCCACAGATGATACAGAACTAGTGTGACCACTCATGGTCTTACAGGTACCTGTCTTGACGTCCCAGAGTCTCACCGTAGAATCTTCACTTCACGATACGATGAACTCTGAATCACTGGATATAGCCACAGCATATACATAATGTGTGTGACCACTCATGGTCTTACAGGTACCTGTCTTGACGTCCCATAGTCTCACCGTAGAATCTTCACTTCACGATACGATGAACTCTGAATCACTGGATATAGCCACAGATAATACAGAACTAGTGTGACCACTCATGGTCTTACAGGTACCTGTCTTGACGTCCCATAGTCTCACCGTCTTATCTCCACTTCCCGATACGATGAACTCTGAATCACTGGATATAGCCACAGCATATACAAAATAAGTGTGACCACTCATGGTCTTACAGGTACCTGTCTTGACGTCCCAGAGTCTCACCGTCTTATCATGACTTCCCGATACTATGAACTCTGAATCACTGGATATAGCCACAGCATATACAAAATAAGTGTGACCACTCATGGTCTAACATGTACCTGTCTTGACGTCCCATAGTCTCACCGTATAATCATGACTTCCCGATACGATGAACTCTGAATCACTGGATATAGCCACAGATGATACAGAACTAGTGTGACCACTCATGGTCTTACAGGTACCTGTCTTGACGTCCCATAGTCTCACCGTATAATCATGACTTCCCGATACGATGAACTCTGAATCACTGGATATAGCCACAGATGATACATAATCTGTGTGACTACTCATGGTCTTACAGGTACCTGTCTTGACGTCCCATAGTCTCACCGTAGAATCTCCACTGCCCGATACGATGAACTCTGAATCACTGGATATAGCCACAGCATATACATAATGTGTGTAACCACTCATGGTCTTACAGGTACCTGTCTTGACGTCCCATAGTCTCACCGTATTATCATAACTTCCCGATACGATGAACTCTGAATCACTGGATATAGCCACAGCAGATACATAATTTGTGTAACCACTCATGGTCTTACAGGTACCTGTCTTGACGTCCCATAGTCTCACCGTATTATCTCAACTTCCCGATACGATGAACTCTGAATCACTGGATATAGCCACAGAAATACCTAATGTGTGTGACCACTCATGGTCTTACAGGTACCTGTCTTGACGTCCCATAGTCTAACCGTCTTATCTCCACTTCCCGATACGATGAACTCTGAATCACTGGATATAGCCACAGATCTTACATAATCTGTGTGACCACTCATGGTCTTACAGGTACCTGTCTTGACGTCCCATAGTCTCACCGTAGAATCTCAACTTCCCGATACGATGAACTCTGAATCACTGGATATAGCCACAGATAATACAGAACTAGTGTGACCACTCATGGTCTTACAGGTACCTGTCTTGACGTCCCATAGTCTCACCGTATAATCATGACTTCCCGATACGATGAACTCTGAATCACTGGATATAGCCACAGCAGATACATAATCTGTGTGACCACTCATGGTCTTACAGGTACCTGTCTTGACGTCCCATAGTCTCACCGTAGAATCTCCACTTCACGATACGATGAACTCTGAATCACTGGATATAGCCACAGCATATACCTAATGTGTGTGACCACTCATGGTCTTACAGGTACCTGTCTTGACGTCCCATAGTCTCACCGTCTTATCTCCACTTCCCGATACGATGAACTCTGAATCACTGGATATAGCCACAGATAATACAGAACTAGTGTGACCACTCATGGTCTTACAGGTACCTGTCTTGACGTCCCATAGTCTCACCGTAGAATCTCACTTCCCGATACGATGAACTCTGAATCACTGGATATAGCCACAGCAGATACATAATGTGTGTAACCACTCATGGTCTTACAGGTACCTGTCTTGACGTCCCATAGTCTCACCGTAGAATCTCACTTCCCGAAACGATGAACTCTGAATCACTGGATATAGCCACAGAAATACCTAATGTGTGTGACCACTCATGGTCTTACAGGTACCTGTCTTGACGTCCCATAGTCTAACCGTCTTATCTCCACTTCCCGATACGATGAACTCTGAATCACTGGATATAGCCACAGATAATACAGAACTAGTGTGACCACTCATGGTCTTACAGGTACCTGTCTTGACGTCCCATAGTCTCACCGTATTATCTCAACTTCCCGATACGATGAACTCTGAATCACTGGATATAGCCACAGATGATACAAAATAAGTGTGACCACTCATGGTCTTACAGGTACCTGTCTTGACGTCCCATAGTCTCACCGTACAATCATGACTTCCCGATACGATGAACTCTGAATCACTGGATATAGCCACAGATAATACAGAACTAGTGTGACCACTCATGGTCTTACAGGTACCTGTCTTGACGTCCCATAGTCTCACCGTAGAATCTCACTTCCCGATACGATGAACTCTGAATGACTGGATATAGCCACAGCATATACATAATGTGTGTGACCACTCATGGTCTTACAGGTACCTGTCTTGACGTCCCATAGTCTCACCGTAGAATCTCCACTTCACGATACGATGAACTCTGAATCACTGGATATAGCCACAGATAATACAGAACTAGTGTGACCACTCATGGTCTTACAGGTACCTGTCTTGACGTCCCATAGTCTCACCGTCTTATCTCCACTTCCCGATACGATGAACTCTGAATCACTGGATATAGCCACAGCATATACCTAATGTGTGTGACCACTCATGGTCTTACAGGTACCTGTCTTGACGTCCCATATTCTCACCTTAGAATCATGACTTCCCGATACGATGAACTCTGAATCACTGGATATAGCCACAGATCTTACATAATCTGTGTGACCACTCATGGTCTTACAGGTACCTGTCTTGACGTCCCATAGTCTAACCGTCTTATCTCCACTTCCCGATACGATGAACTCTGAATCACTGGATATAGCCACAGATCTTACATAATCTGTGTGACCACTCATGGTCTTACAGGTACCTGTCTTGACGTCCCATAGTCTCACCGTAGAATCTCAACTTCCCGATACGATGAACTCTGAATCACTGGATATAGCCACAGATCTTACATAATCTGTGTGACCACTCATGGTCTTACATGTACCTGTCTTGACGTCCCATAGTCTCACCGTAGAATCTCAACTTCCCGATACGATGAACTCTGAATCACTGGATATAGCCACAGATAATACAGAACTAGTGTGACCACTCATGGTCTTACAGGTACCTGTCTTGACGTCCCATAGTCTCACCGTATAATCATGACTTCCCGATACGATGAACTCTGAATCACTGGATATAGCCACAGATGATACATAATCTGTGTGACTACTCATGGTCTTACAGGTACCTGTCTTGACGTCCCATAGTCTCACCGTAGAATCTCCACTTCACGATACGATGAACTCTGAATCACTGGATATAGCCACAGCATATACAAAATAAGTGTGACCACTCATGGTCTTACAGGTACCTGTCTTGACGTCCCATAGTCTCACCGTCTTATCTCCACTTCACGATACGATGAACTCTGAATCACTGGATATAGCCACAGCAGATACATAATCTGTGTGACCACTCATGGTCTTACAGGTACCTGTCTTGACGTCCCATAGTCTCACCGTAGAATCTCCACTTCACGATACGATGAACTCTGAATCACTGGATATAGCCACAGATGATACAAAATAAGTGTGACCACTCATGGTCTTACAGGTACCTGTCTTGACGTCCCATAGTCTAACCGTCTTATCTCCACTTCCCGATACGATGAACTCTGAATCACTGGATATAGCCACAGATCTTACATAATCTGTGTGACCACTCATGGTCTTACAGGTACCTGTCTTGACGTCCCATAGTCTCACCGTAGAATCTCAACTTCCCGATACGATGAACTCTGAATCACTGGATATAGCCACAGATAATACAGAACTAGTGTGACCACTCATGGTCTTACAGGTACCTGTCTTGACGTCCCATAGTCTCACCGTCTTATCTCCACTTCCCGATACGATGAACTCTGAATCACTGGATATAGCCACAGATAATACAGAACTAGTGTGACCACTCATGGTCTTAAAGGTACCTGTCTTGACGTCCCATAGTCTCACCGTAGAATCTCCACTTCACGATACGATGAACTCTGAATCACTGGATATAGCCACAGATAATACAGAACTAGTGTGACCACTCATGGTCTTACAGGTACCTGTCTTGACGTCCCATAGTCTCACCGTATTATCTCAACTTCCCGATACGATGAACTCTGAATCACTGGATATAGCCACAGAAATACCTAATGTGTGTGACCACTCATGGTCTTACAGGTACCTGTCTTGACGTCCCATAGTCTCACCGTCTTATCTCCACTTCCCGATACGATGAACTCTGAATCACTGGATATAGCCACAGATAATACAGAACTAGTGTGACCACTCATGGTCTTACAGGTACCTGTCTTGACGTCCCATAGTCTCACCGTAGAATCTCACTTCCCGATACGATGAACTCTGAATCACTGGATATAGCCACAGCAGATACATAATCTGTGTGACCACTCATGGTCTTACAGGTACCTGTCTTGACGTCCCATAGTCTCACCGTAGAATCTCCACTTCACGATACGATGAACTCTGAATCACTGGATATAGCCACAGATAATACAGAACTAGTGTGACCACTCATGGTCTTACAGGTACCTGTCTTGACGTCCCATAGTCTCACCGTCTTATCTCCACTTCCCGATACGATGAACTCTGAATCACTGGATATAGCCACAGATAATACAGAACTAGTGTGACCACTCATGGTCTTACAGGTACCTGTCTTGACGTCCCATAGTCTCACCGTATAATCATGACTTCCCGATACGATGAACTCTGAATCACTGGATATAGCCACAGATGATACATAATCTGTGTGACTACTCATGGTCTTACAGGTACCTGTCTTGACGTCCCATAGTCTCACCGTAGAATCTCCACTGCCCGATACGATGAACTCTGAATCACTGGATATAGCCACAGCATATACAAAATAAGTGTGACCACTCATGGTCTTACAGGTACCTGTCTTGACGTCCCATAGTCTCACCGTATAATCATGACTTCCCGATACGATGAACTCTGAATCACTGGATATAGCCACAGCATATACAAAATAAGTGTGACCACTCATGGTCTTACAGGTACCTGTCTTGACGTCCCATAGTCTCACCGTAGAATCATGACTTCCCGATACAATGAACTCTGAATCACTGGATATAGCCACAGCAGATACATAATCTGTGTGACCACTCATGGTCTTACAGGTACCTGTCTTGACGTCCCATAGTCTCACCGTAGAATCTCCACTTCACGATACGATGAACTCTGAATCACTGGATATAGCCACAGATAATACAGAACTAGTGTGACCACTCATGGTCTTACAGGTACCTGTCTTGACGTCCCATAGTCTCACCGTAGAATCTCCACTTCACGATACGATGAACTCTGAATCACTGGATATAGCCACAGATGATACAAAATAAGTGTGACCACTCATGGTCTTACAGGTACCTGTCTTGACGTCCCATAGTCTCACCGTACAATCATGACTTCCCGATACGATGAACTCTGAATCACTGGATATAGCCACAGCATATACAAAATAAGTGTGACCACTCATGGTCTTACAGGTACCTGTCTTGACGTCCCATAGTCTCACCGTAGAATCTCAACTTCCCGATACGATGAACTCTGAATCACTGGATATAGCCACAGATAATACAGAACTAGTGTGACCACTCATGGTCTTACAGGTACCTGTCTTGACGTCCCATAGTCTAACCGTCTTATCTCCACTTCCCGATACGATGAACTCTGAATCACTGGATATAGCCACAGATCTTACATAATCTGTGTGACCACTCATGGTCTTACAGGTACCTGTCTTGACGTCCCATAGTCTCACCGTAGAATCTCAACTTCCCGATACGATGAACTCTGAATCACTGGATATAGCCACAGATAATACAGAACTAGTGTGACCACTCATGGTCTTACAGGTACCTGTCTTGACGTCCCATAGTCTCACCGTATAATCATGACTTCCCGATACGATGAACTCTGAATCACTGGATATAGCCACAGCAGATACATAATCTGTGTGACCACTCATGGTCTTACAGGTACCTGTCTTGACGTCCCATAGTCTCACCGTAGAATCTCCACTTCACGATACGATGAACTCTGAATCACTGGATATAGCCACAGCATATACAAAATAAGTGTGACTACTCATGGTCTTACAGGTACCTGTCTTGACGTCCCATAGTCTCACCGTAGAATCTCCACTGCCCGATACGATGAACTCTGAATCACTGGATATAGCCACAGCATATACAAAATAAGTGTGACCACTCATGGTCTTACAGGTACCTGTCTTGACGTCCCATAGTCTCACCGTAGAATCTCCACTTCACGATACGATGAACTCTGAATCACTGGATATAGCCACAGCAGATACATAATGTGTGTAACCACTCATGGTCTTACAGGTACCTGTCTTGACGTCCCATAGTCTCACCGTCTTATCTCCACTTCACGATACGATGAACTCTGAATCACTGGATATAGCCACAGCAGATACATAATGTGTGTAACCACTCATGGTCTTACAGGTACCTGTCTTGACGTCCCATAGTCTAACCGTCTTATCTCCACTTCCCGATACGATGAACTCTGAATCACTGGATATAGCCACAGATCTTACATAATCTGTGTGACCACTCATGGTCTTACAGGTACCTGTCTTGACGTCCCATAGTCTCACCGTAGAATCTCAACTTCCCGATACGATGAACTCTGAATCACTGGATATAGCCACAGCATATACAAAATAAGTGTGACCACTCATGGTCTTACAGGTACCTGTCTTGACGTCCCATAGTCTAACCGTCTTATCTCCACTTCCCGATACGATGAACTCTGAATCACTGGATATAGCCACAGATCTTACATAATCTGTGTGACCACTCATGGTCTTACAGGTACCTGTCTTGACGTCCCATAGTCTCACCGTACAATCATGACTTCCCGATACAATGAACTCTGAATCACTGGATATAGCCACAGCAGATACATAATCTGTGTGACCACTCAGGGTCTTACAGGTACCTGTCTTGACGTCCCATAGTCTCACCGTAGAATCTCCACTGCCCGATACGATGAACTCTGAATCACTGGATATAGCCACAGCATATACAAAATAAGTGTGACCACTCATGGTCTTACAGGTACCTGTCTTGACGTCCCATAGTCTCACCGTAGAATCTCAACTTCACGATACGATGAACTCTGAATCACTGGATATAGCCACAGATAATACAGAACTAGTGTGACCACTCATGGTCTTACAGGTACCTGTCTTGACGTCCCATAGTCTCACCGTCTTATCTCCACTTCCCGATACGATGAACTCTGAATCACTGGATATAGCCACAGATAATACAGAACTAGTGTGACCACTCATGGTCTTACAGGTACCTGTCTTGACGTCCCATAGTCTCACCGTATAATCATGACTTCCCGATACGATGAACTCTGAATCACTGGATATAGCCACAGATGATACATAATCTGTGTGACTACTCATGGTCTTACAGGTACCTGTCTTGACGTCCCATAGTCTCACCGTAGAATCTCCACTGCCCGATACGATGAACTCTGAATCACTGGATATAGCCACAGGTGACCACTCATGGTCTTACAGGTACCTGTCTTGACGTCCCATAGTCTCACCGTAGAATCTCCACTTCACGATACGATGAACTCTGAATCACTGGATATAGCCACAGCAGATACATAATGTGTGTGACCACTCATGGTCTTACAGGTACCTGTCTTGACGTCCCATAGTCTAACCGTCTTATCTCCACTTCCCGATACGATGAACTCTGAATCACTGGATATAGCCACAGATCTTACATAATCTGTGTGACCACTCATGGTCTTACAGGTACCTGTCTTGACGTCCCATAGTCTCACCGTACAATCATGACTTCCCGATACAATGAACTCTGAATCACTGGATATAGCCACAGCAGATACATAATCTGTGTGACCACTCAGGGTCTTACAGGTACCTGTCTTGACGTCCCATAGTCTCACCGTAGAATCTCCACTGCCCGATACGATGAACTCTGAATCACTGGATATAGCCACAGCATATACAAAATAAGTGTGACCACTCATATACAAAATAAGTGTGACCACTCATGGTCTTACAGGTACCTGTCTTGACGTCCCATAGTCTCACCGTAGAATCTCCACTTCACGATACGATGAACTCTGAATCACTGGATATAGCCACAGCAGATACATAATGTGTGTAACCACTCATGGTCTTACAGGTACCTGTCTTGACGTCCCATAGTCTCACCGTATTATCTCAACTTCCCGATACGATGAACTCTGAATCACTGGATATAGCCACAGAAATACCTAATGTGTGTGACCACTCATGGTCTTACAGGTACCTGTCTTGACGTCCCATAGTCTAACCGTCTTATCTCCACTTCCCGATACGATGAACTCTGAATCACTGGATATAGCCACAGATCTTACATAATCTGTGTGACCACTCATGGTCTTACAGGTACCTGTCTTGACGTCCCATAGTCTCACCGTACAATCATGACTTCCCGATACGATGAACTCTGAATCACTGGATATAGCCACAGATAATACAGAACTAGTGTGACCACTCATGGTCTTACAGGTACCTGTCTTGACGTCCCATAGTCTCACCGTATAATCATGACTTCCCGATACGATGAACTCTGAATCACTGGATATAGCCACAGCAGATACATAATCTGTGTGACCACTCATGGTCTTACAGGTACCTGTCTTGACGTCCCATAGTCTCACCGTAGAATCTCCACTTCACGATACGATGAACTCTGAATCACTGGATATAGCCACAGATAATACAGAACTAGTGTGACCACTCATGGTCTTACAGGTACCTGTCTTGACGTCCCATAGTCTCACCGTATTATCTCAACTTCCCGATACGATGAACTCTGAATCACTGGATATAGCCACAGAAATACCTAATGTGTGTGACCACTCATGGTCTTACAGGTACCTGTCTTGACGTCCCATAGTCTCACCGTATTATCTCAACTTCCCGATACGATGAACTCTGAATCACTGGATATAGCCACAGAAATACCTAATGTGTGTGACCACTCATGGTCTTACAGGTACCTGTCTTGACGTCCCATAGTCTCACCGTCTTATCTCCACTTCCCGATACGATGAACTCTGAATCACTGGATATAGCCACAGATCTTACATAATCTGTGTGACCACTCATGGTCTTACAGGTACCTGTCTTGACGTCCCATAGTCTCACCGTACAATCATGACTTCCCGATACAATGAACTCTGAATCACTGGATATAGCCACAGCAGATACATAATCTGTGTGACCACTCATGGTCTTACAGGTACCTGTCTTGACGTCCCATAGTCTCACCGTATAATCATGACTTCCCGATACGATGAACTCTGAATCACTGGATATAGCCACAGCAGATACATAATCTGTGTGACCACTCATGGTCTTACAGGTACCTGTCTTGACGTCCCATAGTCTCACCGTAGAATCTCCACTTCACGATACGATGAACTCTGAATCACTGGATATAGCCACAGATAATACAGAACTAGTGTGACCACTCATGGTCTTACAGGTACCTGTCTTGACGTCCCATAGTCTCACCGTCTTATCTCCACTTCCCGATACGATGAACTCTGAATCACTGGATATAGCCACAGATAATACAGAACTAGTGTGACCACTCATGGTCTTACAGGTACCTGTCTTGACGTCCCATAGTCTCACCGTAGAATCTCCACTTCACGATACGATGAACTCTGAATCACTGGATATAGCCACAGATAATACAGAACTAGTGTGACCACTCATGGTCTTACAGGTACCTGTCTTGACGTCCCATAGTCTCACCGTATTATCTCAACTTCCCGATACGATGAACTCTGAATCACTGGATATAGCCACAGAAATACCTAATGTGTGTGACCACTCATGGTCTTACAGGTACCTGTCTTGACGTCCCATAGTCTAACCGTCTTATCTCCACTTCCCGATACGATGAACTCTGAATCACTGGATATAGCCACAGATCTTACATAATCTGTGTGACCACTCATGGTCTTACAGGTACCTGTCTTGACGTCCCATAGTCTCACCGTAGAATCTCAACTTCCCGATACGATGAACTCTGAATCACTGGATATAGCCACAGATAATACAGAACTAGTGTGACCACTCATGGTCTTACAGGTACCTGTCTTGACGTCCCATAGTCTCACCGTATAATCATGACTTCCCGATACGATGAACTCTGAATCACAGGATATAGCCACAGCAGATACATAATCTGTGTGACCACTCATGGTCTTACAGGTACCTGTCTTGACGTCCCATAGTCTCACCGTACAATCATGACTTCCCGATACAATGAACTCTGAATCACTGGATATAGCCACAGCAGATACATAATCTGTGTGACCACTCATGGTCTTACAGGTACCTGTCTTGACGTCCCATAGTCTCACCGTAGAATCTCCACTTCACGATACGATGAACTCTGAATCACTGGATATAGCCACAGATAATACAGAACTAGTGTGACCACTCATGGTCTTACAGGTACCTGTCTTGACGTCCCATATTCTCACCTTAGAATCATGACTTCCCGATACGATGAACTCTGAATCACTGGATATAGCCACAGATAATACAGAACTAGTGTGACCACTCATGGTCTTACAGGTACCTGTCTTGACGTCCCATAGTCTCACCGTATAATCATGACTTCCCGATACGATGAACTCTGAATCACTGGATATAGCCACAGATGATACATAATCTGTGTGACTACTCATGGTCTTACAGGTACCTGTCTTGACGTCCCATAGTCTCACCGTAGAATCTCCACTGCCCGATACGATGAACTCTGAATCACTGGATATAGCCACAGCATATACAAAATAAGTGTGACCACTCATGGTCTTACAGGTACCTGTCTTGACGTCCCATAGTCTCACCGTAGAATCTCCACTTCACGATACGATGAACTCTGAATAACTGGATATAGCCACAGATCTTACATAATCTGTGTGACCACTCATGGTCTTACAGGTACCTGTCTTGACGTCCCATAGTCTCACCGTAGAATCATGACTTCCCGATACAATGAACTCTGAATCACTGGATATAGCCACAGCAGATACATAATCTGTGTGACCACTCATGGTCTTACAGGTACCTGTCTTGACGTCCCATAGTCTCACCGTATAATCATGACTTCCCGATACGATGAACTCTGAATCACTGGATATAGCCACAGCAGATACATAATCTGTGTGACCACTCATGGTCTTACAGGTACCTGTCTTGACGTCCCATAGTCTCACCGTCTTATCTCCACTTCCCGATACGATGAACTCTGAATCACTGGATATAGCCACAGATCTTACATAATCTGTGTGACCACTCATGGTCTTACAGGTACCTGTCTTGACGTCCCATAGTCTCACCGTAGAATCTCACTTCCCGATACGATGAACTCTGAATCACTGAATATAGCCACAGCATATACCTAATGTGTGTGACCACTCATGGTCTTACAGGTACCTGTCTTGACGTCCCATAGTCTCACCGTAGAATCTCCACTGCCCGATACGATGAACTCTGAATCACTGGATATAGCCACAGCATATACAAAATAAGTGTGACCACTCATGGTCTTACAGGTACCTGTCTTGACGTCCCATAGTCTCACCGTAGAATCTCCACTTCACGATACGATGAACTCTGAATCACTGGATATAGCCACAGCAGATACATAATGTGTGTAACCACTCATGGTCTTACAGGTACCTGTCTTGACGTCCCATAGTCTCACCGTCTTATCTCCACTTCACGATACGATGAACTCTGAATCACTGGATATAGCCACAGCAGATACATAATGTGTGTAACCACTCATGGTCTTACAGGTACCTGTCTTGACGTCCCATAGTCTAACCGTCTTATCTCCACTTCCCGATACGATGAACTCTGAATCACTGGATATAGCCACAGATCTTACATAATCTGTGTGACCACTCATGGTCTTACAGGTACCTGTCTTGACGTCCCATAGTCTCACCGTAGAATCTCAACTTCCCGATACGATGAACTCTGAATCACTGGATATAGCCACAGATAATACAGAACTAGTGTGACCACTCATGGTCTTACAGGTACCTGTCTTGACGTCCCATAGTCTCACCGTATAATCATGACTTCCCGATACGATGAACTCTGAATCACTGGATATAGCCACAGCAGATACATAATCTGTGTGACCACTCATGGTCTTACAGGTACCTGTCTTGACGTCCCATAGTCTCACCGTAGAATCTCCACTTCCCGATACGATGAACTCTGAATCACTGGATATAGCCACAGATAATACAGAACTAGTGTGACCACTCATGGTCTTACAGGTACCTGTCTTGACGTCCCATAGTCTCACCGTCTTATCTCCACTTCCCGATACGATGAACTCTGAATAACTGGATATAGCCACAGATCTTACATAATCTGTGTGACCACTCATGGTCTTACAGGTACCTGTCTTGACGTCCCATAGTCTCACCGTAGAATCTCACTTCCCGATACGATGAACTCTGAATCACTGAATATAGCCACAGATGATACATAATCTGTGTGACTACTCATGGTCTTACAGGTACCTGTCTTGACGTCCCATAGTCTCACCGTAGAATCTCCACTGCCCGATACGATGAACTCTGAATCACTGGATATAGCCACAGCATATACAAAATAAGTGTGACCACTCATGGTCTTACAGGTACCTGTCTTGACGTCCCATAGTCTCACCGTAGAATCTCCACTTCACGATACGATGAACTCTGAATCACTGGATATAGCCACAGCAGATACATAATGTGTGTAACCACTCATGGTCTTACAGGTACCTGTCTTGACGTCCCATAGTCTCACCGTATTATCTCAACTTCCCGATACGATGAACTCTGAATCACTGGATATAGCCACAGATAATACAGAACTAGTGTGACCACTCATGGTCTTACAGGTACCTGTCTTGACGTCCCATAGTCTCACCGTAGAATCTCCACTGCCCGATACGATGAACTCTGAATCACTGGATATAGCCACAGCAGATACATAATGTGTGTAACCACTCATGGTCTTACAGGTACCTGTCTTGACGTCCCATAGTCTCACCGTATTATCTCAACTTCCCGATACGATGAACTCTGAATCACTGGATATAGCCACAGAAATACCTAATGTGTGTGACCACTCATGGTCTTACAGGTACCTGTCTTGACGTCCCATAGTCTAACCGTCTTATCTCCACTTCCCAATACGATGAACTCTGAATCACTGGATATAGCCACAGATAATACAGAACTAGTGTGACCACTCATGGTCTTACAGGTACCTGTCTTGACGTCCCATAGTCTCACCGTATAATCATGACTTCCCGATACGATGAACTCTGAATCACTGGATATAGCCACAGCAGATACATAATCTGTGTGACCACTCATGGTCTTACAGGTACCTGTCTTGACGTCCCATAGTCTCACCGTCTTATCTCCACTTCCCGATACGATGAACTCTGAATCACTGGATATAGCCACAGATCTTACATAATCTGTGTGACCACTCATGGTCTTACAGGTACCTGTCTTGACGTCCCATAGTCTCACCGTAGAATCTCACTTCCCGATACGATGAACTCTGAATCACTGAATATAGCCACAGCATATACAAAATAAGTGTGACTACTCATGGTCTTACAGGTACCTGTCTTGACGTCCCATAGTCTCACCGTAGAATCTCCACTGCCCGATACGATGAACTCTGAATCACTGGATATAGCCACAGCATATACAAAATAAGTGTGACCACTCATGGTCTTACAGGTACCTGTCTTGACGTCCCATAGTCTCACCGTAGAATCTCCACTTCACGATACGATGAACTCTGAATCACTGGATATAGCCACAGCAGATACATAATGTGTGTAACCACTCATGGTCTTACAGGTACCTGTCTTGACGTCCCATAGTCTCACCGTCTTATCTCCACTTCACGATACGATGAACTCTGAATCACTGGATATAGCCACAGCAGATACATAATGTGTGTAACCACTCATGGTCTTACAGGTACCTGTCTTGACGTCCCATAGTCTAACCGTCTTATCTCCACTTCCCGATACGATGAACTCTGAATCACTGGATATAGCCACAGATCTTACATAATCTGTGTGACCACTCATGGTCTTACAGGTACCTGTCTTGACGTCCCATAGTCTCACCGTAGAATCTCAACTTCCCGATACGATGAACTCTGAATCACTGGATATAGCCACAGATAATACAGAACTAGTGTGACCACTCATGGTCTTACAGGTACCTGTCTTGACGTCCCATAGTCTCACCGTATAATCATGACTTCCCGATACGATGAACTCTGAATCACTGGATATAGCCACAGCAGATACATAATCTGTGTGACCACTCATGGTCTTACAGGTACCTGTCTTGACGTCCCATAGTCTCACCGTAGAATCTCCACTTCCCGATACGATGAACTCTGAATCACTGGATATAGCCACAGATAATACAGAACTAGTGTGACCACTCATGGTCTTACAGGTACCTGTCTTGACGTCCCATAGTCTCACCGTCTTATCTCCACTTCCCGATACGATGAACTCTGAATCACTGGATATAGCCACAGCAGATACATAATCTGTGTGACCACTCATGGTCTTACAGGTACCTGTCTTGACGTCCCATAGTCTCACCGTAGAATCTCACTTCCCGATACGATGAACTCTGAATCACTGAATATAGCCACAGATGATACATAATCTGTGTGACTACTCATGGTCTTACAGGTACCTGTCTTGACGTCCCATAGTCTCACCGTAGAATCTCCACTGCCCGATACGATGAACTCTGAATCACTGGATATAGCCACAGCATATACAAAATAAGTGTGACCACTCATGGTCTTACAGGTACCTGTCTTGACGTCCCATAGTCTCACCGTAGAATCTCCACTTCACGATACGATGAACTCTGAATCACTGGATATAGCCACAGCAGATACATAATGTGTGTAACCACTCATGGTCTTACAGGTACCTGTCTTGACGTCCCATAGTCTCACCGTATTATCTCAACTTCCCGATACGATGAACTCTGAATCACTGGATATAGCCACAGCAGATACATAATGTGTGTAACCACTCATGGTCTTACAGGTACCTGTCTTGACGTCCCATAGTCTAACCGTCTTATCTCCACTTCCCGATACGATGAACTCTGAATCACTGGATATAGCCACAGATCTTACATAATCTGTGTGACCACTCATGGTCTTACAGGTACCTGTCTTGACGTCCCATAGTCTCACCGTATAATCATGACTTCCCGATACGATGAACTCTGAATCACTGGATATAGCCACAGATGATACATAATGTGTGTGACCACTCATGGTCTTACAGGTACCTGTCTTGACGTCCCATAGTCTCACCGTATAATCATGACTTCCCGATACGATGAACTCTGAATCACTGGATATAGCCACAGAAATACCTAATGTGTGTGACCACTCATGGTCTTACAGGTACCTGTCTTGACGTCCCATAGTCTCACCGTACAATCATGACTTCCCGATACAATGAACTCTGAATCACTGGATATAGCCACAGCAGATACATAATCTGTGTGACCACTCATGGTCTTACAGGTACCTGTCTTGACGTCCCATAGTCTCACCGTAGAATCTCCACTTCACGATACGATGAACTCTGAATCACTGGATATAGCCACAGATAATACAGAACTAGTGTGACCACTCATGGTCTTACAGGTACCTGTCTTGACGTCCCATAGTCTCACCGTCTTATCTCCACTTCCCGATACGATGAACTCTGAATCACTGGATATAGCCACAGATAATACAGAACTAGTGTGACCACTCATGGTCTTACAGGTACCTGTCTTGACGTCCCATAGTCTCACCGTAGAATCTCAACTTCCCGATACGATGAACTCTGAATCACTGGATATAGCCACAGATAATACAGAACTAGTGTGACCACTCATGGTCTTACAGGTACCTGTCTTGACGTCCCATAGTCTCACCGTATAATCATGACTTCCCGATACGATGAACTCTGAATCACTGGATATAGCCACAGCAGATACATAATCTGTGTGACCACTCATGGTCTTACAGGTACCTGTCTTGACGTCCCATAGTCTCACCGTCTTATCTCCACTTCACGATACGATGAACTCTGAATCACTGGATATAGCCACAGATAATACAGAACTAGTGTGACCACTCATGGTCTTACAGGTACCTGTCTTGACGTCCCATAGTCTCACCGTAGAATCTCAACTTCCCGATACGATGAACTCTGAATCACTGGATATAGCCACAGATAATACAGAACTAGTGTGACCACTCATGGTCTTACAGGTACCTGTCTTGACGTCCCATAGTCTCACCGTACAATCATGACTTCCCGATACAATGAACTCTGAATCACTGGATATAGCCACAGCAGATACATAATCTGTGTGACCACTCATGGTCTTACAGGTACCTGTCTTGACGTCCCATAGTCTCACCGTAGAATCTCCACTTCACGATACGATGAACTCTGAATCACTGGATATAGCCACAGATAATACAGAACTAGTGTGACCACTCATGGTCTTACAGGTACCTGTCTTGACGTCCCATAGTCTCACCGTCTTATCTCCACTTCCCGATACGATGAACTCTGAATCACTGGATATAGCCACAGATAATACAGAACTAGTGTGACCACTCATGGTCTTACAGGTACCTGTCTTGACGTCCCATAGTCTCACCGTATAATCATGACTTCCCGATACGATGAACTCTGAATCACTGGATATAGCCACAGATGATACATAATCTGTGTGACTACTCATGGTCTTACAGGTACCTGTCTTGACGTCCCAGAGTCTCACCGTCTTATCATGACTTCCCGATACGATGAACTCTGAATCACTGGATATAGCCACAGCATATACAAAATAAGTGTGACCACTCATGGTCTTACAGGTACCTGTCTTGACGTCCCATAGTCTCACCGTAGAATCTCAACTTCCCGATACGATGAACTCTGAATCACTGAATATAGCCACAGATCTTACATAATCTGTGTGACCACTCATGGTCTTACAGGTACCTGTCTTGACGTCCCATAGTCTCACCGTCTTATCTCCACTTCCCGATACGATGAACTCTGAATCACTGGATATAGCCACAGATAATACAGAACTAGTGTGACCACTCATGGTCTTACAGGTACCTGTCTTGACGTCCCAGAGTCTCACCGTAGAATCATGACTTCCCGATACGATGAACTCTGAATCACTGGATATAGCCACAGCATATACAAAATAAGTGTGACCACTCATGGTCTTACAGGTACCTGTCTTGACGTCCCATAGTCTCACCGTATTATCTCAACTTCCCGATACGATGAACTCTGAATCACTGGATATAGCCACAGAAATACCTAATCTGTGTGACCACTCATGGTCTTACAGGTACCTGTCTTGACGTCCCATAGTCTCACCGTATAATCATGACTTCACGATACGATGAACTCTGAATCACTGGATATAGCCACAGATGATACATAATGTGTGTGACAACTCATGGTCTTACAGGTACCTGTCTTGACGTCCCATAGTCTCACCTTAGAATCTCAACTTCCCGATACGATGAACTCTGAATCACTGGATATAGCCACAGAAATACCTAATGTGTGTGACCACTCATGGTCTTACAGGTACCTGTCTTGACGTCCCATAGTCTAACCGTCTTATCTCCACTTCCCGATACGATGAACTCTGAATCACTGGATATAGCCACAGAAATACCTAATGTGTGTGACCACTCATGGTCTTACAGGTACCTGTCTTGACGTCCCATAGTCTCACCGTACAATCA
This sequence comes from Loxodes magnus, assembly GCA_946699065.1. NCBI lineage: Eukaryota > Ciliophora > Karyorelictea > Loxodida > Loxodidae > Loxodes > Loxodes magnus. Next base: position 766,353 of record CAMPDV010000054.1, on the reverse strand, counting down.
TGACTTCCCGATACAATGAACTCTGAATCACTGGATATAGCCACAGCAGATACATAATCTGTGTGACCACTCATGGTCTTACAGGTACCTGTCTTGACGTCCCATAGTCTCACCGTAGAATCTCACTTCCCGATACGATGAACTCTGAATCACTGGATATAGCCACAGATAATACAGAACTAGTGTGACCACTCATGGTCTTACAGGTACCTGTCTTGACGTCCCATAGTCTCACCGTCTTATCTCCACTTCCCGATACGATGAACTCTGAATCACTGGATATAGCCACAGATAATACAGAACTAGTGTGACCACTCATGGTCTTACAGGTACCTGTCTTGACGTCCCATAGTCTCACCGTATAATCTCAACTTCCCGATACGATGAACTCTGAATCACTGGATATAGCCACAGATGATACATAATCTGTGTGACTACTCATGGTCTTACAGGTACCTGTCTTGACGTCCCATAGTCTCACCGTAGAATCTCACTTCCCGATACGATGAACTCTGAATCACTGGATATAGCCACAGATAATACAGAACTAGTGTGACTACTCATGGTCTTACAGGTACCTGTCTTGACGTCCCATAGTCTCACCGTAGAATCTCCACTGCCCGATACGATGAACTCTGAATCACTGGATATAGCCACAGCAGATACATAATGTGTGTAACCACTCATGGTCTTACAGGTACCTGTCTTGACGTCCCATAGTCTCACCGTATTATCTCAACTTCCCGATACGATGAACTCTGAATCACTGGATATAGCCACAGATAATACAGAACTAGTGTGACCACTCATGGTCTTACAGGTACCTGTCTTGACGTCCCATAGTCTAACCGTCTTATCTCCACTTCCCGATACGATGAACTCTGAATCACTGGATATAGCCACAGATAATACAGAACTAGTGTGACCACTCATGGTCTTACAGGTACCTGTCTTGACGTCCCATAGTCTCACCGTATAATCATGACTTCCCGATACGATGAACTCTGAATCACTGGATATAGCCACAGAAATACCTAATGTGTGTAACCACTCATGGTCTTACAGGTACCTGTCTTGACGTCCCATAGTCTAACCGTAGAATCTCCACTTCACGATACGATGAACTCTGAATCACTGGATATAGCCACAGATAATACAGAACTAGTGTGACCACTCATGGTCTTACAGGTACCTGTCTTGACGTCCCATAGTCTCACCGTATTATCATGACTTCCCGATACGATGAACTCTGAATCACTGGATATAGCCACAGATAATACAGAACTAGTGTGACCACTCATGGTCTTACAGGTACCTGTCTTGACGTCCCAGAGTCTCACCGTATTATCTCAACTTCCCGATACGATGAACTCTGAATCACTGGATATAGCCACAGATAATACAGAACTAGTGTGACCACTCATGGTCTTACAGGTACCTGTCTTGACGTCCCATAGTCTCACCGTATTATCTCAACTTCCCGATACGATGAACTCTGAATCACTGGATATAGCCACAGAAATACCTAATGTGTGTGACCACTCATGGTCTTACAGGTACCTGTCTTGACGTCCCATAGTCTAACCGTAGAATCTCCACTTCACGATACGATGAACTCTGAATCACTGGATATAGCCACAGATAATACAGAACTAGTGTGACCACTCATGGTCTTACAGGTACCTGTCTTGACGTCCCATAGTCTCACCGTATTATCATGACTTCCCGATACGATGAACTCTGAATCACTGGATATAGCCACAGATAATACAGAACTAGTGTGACCACTCATGGTCTTACAGGTACCTGTCTTGACGTCCCAGAGTCTCACCGTAGAATCATGACTTCCCGATACGATGAACTCTGAATCACTGGATATAGCCACAGCATATACAAAATAAGTGTGACCACTCATGGTCTTACAGGTACCTGTCTTGACGTCCCATAGTCTCACCGTATTATCTCAACTTCCCGATACGATGAACTCTGAATCACTGGATATAGCCACAGAAATACCTAATGTGTGTGACCACTCATGGTCTTACAGGTACCTGTCTTGACGTCCCATAGTCTAACCGTCTTATCTCCACTTCCCAATACGATGAACTCTGAATCACTGGATATAGCCACAGATAATACAGAACTAGTGTGACCACTCATGGTCTTACAGGTACCTGTCTTGACGTCCCATAGTCTCACCGTATAATCATGACTTCCCGATACGATGAACTCTGAATCACTGGATATAGCCACAGATGATACATAATCTGTGTGACTACTCATGGTCTTACAGGTACCTGTCTTGACGTCCCATAGTCTCACCGTAGAATCTCCACTTCACGATACGATGAACTCTGAATCACTGGATATAGCCACAGATAATACAGAACTAGTGTGACCACTCATGGTCTTACAGGTACCTGTCTTGACGTCCCATAGTCTCACCGTCTTATCTCCACTTCCCGATACGATGAACTCTGAATCACTGGATATAGCCACAGATAATACAGAACTAGTGTGACCACTCATGGTCTTACAGGTACCTGTCTTGACGTCCCATAGTCTCACCGTATAATCATGACTTCCCGATACGATGAACTCTGAATCACTGGATATAGCCACAGATGATACATAATCTGTGTGACTACTCATGGTCTTACAGGTACCTGTCTTGACGTCCCAGAGTCTCACCGTCTTATCATGACTTCCCGATACGATGAACTCTGAATCACTGGATATAGCCACAGCATATACAAAATAAGTGTGACCACTCATGGTCTTACAGGTACCTGTCTTGACGTCCCATAGTCTCACCGTAGAATCTCAACTTCCCGATACGATGAACTCTGAATCACTGAATATAGCCACAGATCTTACATAATCTGTGTGACCACTCATGGTCTTACAGGTACCTGTCTTGACGTCCCATAGTCTCACCGTACAATCATGACTTCCCGATACAATGAACTCTGAATCACTGGATATAGCCACAGCAGATACATAATCTGTGTGACCACTCATGGTCTTACAGGTACCTGTCTTGACGTCCCATAGTCTCACCGTAGAATCTCCACTTCACGATACGATGAACTCTGAATCACTGGATATAGCCACAGATAATACAGAACTAGTGTGACCACTCATGGTCTTACAGGTACCTGTCTTGACGTCCCAGAGTCTCACCGTATTATCTCAACTTCCCGATACGATGAACTCTGAATCACTGGATATAGCCACAGATAATACAGAACTAGTGTGACCACTCATGGTCTTACAGGTACCTGTCTTGACGTCCCATAGTCTCACCGTATTATCTCAACTTCCCGATACGATGAACTCTGAATCACTGGATATAGCCACAGAAATACCTAATGTGTGTGACCACTCATGGTCTTACAGGTACCTGTCTTGACGTCCCATAGTCTCACCGTATAATCATGACTTCCCGATACGATGAACTCTGAATCACTGGATATAGCCACAGCATATACAAAATAAGTGTGACCACTCATGGTCTTACAGGTACCTGTCTTGACGTCCCATAGTCTCACCGTCTAATCATAACTTCCCGATACGATGAACTCTGAATCACTGGATATAGCCACAGCATATACATAATAAGTGTGACCACTCATAGTCTTACAGGTACCTGTCTTGACGTCCCATAGTCTCACCGTAGAATCTCCACTGCCCGATACGATGAACTCTGAATCACTGGATATAGCCACAGATAATACAGAAATAGTGTGACCACTCATGGTCTTACAGGTACCTGTCTTGACGTCCCATAGTCTCTCCGTAGAATCATTACTTCACGATACGATGAACTCTGAATCACTGGATATAGCCACAGCAGATACATAATCTGTGTGACCACTCATGGTCTTACAGGTACCTGTCTTGACGTCCCATAGTCTCACCGTAGAATCATTACTTCCCGATACGATGAACTCTGAATCACTGGATATAGCCACAGATGATACATAATGTGTGTGACAACTCATGGTCTTACAGGTACCTGTCTTGACGTCCCATAGTCTCACCGTAGAATCTCACTTCCCGATACGATGAACTCTGAATCACTGAATATAGCCACAGCAGATACATATCCTGTGTAACCACTCATGGTCTAACATGTACCTGTCTTGACGTCCCATAGTCTCACCGTAGAATCTCCACTGCCCGATACGATGAACTCTGAATCACTGGATATAGCCACAGCATATACCTAATGTGTGTGACCACTCATGGTCTTACAGGTACCTGTCTTGACGTCCCATAGTCTCACCGTATTATCATAACTTCCCGATACGATGAACTCTGAATCACTGGATATAGCCACAGATGATACATAATGTGTGTGACCACTCATGGTCTTACAGGTACCTATCTTGACGTCCCATAGTCTCACCGTAGAATCTCACTTCCCGATACGATGAACTCTGAATCACTGGATATAGCCACAGCAGATACATATCCTGTGTAACCACTCATGGTCTTACAGGTACCTGTCTTGACGTCCCATAGTCTCACCGTACAATCATGACTTCCCGATACGATGAACTCTGAATCACTGGATATAGCCACAGCATATACATAATCTGTGTGACTACTCATGGTCTTACAGGTACCTGTCTTGACGTCCCATAGTCTCACCGTAGAATCTCACTTCCCGATACGATGAACTCTGAATCACTGAATATAGCCACAGCAGATACATATCCTGTGTAACCACTCATGGTCTTACAGGTACCTGTCTTGACGTCCCATAGTCTCACCGTAGAATCTCCACTTCCCGATACGATGAACTCTGAATCACTGGATATAGCCACAGCATATACAAAATAAGTGTGACCACTCATGGTCTTACAGGTACCTGTCTTGACGTCCCATAGTCTCACCGTAGAATCTCCACTGCCCGATACGATGAACTCTGAATCACTGGATATAGCCACAGATGATACAGAACTAGTGTGACCACTCATGGTCTTACAGGTACCTGTCTTGACGTCCCATAGTCTCACCGTACAATCATGACTTCCCGATACGATGAACTCTGAATCACTGGATATAGCCACAGCATATACAAAATAAGTGTGACCACTCATGGTCTTACAGGTACCTGTCTTGACGTCCCATAGTCTCACCGTATTATCATAACTTCCCGATACGATGAACTCTGAATCACTGGATATAGCCACAGCATATACAAAATAAGTGTGACCACTCATGGTCTTACAGGTACCTGTCTTGACGTCCCATAGTCTCACCGTCTAAACTGCACTTCCCGATACGATGAACTCTGAATCACTGGATATAGCCACAGCAGATACAAAATAAGTGTGACCACTCATGGTCTTACAGGTACCTGTCTTGACGTCCCATAGTCTCACCGTAGAATCTCCACTGCCCGATACGATGAACTCTGAATCACTGGATATAGCCACAGCATATACCTAATGTGTGTGACCACTCATGGTCTTACAGGTACCTGTCTTGACGTCCCATAGTCTCACCGTAGAATCTCAACTTCCCGATACGATGAACTCTGAATCACTGGATATAGCCACAGATAATACAGAACTAGTGTGACCACTCATGGTCTTACAGGTACCTGTCTTGACGTCCCATAGTCTCACCGTAGAATCTCACTTCCCGATACGATGAACTCTGAATCACTGGATATAGCCACAGCAGATACATAATCTGTGTGACCACTCATGGTCTTACAGGTACCTGTCTTTACGTCCCATAGTCTCACCGTCTTATCATGACTTCCCGATACGATGAACTCTGAATCACTGGATATAGCCACAGCATATACACAACTAGTGTGACCACTCATGGTCTTAAAGGTACCTGTCTTGACGTCCCATAGTCTCTCCGTAGAATCTCAACTTCCCGATACGATGAACTCTGAATCACTGGATATAGCCACAGCAGATACATAATCTGTGTGACCACTCATGGTCTTACAGGTACCTGTCTTGACGTCCCATAGTCTCACCGTAGAATCATTACTTCCCGATACGATGAACTCCGAATCACTGGATATAGCCACAGCAGATACAAAATAAGTGTGACCACTCATGGTCTTACAGGTACCTGTCTTTACGTCCCATAGTCTCACCGTACAATCATGACTTCCCGATACGATGAACTCTGAATCACTGGATATAGCCACAGCATATACAAAATAAGTGTGACCACTCATGGTCTTACAGGTACCTGTCTTGACGTCCCATAGTCTCACCGTATTATCTCAACTTCCCGATACGATGAACTCTGAATCACTGGATATAGCCACAGAAATACCTAATGTGTGTGACCACTCATGGTCTTACAGGTACCTGTCTTGACGTCCCATAGTCTCACCGTATTATCATAACTTCCCGATACGATGAACTCTGAATCACTGGATATAGCCACAGATCTTACATAATCTGTGTGACCACTCATAGTCTTACAGGTACCTGTCTTGACGTCCCATAGTCTCACCGTATTATCTCAACTTCCCGATACGATGAACTCTGAATCACTGGATATAGCCACAGCATATACAAAATAAGTGTGACCACTCATGGTCTTAAAGGTACCTGTCTTGACGTCCCATAGTCTCACCGTAGAATCTCCACTGCCCGATACGATGAACTCTGAATCACTGGATATAGCCACAGCATATACACAACTAGTGTGACCACTCATGGTCTTAAAGGTACCTGTCTTGACGTCCCATAGTCTCTCCGTAGAATCTCAACTTCCCGATACGATGAACTCTGAATCACTGGATATAGCCACAGCAGATACATAATCTGTGTGACCACTCATGGTCTTACAGGTACCTGTCTTGACGTCCCATAGTCTCACCGTAGAATCATTACTTCCCGATACGATGAACTCCGAATCACTGGATATAGCCACAGCAGATACAAAATAAGTGTGACCACTCATGGTCTTACAGGTACCTGTCTTTACGTCCCATAGTCTCACCGTACAATCATGACTTCCCGATACGATGAACTCTGAATCACTGGATATAGCCACAGCATATACAAAATAAGTGTGACCACTCATGGTCTTACAGGTACCTGTCTTGACGTCCCATAGTCTCACCGTATTATCTCAACTTCCCGATACGATGAACTCTGAATCACTGGATATAGCCACAGAAATACCTAATGTGTGTGACCACTCATGGTCTTACAGGTACCTGTCTTGACGTCCCATAGTCTCACCGTATTATCATAACTTCCCGATACGATGAACTCTGAATCACTGGATATAGCCACAGATCTTACATAATCTGTGTGACCACTCATAGTCTTACAGGTACCTGTCTTGACGTCCCATAGTCTCACCGTATTATCTCAACTTCCCGATACGATGAACTCTGAATCACTGGATATAGCCACAGCATATACAAAATAAGTGTGACCACTCATGGTCTTAAAGGTACCTGTCTTGACGTCCCATAGTCTCACCGTAGAATCTCCACTGCCCGATACGATGAACTCTGAATCACTGGATATAGCCACAGATAATACAGAAATAGTGTGACCACTCATGGTCTTACAGGTACCTGTCTTGACGTCCCATAGTCTCACCGTCTTATCTCAACTTCCCGATACGATGAACTCTGAATCACTGAATATAGCCACAGATGATACATAATGTGTGTGACCACTCATGGTCTTACAGGTACCTGTCTTGACGTCCCATAGTCTCACCGTATAATCTGCACTTCACGATACGATGAACTCTGAATCACTGGATATAGCCACAGCATATACAAAATAAGTGTGACCACTCATGGTCTTACAGGTACCTGTCTTTACGTCCCATAGTCTCACCGTACAATCATGACTTCCCGATACGATGAACTCTGAATCACTGGATATAGCCACAGCATATACAAAATAAGTGTGACCACTCATGGTCTTACATGTACCTGTCTTGACGTCCCATAGTCTCACCGTATAATCTGCACTTCACGATACGATGAACTCTGAATCACTGGATATAGCCACAGCATATACAAAATAAGTGTGACCACTCATGGTCTTACAGGTACCTGTCTTTACGTCCCATAGTCTCACCGTACAATCATGACTTCCCGATACGATGAACTCTGAATCACTGGATATAGCCACAGCATATACAAAATAAGTGTGACCACTCATGGTCTTACAGGTACCTGTCTTGACGTCCCATAGTCTCTCCGTAGAATCTCAACTTCCCGATACGATGAACTCTGAATCACTGGATATAGCCACAGCATATACAAAATAAGTGTGACCACTCATGGTCTTACAGGTACCTGTCTTGACGTCCCATAGTCTCACCGTAGAATCTCCACTTCCCGATACGATGAACTCTGAATCACTGGATATAGCCACAGCATATACAAAATAAGTGTGACCACTCATGGTCTTACAGGTACCTGTCTTGACGTCCCATAGTCTCACCGTAGAATCTCCACTGCCCGATACGATGAACTCTGAATCACTGGATATAGCCACAGCATATACAAAATAAGTGTTACCACTCATGGTCTTACAGGTACCTGTCTTGACGTCCCATAGTCTCACCGTATAATCTACACTTCCCGATACGATGAACTCTGAATCACTGGATATAGCCACAGCATATACAAAATAAGTGTTACCACTCATGGTCTTACAGGTACCTGTCTTGACGTCCCATAGTCTCACCGTATAATCTACACTTCCCGATACGATGAACTCTGAATCACTGGATATAGCCACAGAAATACCTAATGTGTGTGACCACTCATGGTCTTAAAGGTATTTGTCTTGACGTCCCATAGTCTCACCGTCTTATCATTACTTCACGATACGATGAACTCTGAATCACTGGATATAGCCACAGCATATACAAAATAAGTGTGACCACTCATGGTCTTACAGGTACCTGTCTTGACGTCCCATAGTCTCACCGTAGAATCTCAACTTCCCGATACGATGAACTCTGAATCACTGGATATAGCCACAGATCTTACATAATCTGTGTGACCACTCATGGTCTTACAGGTACCTGTCTTTACGTCCCATAGTCTCACCGTACAATCATGACTTCCCGATACAATGAACTCTGAATCACTGGATATAGCCACAGCATATACAAAATAAGTGTGACCACTCATGGTCTTACAGGTACCTGTCTTGACGTCCCATAGTCTCACCGTAGAATCTCAACTTCCCGATACGATGAACTCTGAATCAGTGGATATAGCCACAGATCTTACATAATCTGTGTGACCACTCATGGTCTTACAGGTACCTGTCTTGACGTCCCATAGTCTCACCGTAGAATCTCCACTGCCCGATACGATGAACTCTGAATCACTGGATATAGCCACAGCATATACAAAATAAGTGTTACCACTCATGGTCTTACAGGTACCTGTCTTGACGTCCCATAGTCTCACCGTATAATCATGACTTCCCGATACGATGAACTCTGAATCACTGGATATAGCCACAGCATATACAAAATAAGTGTGACCACTCATGGTCTTACAGGTACCTGTCTTGACGTCCCATAGTCTCACCGTAGAATCTCCACTTCCCGATACGATGAACTCTGAATCACTGGATATAGCCACAGCATATACAAAATAAGTGTGACCACTCATGGTCTTACAGGTACCTGTCTTGACGTCCCATAGTCTCACCGTCTAATCATAACTTCCCGATACGATGAACTCTGAATCACTGGATATAGCCACAGCATATACATAATAAGTGTGACCACTCATAGTCTTACAGGTACCTGTCTTGACGTCCCATAGTCTCACCGTAGAATCTCCACTTCCCGATACGATGAACTCTGAATCACTGGATATAGCCACAGCATATACAAAATAAGTGTGACCACTCATGGTCTTACAGGTACCTGTCTTGACGTCCCATAGTCTCACCGTATAATCTGCACTCACGATACGATGAACTCTGAATCACTGAATATAGCCACAGCATATACAAAATAAGTGTTACCACTCATGGTCTTACAGGTACCTGTCTTGACGTCCCATAGTCTCACCGTATAATCTACACTTCCCGATACGATGAACTCTGAATCACTGGATATAGCCACAGAAATACCTAATGTGTGTGACCACTCATGGTCTTAAAGGTATTTGTCTTGACGTCCCATAGTCTCACCGTAGAATCATTACTTCACGATACGATGAACTCTGAATCACTGGATATAGCCACAGCATATACAAAATAAGTGTGACCACTCATGGTCTTACAGGTACCTGTCTTGACGTCCCATAGTCTCACCGTAGAATCTCAACTTCCCGATACGATGAACTCTGAATCACTGGATATAGCCACAGATCTTACATAATCTGTGTGACCACTCATGGTCTTACAGGTACCTGTCTTTACGTCCCATAGTCTCACCGTACAATCATGACTTCCCGATACAATGAACTCTGAATCACTGGATATAGCCACAGCATATACAAAATAAGTGTGACCACTCATGGTCTTACAGGTACCTGTCTTGACGTCCCATAGTCTCACCGTAGAATCTCAACTTCCCGATACGATGAACTCTGAATCAGTGGATATAGCCACAGATCTTACATAATCTGTGTGACCACTCATGGTCTTACAGGTACCTGTCTTGACGTCCCATAGTCTCACCGTAGAATCTCCACTGCCCGATACGATGAACTCTGAATCACTGGATATAGCCACAGCATATACAAAATAAGTGTTACCACTCATGGTCTTACAGGTACCTGTCTTGACGTCCCATAGTCTCACCGTACAATCATGACTTCCCGATACGATGAACTCTGAATCACTGGATATAGCCACAGCATATACAAAATAAGTGTGACCACTCATGGTCTTACAGGTACCTGTCTTGACGTCCCATAGTCTCACCGTAGAATCTCAACTTCCCGATACGATGAACTCTGAATCACTGGATATAGCCACAGATGATACATAATAAGTGTGACCACTCATGGTCTTACAGGTACCTGTCTTGACGTCCCATAGTCTCACCGTATAATCATGACTTCCCGATACGATGAACTCTGAATCACTGGATATAGCCACAGATCTTACATAATGTGTGTGACCACTCATGGTCTTACATGTACCTGTCTTGACGTCCCATAGTCTCACCGTATAATCTGCACTTCACGATACGATGAACTCTGAATCACTGGATATAGCCACAGATGATACATAATCTGTGTGACCACTCATGGTCTTACAGGTACCTGTCTTTACGTCCCATAGTCTCACCGTACAATCATGACTTCCCGATACGATGAACTCTGAATCACTGGATATAGCCACAGCATATACAAAATAAGTGTGACCACTCATGGTCTTACAGGTACCTGTCTTGACGTCCCATAGTCTCTCCGTAGAATCTCAACTTCCCGATACGATGAACTCTGAATCACTGGATATAGCCACAGATGATACATAATAAGTGTGACCACTCATGGTCTTACAGGTACCTGTCTTGACGTCCCATAGTCTCACCGTATTATCTCAACTTCCCGATACGATGAACTCTGAATCACTGGATATAGCCACAGCATATACAAAATAAGTGTGACCACTCATGGTCTTAAAGGTACCTGTCTTGACGTCCCATAGTCTCACCGTAGAATCTCCACTGCCCGATACGATGAACTCTGAATCACTGGATATAGCCATAGCATATACAAAATAAGTGTGACCACTCATGGTCTTACAGGTACCTGTCTTGACGTCCCATAGTCTCACCGTATTATCTCAACTTCCCGATACGATGAACTCTGAATCACTGGATATAGCCACAGAAATACCTAATGTGTGTGACCACTCATGGTCTTACATGTACCTGTCTTGACGTCCCATAGTCTCACCGTCTTATCTCCACTGCCCGATACGATGAACTCTGAATCACTGGATATAGCCACAGCATATACAAAATAAGTGTGACCACTCATGGTCTTACAGGTACCTGTCTTGACGTCCCATAGTCTCACCGTCTTATCTCAACTTCCCGATACGATGAACTCTGAATCACTGGATATAGCCACAGATCTTACATAATCTGTGTGACCACTCATGGTCTTACAGGTACCTGTCTTGACGTCCCATAGTCTCACCGTATAATCTACACTTCCCGATACGATGAACTCTGAATCACTGGATATAGCCACAGATGATACATAATGTGTGTGACCACTCATGGTCTTAAAGGTATTTGTCTTGACGTCCCATAGTCTCACCGTAGAATCATTACTTCACGATACGATGAACTCTGAATCACTGGATATAGCCACAGCATATACAAAATAAGTGTGACCACTCATGGTCTTACAGGTACCTGTCTTGACGTCCCATAGTCTCACCGTAGAATCTGCACTTCACGATACGATGAACTCTGAATCACTGGATATAGCCACAGATGATACATAATCTGTGTGACCACTCATGGTCTTACAGGTACCTGTCTTGACGTCCCATAGTCTCACCGTACAATCATGACTTCCCGATACGATGAACTCTGAATCACTGGATATAGCCACAGCATATACAAAATAAGTGTGACCACTCATGGTCTTACAGGTACCTGTCTTGACGTCCCATAGTCTCTCCGTAGAATCTCAACTTCCCGATACGATGAACTCTGAATCACTGGATATAGCCACAGATGATACATAATAAGTGTGACCACTCATGGTCTTACAGGTACCTGTCTTGACGTCCCATAGTCTCACCGTATTATCTCAACTTCCCGATACGATGAACTCTGAATCACTGGATATAGCCACAGCATATACAAAATAAGTGTGACCACTCATGGTCTTACAGGTACCTGTCTTGACGTCCCATAGTCTCACCGTAGAATCTCCACTGCCCGATACGATGAACTCTGAATCACTGGATATAGCCATAGCATATACAAAATAAGTGTGACCACTCATGGTCTTACAGGTACCTGTCTTGACGTCCCATAGTCTCACCGTATTATCTCAACTTCCTCATACGATGAACTCTGAATCACTGGATATAGCCACAGAAATACCTAATGTGTGTGACCACTCATGGTCTTAAAGGTATTTGTCTTGACGTCCCATAGTCTCACCGTATAATCATGACTTCACGATACGATGAACTCTGAATCACTGGATATAGCCACAGCATATACAAAATAAGTGTGACCACTCATGGTCTTACAGGTACCTGTCTTGACGTCCCATAGTCTCACCGTAGAATCTCAACTTCCCGATACGATGAACTCTGAATCACTGGATATAGCCACAGCATATACAAAATAAGTGTGACCACTCATGGTCTTACAGGTACCTGTCTTGACGTCCCATAGTCTCACCGTAGAATCTCAACTTCCCGATACGATGAACTCTGAATCACTGGATATAGCCACAGCATATACAAAATAAGTGTGACCACTCATGGTCTTACAGGTACCTGTCTTGACGTCCCAGAGTCTCACCGTAGAATCATGACTTCACGATACGATGAACTCTGAATCACTGGATATAGCCACAGCATATACAAAATAAGTGTGACCACTCATGGTCTTACAGGTACCTGTCTTGACGTCCCATAGTCTCACCGTCTTATCTCCACTTCCCGATACGATGAACTCTGAATCACTGGATATAGCCACAGATAATACAGAACTAGTGTGACCACTCATGGTCTTACAGGTACCTGTCTTGACGTCCCATAGTCTCACCGTATTATCTCAACTTCCCGATACGATGAACTCTGAATCACTGGATATAGCCACAGCATATACAAAATAAGTGTGACCACTCATGGTCTTACAGGTACCTGTCTTGACGTCCCATAGTCTCACCGTAGAATCTCCACTTCCCGATACGATGAACTCTGAATCACTGGATATAGCCACAGCATATACAAAATAAGTGTGACCACTCATGGTCTTACAGGTACCTGTCTTGACGTCCCATAGTCTCTCCGTAGAATCTCAACTTCCCGATACGATGAACTCTGAATCACTGGATATAGCCACAGCATATACAAAATAAGTGTGACCACTCATGGTCTTACAGGTACCTGTCTTGACGTCCCATAGTCTCACCGTAGAATCTCCACTTCCCGATACGATGAACTCTGAATCACTGGATATAGCCACAGCATATACAAAATAAGTGTGACCACTCATGGTCTTACAGGTACCTGTCTTGACGTCCCATAGTCTCACCGTAGAATCTCCACTGCCCGATACGATGAACTCTGAATCACTGGATATAGCCACAGCATATACAAAATAAGTGTTACCACTCATGGTCTTACAGGTACCTGTCTTGACGTCCCATAGTCTCACCGTATAATCTACACTTCCCGATACGATGAACTCTGAATCACTGGATATAGCCACAGCATATACAAAATAAGTGTTACCACTCATGGTCTTACAGGTACCTGTCTTGACGTCCCATAGTCTCACCGTATAATCTACACTTCCCGATACGATGAACTCTGAATCACTGGATATAGCCACAGAAATACCTAATGTGTGTGACCACTCATGGTCTTAAAGGTATTTGTCTTGACGTCCCATAGTCTCACCGTCTTATCATTACTTCACGATACGATGAACTCTGAATCACTGGATATAGCCACAGCATATACAAAATAAGTGTGACCACTCATGGTCTTACAGGTACCTGTCTTGACGTCCCATAGTCTCACCGTAGAATCTCAACTTCCCGATACGATGAACTCTGAATCACTGGATATAGCCACAGATCTTACATAATCTGTGTGACCACTCATGGTCTTACAGGTACCTGTCTTTACGTCCCATAGTCTCACCGTACAATCATGACTTCCCGATACAATGAACTCTGAATCACTGGATATAGCCACAGCATATACAAAATAAGTGTGACCACTCATGGTCTTACAGGTACCTGTCTTGACGTCCCATAGTCTCACCGTAGAATCTCAACTTCCCGATACGATGAACTCTGAATCAGTGGATATAGCCACAGATCTTACATAATCTGTGTGACCACTCATGGTCTTACAGGTACCTGTCTTGACGTCCCATAGTCTCACCGTAGAATCTCCACTGCCCGATACGATGAACTCTGAATCACTGGATATAGCCACAGCATATACAAAATAAGTGTTACCACTCATGGTCTTACAGGTACCTGTCTTGACGTCCCATAGTCTCACCGTATAATCATGACTTCCCGATACGATGAACTCTGAATCACTGGATATAGCCACAGCATATACAAAATAAGTGTGACCACTCATGGTCTTACAGGTACCTGTCTTGACGTCCCATAGTCTCACCGTAGAATCTCCACTTCCCGATACGATGAACTCTGAATCACTGGATATAGCCACAGCATATACAAAATAAGTGTGACCACTCATGGTCTTACAGGTACCTGTCTTGACGTCCCATAGTCTCACCGTCTAATCATAACTTCCCGATACGATGAACTCTGAATCACTGGATATAGCCACAGCATATACATAATAAGTGTGACCACTCATAGTCTTACAGGTACCTGTCTTGACGTCCCATAGTCTCACCGTAGAATCTCCACTTCCCGATACGATGAACTCTGAATCACTGGATATAGCCACAGCATATACAAAATAAGTGTGACCACTCATGGTCTTACAGGTACCTGTCTTGACGTCCCATAGTCTCACCGTATAATCTGCACTCACGATACGATGAACTCTGAATCACTGAATATAGCCACAGCATATACAAAATAAGTGTTACCACTCATGGTCTTACAGGTACCTGTCTTGACGTCCCATAGTCTCACCGTATAATCTACACTTCCCGATACGATGAACTCTGAATCACTGGATATAGCCACAGCATATACAAAATAAGTGTGACCACTCATGGTCTTACAGGTACCTGTCTTGACGTCCCATAGTCTCACCGTAGAATCTCAACTTCCCGATACGATGAACTCTGAATCACTGGATATAGCCACAGATGATACATAATAAGTGTGACCACTCATGGTCTTACAGGTACCTGTCTTGACGTCCCATAGTCTCACCGTATAATCATGACTTCCCGATACGATGAACTCTGAATCACTGGATATAGCCACAGATCTTACATAATGTGTGTGACCACTCATGGTCTTACATGTACCTGTCTTGACGTCCCATAGTCTCACCGTATAATCTGCACTTCACGATACGATGAACTCTGAATCACTGGATATAGCCACAGATGATACATAATCTGTGTGACCACTCATGGTCTTACAGGTACCTGTCTTTACGTCCCATAGTCTCACCGTACAATCATGACTTCCCGATACGATGAACTCTGAATCACTGGATATAGCCACAGCATATACAAAATAAGTGTGACCACTCATGGTCTTACAGGTACCTGTCTTGACGTCCCATAGTCTCTCCGTAGAATCTCAACTTCCCGATACGATGAACTCTGAATCACTGGATATAGCCACAGATGATACATAATAAGTGTGACCACTCATGGTCTTACAGGTACCTGTCTTGACGTCCCATAGTCTCACCGTATTATCTCAACTTCCCGATACGATGAACTCTGAATCACTGGATATAGCCACAGCATATACAAAATAAGTGTGACCACTCATGGTCTTAAAGGTACCTGTCTTGACGTCCCATAGTCTCACCGTAGAATCTCCACTGCCCGATACGATGAACTCTGAATCACTGGATATAGCCATAGCATATACAAAATAAGTGTGACCACTCATGGTCTTACAGGTACCTGTCTTGACGTCCCATAGTCTCACCGTATTATCTCAACTTCCCGATACGATGAACTCTGAATCACTGGATATAGCCACAGAAATACCTAATGTGTGTGACCACTCATGGTCTTACATGTACCTGTCTTGACGTCCCATAGTCTCACCGTCTTATCTCCACTGCCCGATACGATGAACTCTGAATCACTGGATATAGCCACAGCATATACAAAATAAGTGTGACCACTCATGGTCTTACAGGTACCTGTCTTGACGTCCCATAGTCTCACCGTCTTATCTCAACTTCCCGATACGATGAACTCTGAATCACTGGATATAGCCACAGATCTTACATAATCTGTGTGACCACTCATGGTCTTACAGGTACCTGTCTTGACGTCCCATAGTCTCACCGTATAATCTACACTTCCCGATACGATGAACTCTGAATCACTGGATATAGCCACAGATGATACATAATGTGTGTGACCACTCATGGTCTTAAAGGTATTTGTCTTGACGTCCCATAGTCTCACCGTAGAATCATTACTTCACGATACGATGAACTCTGAATCACTGGATATAGCCACAGCATATACAAAATAAGTGTGACCACTCATGGTCTTACAGGTACCTGTCTTGACGTCCCATAGTCTCACCGTAGAATCTGCACTTCACGATACGATGAACTCTGAATCACTGGATATAGCCACAGATGATACATAATCTGTGTGACCACTCATGGTCTTACAGGTACCTGTCTTGACGTCCCATAGTCTCACCGTACAATCATGACTTCCCGATACGATGAACTCTGAATCACTGGATATAGCCACAGCATATACAAAATAAGTGTGACCACTCATGGTCTTACAGGTACCTGTCTTGACGTCCCATAGTCTCTCCGTAGAATCTCAACTTCCCGATACGATGAACTCTGAATCACTGGATATAGCCACAGATGATACATAATAAGTGTGACCACTCATGGTCTTACAGGTACCTGTCTTGACGTCCCATAGTCTCACCGTATTATCTCAACTTCCCGATACGATGAACTCTGAATCACTGGATATAGCCACAGCATATACAAAATAAGTGTGACCACTCATGGTCTTACAGGTACCTGTCTTGACGTCCCATAGTCTCACCGTAGAATCTCCACTGCCCGATACGATGAACTCTGAATCACTGGATATAGCCATAGCATATACAAAATAAGTGTGACCACTCATGGTCTTACAGGTACCTGTCTTGACGTCCCATAGTCTCACCGTATTATCTCAACTTCCTCATACGATGAACTCTGAATCACTGGATATAGCCACAGAAATACCTAATGTGTGTGACCACTCATGGTCTTAAAGGTATTTGTCTTGACGTCCCATAGTCTCACCGTATAATCATGACTTCACGATACGATGAACTCTGAATCACTGGATATAGCCACAGCATATACAAAATAAGTGTGACCACTCATGGTCTTACAGGTACCTGTCTTGACGTCCCATAGTCTCACCGTAGAATCTCAACTTCCCGATACGATGAACTCTGAATCACTGGATATAGCCACAGCATATACAAAATAAGTGTGACCACTCATGGTCTTACAGGTACCTGTCTTGACGTCCCATAGTCTCACCGTAGAATCTCAACTTCCCGATACGATGAACTCTGAATCACTGGATATAGCCACAGCATATACAAAATAAGTGTGACCACTCATGGTCTTACAGGTACCTGTCTTGACGTCCCAGAGTCTCACCGTAGAATCATGACTTCACGATACGATGAACTCTGAATCACTGGATATAGCCACAGCATATACAAAATAAGTGTGACCACTCATGGTCTTACAGGTACCTGTCTTGACGTCCCATAGTCTCACCGTCTTATCTCCACTTCCCGATACGATGAACTCTGAATCACTGGATATAGCCACAGATAATACAGAACTAGTGTGACCACTCATGGTCTTACAGGTACCTGTCTTGACGTCCCATAGTCTCACCGTATTATCTCAACTTCCCGATACGATGAACTCTGAATCACTGGATATAGCCACAGCATATACAAAATAAGTGTGACCACTCATGGTCTTAAAGGTACCTGTCTTGACGTCCCATAGTCTCACCGTAGAATCTCAACTTCCCGATACGATGAACTCTGAATCACTGGATATAGCCACAGCATATACAAAATAAGTGTGACCACTCATGGTCTTACAGGTACCTGTCTTGACGTCCCATAGTCTCACCGTAGAATCTCCACTGCCCGATACGATGAACTCTGAATCACTGGATATAGCCACAGCATATACAAAATAAGTGTGACCACTCATGGTCTTACAGGTACCTGTCTTGACGTCCCATAGTCTCACCGTATAATCTACACTTCCCGATACGATGAACTCTGAATCACTGGATATAGCCACAGAAATACCTAATGTGTGTGACCACTCATGGTCTTAAAGGTATTTGTCTTGACGTCCCATAGTCTCACCGTAGAATCATTACTTCACGATACGATGAACTCTGAATCACTGGATATAGCCACAGCATATACAAAATAAGTGTGACCACTCATGGTCTTACAGGTACCTGTCTTGACGTCCCATAGTCTCACCGTAGAATCTCAACTTCCCGATACGATGAACTCTGAATCACTGGATATAGCCACAGATCTTACATAATCTGTGTGACCACTCATGGTCTTACAGGTACCTGTCTTGACGTCCCATAGTCTCACCGTACAATCATGACTTCACGATACAATGAACTCTGAATCACTGGATATAGCCACAGCATATACAAAATAAGTGTGACCACTCATGGTCTTACAGGTACCTGTCTTGACGTCCCATAGTCTCACCGTAGAATCTCAACTTCCCGATACGATGAACTCTGAATCAGTGGATATAGCCACAGATCTTACATAATCTGTGTGACCACTCATGGTCTTACAGGTACCTGTCTTGACGTCCCATAGTCTCACCGTCTTATCTCAAATTCCCGATACGATGAACTCTGAATCACTGAATATAGCCACAGAAATACCTAATGTGTGTGACCACTCATGGTCTTAAAGGTATTTGTCTTGACGTCCCATAGTCTCACCGTAGAATCATTACTTCACGATACGATGAACTCTGAATCACTGGATATAGCCACAGCATATACAAAATAAGTGTGACCACTCATGGTCTTACAGGTACCTGTCTTGACGTCCCATAGTCTCACCGTATAATCTGCACTCACGATACGATGAACTCTGAATCACTGAATATAGCCACAGCAGATACATATCCTGTGTGACCACTCATGGTCTTACAGGTACCTGTCTTGACGTCCCATAGTCTCACCGTATAATCTGCACTTCACAATGCGATGAACTCTGAATCACTGAATATAGCCACAGCATATACACAACTAGTGTGACCACTCATGGTCTTACAGGTACCTGTCTTGACGTCCCATAGTCTCACCGTCTTATCTCAAATTCCCGATACGATGAACTCTGAATCACTGAATATAGCCACAGAAATACCTAATGTGTGTGACCACTCATGGTCTTAAAGGTATTTGTCTTGACGTCCCATAGTCTCACCGTAGAATCATTACTTCACGATACGATGAACTCTGAATCACTGGATATAGCCACAGCATATACAAAATAAGTGTGACCACTCATGGTCTTACAGGTACCTGTCTTGACGTCCCATAGTCTCACCGTACAATCATGACTTCCCGATACGATGAACTCTGAATCACTGGATATAGCCACAGCATATACATTATTAGTGTGACCACTCATGGTCTTACAGGTACCTGTCTTGACGTCCCATAGTCTCACCGTATAATCTGCACTCACGATACGATGAACTCTGAATCACTGGATATAGCCACAGAAATACCTAATGTGTGTGACCACTCATGGTCTTACATGTACCTGTCTTGACGTCCCATAGTCTCACCATCTTATCATGACTTCCCGATACGATGAACTCTGAATCACTGGATATAGCCACAGATGATACAAAATAAGTGTGACCACTCATGGTCTTACAGGTACCTGTCTTGACGTCCCATAGTCTCACCGTATAATCATAACTTCCCGATACGATGAACTCTGAATCACTGGATATAGCCACAGATAATACATAATGTGTGTGACCACTCATGGTCTTACAGGTACCTGTCTTGACGTCCCATAGTCTCACCGTAGAATCTCACTTCCCGATACGATGAACTCTGAATCACTGAATATAGCCACAGCAGATACATATCCTGTGTAACCACTCATGGTCTTAAAGGTATTTGTCTTGACGTCCCATAGTCTCACCGTAGAATCATTACTTCACGATACGATGAACTCTGAATCACTGGATATAGCCACAGCATATACAAAATAAGTGTGACCACTCATGGTCTTACAGGTACCTGTCTTGACGTCCCATAGTCTCACCGTACAATCATGACTTCCCGATACGATGAACTCTGAATCACTGGATATAGCCACAGCATATACATTATTAGTGTGACCACTCATGGTCTTACAGGTACCTGTCTTGACGTCCCATAGTCTCACCGTATAATCTGCACTCACGATACGATGAACTCTGAATCACTGGATATAGCCACAGAAATACCTAATGTGTGTGACCACTCATGGTCTTACATGTACCTGTCTTGACGTCCCATAGTCTCACCATCTTATCATGACTTCCCGATACGATGAACTCTGAATCACTGGATATAGCCACAGAAATACCTAATGTGTGTGACCACTCATGGTCTTACAGGTACCTGTCTTGACGTCCCATAGTCTCACCGTCTTATCTCCACTTCCCGATACGATGAACTCTGAATCACTGGATATAGCCACAGATAATACAGAACTAGTGTGACCACTCATGGTCTTACAGGTACCTGTCTTGACGTCCCATAGTCTCACCGTACAATCATGACTTCCCGATACAATGAACTCTGAATCACTGGATATAGCCACAGATCTTACATAATGTGTGTGACCACTCATGGTCTTAAAGGTACCTGTCTTGACGTCCCATAGTCTCACCGTAGAATCATTACTTCACGATACGATGAACTCTGAATCACTGAATATAGCCACAGCAGATACATATCCTGTGTAACCACTCATGGTCTCACAGGTACCTGTCTTGACGTCCCTTAGTCTCAACGTAGAATCTACACTGCCCGATACGATGAACTCTGAATCACTGGATATAGCCACAGATGATACAAAATAAGTGTGACCACTCATGGTCTTACAGGTACCTGTCTTGACGTCCCATAGTCTCACCGTATAATCATAACTTCCCGATACGATGAACTCTGAATCACTGGATATAGCCACAGATAATACATAATGTGTGTGACCACTCATGGTCTTACAGGTACCTGTCTTGACGTCCCATAGTCTCACCGTATAATCTACACTTCCCGATACGATGAACTCTGAATCACTGGATATAGCCACAGATGATACATAATGTGTGTGACCACTCATGGTCTTAAAGGTATTTGTCTTGACGTCCCATAGTCTCACCGTAGAATCATTACTTCACGATACGATGAACTCTGAATCACTGGATATAGCCACAGCATATACAAAATAAGTGTGACCACTCATGGTCTTACAGGTACCTGTCTTGACGTCCCATAGTCTCACCATCTTATCATGACTTCCCGATACGATGAACTCTGAATCACTGGATATAGCCACAGATGATACAAAATAAGTGTGACCACTCATGGTCTTACAGGTACCTGTCTTGACGTCCCATAGTCTCACCGTATAATCATAACTTCCCGATACGATGAACTCTGAATCACTGGATATAGCCACAGATAATACATAATGTGTGTGACCACTCATGGTCTTACAGGTACCTGTCTTGACGTCCCATAGTCTCACCATCTTATCATGACTTCCCGATACGATGAACTCTGAATCACTGGATATAGCCACAGAAATACCTAATGTGTGTGACCACTCATGGTCTTACATGTACCTGTCTTGACGTCCCATAGTCTCACCGTATAATCATGACTTCCCGATACGATGAACTCTGAATCACTGGATATAGCCACAGATGATACAAAATAAGTGTGACCACTCATGGTCTTACAGGTACCTGTCTTGACGTCCCATAGTCTCACCGTCTTATCAAGACTTCCCGATACGATGAACTCTGAATCACTGGATATAGCCACAGCAGATACATAATGTGTGTAACCACTCATGGTCTTACAGGTACCTGTCTTGACGTCCCATAGTCTCACCGTATAATCTGCACTTCACGATACGATGAACTCTGAATCACTGGATATAGCCACAGATCTTACATAATGTGTGTGACCACTCATGGTCTTACAGGTACCTGTCTTGACGTCCCATAGTCTCACCGTCTAAACTGCACTTCCCGATACGATGAACTCTGAATCACTGGATATAGCCACAGATAATACATAATGTGTGTGACCACTCATGGTCTTACAGGTACCTGTCTTGACGTCCCATAGTCTCACCGTATAATCTGCACTTCACGATACGATGAACTCTGAATCACTGGATATAGCCACAGATCTTACATAATCTGTGTGACCACTCATAGTCTTACAGGTACCTGTCTTGACGTCCCATAGTCTCAACGTATAATCATGACTTCCCGATACGATGAACTCTGAATCACTGGATATAGCCACAGAAATGCCTAATGTGTGTGACCACTCATGGTCTTAAATGTACCTGTCTTGACGTCCCAGAGTCTCACCGTAGAATCTCCACTTCACGATACGATGAACTCTGAATCACTGGATATAGCCACAGCATATACGCAACTAGTGTGACCACTCATGGTCTTACAGGTACCTGTCTTGACGTCCCATAGTCTCACCGTCTAATCATAACTTCCCGATACGATGAACTCTGAATCACTGGATATAGCCACAGATGATACAAAATAAGTGTGACCACTCATGGTCTTACAGGTACCTGTCTTGACGTCCCATAGTCTCACCGTAGAATTTCCACTGCCCGATACGATGAACTCTGAATCACTGAATATAGCCACAGCAGATACATATCCTGTGTGACCACTCATGGTCTTACAGGTACCTGTCTTGACGTCCCATAGTCTCACCGTCTTATCTCAAATTCCCGATACGATGAACTCTGAATCACTGAATATAGCCACAGATGATACATAATGTGTGTGACCACTCATGGTCTTACAGGTACCTGTCTTGACGTCCCATAGTCTCACCGTACAATCATGACTTCCCGATACGATGAACTCTGAATCACTGGATATAGCCACAGCATATACAAAATAAGTGTGACCACTCATGGTCTTACAGGTACCTGTCTTGACGTCCCATAGTCTCACCGTCTTATCATGACTTCCCGATACGAGGAACTCTGAATCACTGGATATAGCCACAGATGATACATAATGTGTGTGACCACTCATGGTCTTACAGGTACCTGTCTTGACGTCCCATAGTCTCACCGTACAATCATGACTTCCCGATACGATGAACTCTGAATCACTGGATATAGCCACAGATGATACAAAATAAGTGTGACCACTCATGATCTTACAGGTACCTGTCTTGACGTCCCATAGTCTCACCGTCTTATCTCAACTTCCCGATACGATGAACTCATTTACTGAATATAGCCACAGCATATACAAATCGTGCGTGACCACTCATGGTCTTACAGGTACCTGTCTTGACGTCCCATAGTCTCACCGTCTTATCTCAACTTCCCGATACGATGAACTCATTTACTGAATATAGCCACAGCATATACAAATCGTGCGTGACCACTCATGGTCTTACAGGTACCTGTCTTGACGTCCCATAGTCTCACCGTATAATCATGACTTCCCGATACGATGAACTCTGAATCACTGGATATAGCCACAGATGATACATAATGTGTGTGACCACTCATGGTCTTACAGGTACCTGTCTTGACGTCCCATAGTCTCACCGTACAATCATGACTTCCCGATACGATGAACTCTGAATCACTGGATATAGCCACAGATGATACAAAATAAGTGTGACCACTCATGGTCTTACAGGTACCTGTCTTGACGTCCCATAGTCTCACCGTCTTATCATGACTTCCCGATACGATGAACTCTGAATCACTGGATATAGCCACAGATGATACATAATGTGTGTGACCACTCATGATCTTACAGGTACCTGTCTTGACGTCCCATAGTCTCACCGTATAATCTGCACTTCACAATGCGATGAACTCTGAATCACTGAATATAGCCACAGAAATACCTAATGTGTGTGACCACTCATGGTCTTACATGTACCTGTCTTGACGTCCCATAGTCTCACCGTCTTATCTCAACTTCCCGATACGATGAACTCTGAATCACTGGATATAGCCACAGCATATACAAATCGTGCGTGACCACTCATGGTCTTACAGGTACCTGTCTTGACGTCCCATAGTCTCACCGTATAATCATGACTTCCCGATACGATGAACTCTGAATCACTGGATATAGCCACAGATGATACATAATGTGTGTGACCACTCATGGTCTTACAGGTACCTGTCTTGACGTCCCATAGTCTCACCGTACAATCATGACTTCCCGATACGATGAACTCTGAATCACTGGATATAGCCACAGCATATACAAAATAAGTGTGACCACTCATGGTCTTACAGGTACCTGTCTTGACGTCCCATAGTCTCACCGTCTAATCATAACTTCCCGATACGATGAACTCTGAATCACTGGATATAGCCACAGATGATACATAATGTGTGTGACAACTCATGGTCTTACAGGTACCTGTCTTGACGTCCCATAGTCTCACCGTAGAATCATGACTTCCCGATACGATGAACTCTGAATCACTGGATATAGCCACAGATGATACATAATGTGTGTGACCACTCATGGTCTTACAGGTACCTGTCTTGACGTCCCATAGTCTCACCGTACAATCATGACTTCCCGATACGATGAACTCTGAATCACTGGATATAGCCACAGATGATACAAAATAAGTGTGACCACTCATGGTCTTACAGGTACCTGTCTTGACGTCCCATAGTCTCACCGTCTTATCATGACTTCCCGATACGATGAACTCTGAATCACTGGATATAGCCACAGATGATACATAATGTGTGTGACCACTCATGATCTTACAGGTACCTGTCTTGACGTCCCATAGTCTCACCGTCTTATCTCAACTTCCCGATACGATGAACTCATTTACTGAATATAGCCACAGCATATACAAATCGTGCGTGACCACTCATGGTCTTACAGGTACCTGTCTTGACGTCCCATAGTCTCACCGTATAATCATGACTTCCCGATACGATGAACTCTGAATCACTGGATATAGCCACAGATGATACATAATGTGTGTGACCACTCATGGTCTTACAGGTACCTGTCTTGACGTCCCATAGTCTCACCGTACAATCATGACTTCCCGATACGATGAACTCTGAATCACTGGATATAGCCACAGCATATACAAAATAAGTGTGACCACTCATGGTCTTACAGGTACCTGTCTTGACGTCCCATAGTCTCACCGTCTTATCATGACTTCCCGATACGATGAACTCTGAATCACTGGATATAGCCACAGATGATACATAATGTGTGTGACCACTCATGGTCTTACAGGTACCTGTCTTGACGTCCCATAGTCTCACCGTACAATCATGACTTCCCGATACGATGAACTCTGAATCACTGGATATAGCCACAGATGATACAAAATAAGTGTGACCACTCATGGTCTTACAGGTACCTGTCTTGACGTCCCATAGTCTCACCGTCTTATCATGACTTCCCGATACGATGAACTCTGAATCACTGGATATAGCCACAGATGATACATAATGTGTGTGACCACTCATGATCTTACAGGTACCTGTCTTGACGTCCCATAGTCTCACCGTCTTATCTCAACTTCCCGATACGATGAACTCATTTACTGAATATAGCCACAGCATATACAAATCGTGCGTGACCACTCATGGTCTTACAGGTACCTGTCTTGACGTCCCATAGTCTCACCGTATAATCATGACTTCCCGATACGATGAACTCTGAATCACTGGATATAGCCACAGATGATACATAATGTGTGTGACCACTCATGGTCTTACAGGTACCTGTCTTGACGTCCCATAGTCTCACCGTACAATCATGACTTCCCGATACGATGAACTCTGAATCACTGAATATAGCCACAGATGATACAAAATAAGTGTGACCACTCATGGTCTTACAGGTACCTGTCTTGACGTCCCATAGTCTCACCGTCTTATCATGACTTCCCGATACGATGAACTCTGAATCACTGGATATAGCCACAGATGATACATAATGTGTGTGACCACTCATGATCTTACAGGTACCTGTCTTGACGTCCCATAGTCTCACCGTATAATCTACACTTCCCGATACGATGAACTCATTTACTGAATATAGCCACAGCATATACAAATCGTGCGTGACCACTCATGGTCTTACAGGTACCTGTCTTGACGTCCCATAGTCTCACCGTCTTATCATGACTTCCCGATACGATGAACTCTGAATCACTGGATATAGCCACAGATGATACATAATGTGTGTGACCACTCATGATCTTACAGGTACCTGTCTTGACGTCCCATAGTCTCACCGTCTTATCATGACTTCCCGATACGATGAACTCTGAATCACTGGATATAGCCACAGATGATACATAATGTGTGTGACCACTCATGATCTTACAGGTACCTGTCTTGACGTCCCATAGTCTCACCGTATAATCTGCACTTCACAATGCGATGAACTCTGAATCACTGAATATAGCCACAGAAATACCTAATGTGTGTGACCACTCATGGTCTTACATGTACCTGTCTTGACGTCCCATAGTCTCACCGTCTTATCTCAACTTCCCGATACGATGAACTCTGAATCACTGGATATAGCCACAGCATATACAAATCGTGCGTGACCACTCATGGTCTTACAGGTACCTGTCTTGACGTCCCATAGTCTCACCGTCTTATCATGACTTCCCGATACGATGAACTCTGAATCACTGGATATAGCCACAGATGATACATAATGTGTGTGACAACTCATGGTCTTACAGGTACCTGTCTTGACGTCCCATAGTCTCACCGTACAATCATGACTTCCCGATACGATGAACTCCGAATCACTGGATATAGCCACAGATGATACATAATGTGTGTGACAACTCATGGTCTTACAGGTACCTGTCTTGACGTCCCATAGTCTCACCGTCTTATCATGACTTCCCGATACGATGAACTCTGAATCACTGGATATAGCCACAGATGATACATAATGTGTGTGACCACTCATGGTCTTACAGGTACCTGTCTTGACGTCCCATAGTCTCACCGTACAATCATGACTTCCCGATACGATGAACTCTGAATCACTGGATATAGCCACAGATGATACAAAATAAGTGTGACCACTCATGGTCTTACAGGTACCTGTCTTGACGTCCCATAGTCTCACCGTCTTATCATGACTTCCCGATACGATGAACTCTGAATCACTGGATATAGCCACAGATGATACATAATGTGTGTGACAACTCATGGTCTTACAGGTACCTGTCTTGACGTCCCATAGTCTCACCGTCTTATCATGACTTCCCGATACGATGAACTCTGAATCACTGGATATAGCCACAGATGATACATAATAAGTGTGACCACTCATGGTCTTACAGGTACCTGTCTTGACGTCCCATAGTCTCACCGTCTTATCTCAACTTCCCGATACGATGAACTCTGAATCACTGGATATAGCCACAGCATATACAAATCGTGCGTGACCACTCATGGTCTTACAGGTACCTGTCTTGACGTCCCATAGTCTCACCGTCTTATCTCAACTTCCCGATACGATGAACTCTGAATCACTGGATATAGCCACAGCATATACAGATCGTGCGTGACCACTCATGGTCTTACAGGTACCTGTCTTGACGTCCCATAGTCTCACCGTCTTATCATGACTTCCCGATACGATGAACTCTGAATCACTGGATATAGCCACAGATGATACATAATGTGTGTGACCACTCATGATCTTACAGGTACCTGTCTTGACGTCCCATAGTCTCACCGTCTTATCATGACTTCCCGATACGATGAACTCTGAATCACTGGATATAGCCACAGATGATACATAATGTGTGTGACCACTCATGATCTTACAGGTACCTGTCTTGACGTCCCATAGTCTCACCGTATAATCTGCACTTCACAATGCGATGAACTCTGAATCACTGAATATAGCCACAGAAATACCTAATGTGTGTGACCACTCATGGTCTTACATGTACCTGTCTTGACGTCCCATAGTCTCACCGTCTTATCTCAACTTCCCGATACGATGAACTCTGAATCACTGGATATAGCCACAGCATATACAAATCGTGCGTGACCACTCATGGTCTTACAGGTACCTGTCTTGACGTCCCATAGTCTCACCGTCTTATCATGACTTCCCGATACGATGAACTCTGAATCACTGGATATAGCCACAGATGATACATAATGTGTGTGACAACTCATGGTCTTACAGGTACCTGTCTTGACGTCCCATAGTCTCACCGTACAATCATGACTTCCCGATACGATGAACTCCGAATCACTGGATATAGCCACAGATGATACATAATGTGTGTGACAACTCATGGTCTTACAGGTACCTGTCTTGACGTCCCATAGTCTCACCGTCTTATCATGACTTCCCGATACGATGAACTCTGAATCACTGGATATAGCCACAGATGATACATAATGTGTGTGACCACTCATGGTCTTACAGGTACCTGTCTTGACGTCCCATAGTCTCACCGTACAATCATGACTTCCCGATACGATGAACTCTGAATCACTGGATATAGCCACAGATGATACAAAATAAGTGTGACCACTCATGGTCTTACAGGTACCTGTCTTGACGTCCCATAGTCTCACCGTCTTATCATGACTTCCCGATACGATGAACTCTGAATCACTGGATATAGCCACAGATGATACATAATGTGTGTGACAACTCATGGTCTTACAGGTACCTGTCTTGACGTCCCATAGTCTCACCGTAGAATCATTACTTCCCGATACGATGAACTCCGAATCACTGGATATAGCCACAGATGATACATAATGTGTGTGACAACTCATGGTCTTACAGGTACCTGTCTTGACGTCCCATAGTCTCACCGTACAATCATGACTTCCCGATACAATGAACTCTGAATCACTGGATATAGCCACAGATAATACAGAACTAGTGTGACCACTCATGGTCTTACAGGTACCTGTCTTGACGTCCCATAGTCTCACCGTACAATCATGACTTCCCGATACGATGAACTCTGAATCACTGGATATAGCCACAGCATATACAAAATAAGTGTGACCACTCATGGTCTTACAGGTACCTGTCTTGACGTCCCATAGTCTCACCGTCTTATCATGACTTCCCGATACGATGAACTCTGAATCACTGGATATAGCCACAGATGATACATAATGTGTGTGACCACTCATGGTCTTACAGGTACCTGTCTTGACGTCCCATAGTCTCACCGTACAATCATGACTTCCCGATACGATGAACTCTGAATCACTGGATATAGCCACAGATGATACAAAATAAGTGTGACCACTCATGGTCTTACAGGTACCTGTCTTGACGTCCCATAGTCTCACCGTACAATCATGACTTCCCGATACGATGAACTCTGAATCACTGGATATAGCCACAGATGATACATAATGTGTGTGACCACTCATGATCTTACAGGTACCTGTCTTGACGTCCCATAGTCTCACCGTCTTATCTCAACTTCCCGATACGATGAACTCATTTACTGAATATAGCCACAGATGATACATAATAAGTGTGACCACTCATGGTCTTACAGGTACCTGTCTTGACGTCCCATAGTCTCACCGTCTTATCATGACTTCCCGATACGATGAACTCTGAATCACTGGATATAGCCACAGATGATACATAATGTGTGTGACAACTCATGGTCTTACAGGTACCTGTCTTGACGTCCCATAGTCTCACCGTCTTATCATGACTTCCCGATACGATGAACTCTGAATCACTGGATATAGCCACAGATGATACATAATGTGTGTGACCACTCATGATCTTACAGGTACCTGTCTTGACGTCCCATAGTCTCACCGTCTTATCATGACTTCCCGATACGATGAACTCTGAATCACTGGATATAGCCACAGATGATACATAATGTGTGTGACAACTCATGGTCTTACAGGTACCTGTCTTGACGTCCCATAGTCTCACCGTCTTATCATGACTTCCCGATACGATGAACTCTGAATCACTGGATATAGCCACAGATGATACATAATGTGTGTGACCACTCATGATCTTACAGGTACCTGTCTTGACGTCCCATAGTCTCACCGTCTTATCATGACTTCCCGATACGATGAACTCTGAATCACTGGATATAGCCACAGATGATACATAATGTGTGTGACAACTCATGGTCTTACAGGTACCTGTCTTGACGTCCCATAGTCTCACCGTCTTATCATGACTTCCCGATACGATGAACTCTGAATCACTGGATATAGCCACAGATGATACATAATGTGTGTGACCACTCATGATCTTACAGGTACCTGTCTTGACGTCCCATAGTCTCACCGTCTTATCATGACTTCCCGATACGATGAACTCTGAATCACTGGATATAGCCACAGATGATACATAATGTGTGTGACCACTCATGATCTTACAGGTACCTGTCTTGACGTCCCATAGTCTCACCGTATAATCTGCACTTCACAATGCGATGAACTCTGAATCACTGAATATAGCCACAGAAATACCTAATGTGTGTGACCACTCATGGTCTTACATGTACCTGTCTTGACGTCCCATAGTCTCACCGTCTTATCTCAACTTCCCGATACGATGAACTCTGAATCACTGGATATAGCCACAGCATATACAAATCGTGCGTGACCACTCATGGTCTTACAGGTACCTGTCTTGACGTCCCATAGTCTCACCGTCTTATCATGACTTCCCGATACGATGAACTCTGAATCACTGGATATAGCCACAGATGATACATAATGTGTGTGACAACTCATGGTCTTACAGGTACCTGTCTTGACGTCCCATAGTCTCACCGTACAATCATGACTTCCCGATACGATGAACTCCGAATCACTGGATATAGCCACAGATGATACATAATGTGTGTGACAACTCATGGTCTTACAGGTACCTGTCTTGACGTCCCATAGTCTCACCGTCTTATCATGACTTCCCGATACGATGAACTCTGAATCACTGGATATAGCCACAGATGATACATAATGTGTGTGACCACTCATGGTCTTACAGGTACCTGTCTTGACGTCCCATAGTCTCACCGTACAATCATGACTTCCCGATACGATGAACTCTGAATCACTGGATATAGCCACAGATGATACAAAATAAGTGTGACCACTCATGGTCTTACAGGTACCTGTCTTGACGTCCCATAGTCTCACCGTCTTATCATGACTTCCCGATACGATGAACTCTGAATCACTGGATATAGCCACAGATGATACATAATGTGTGTGACAACTCATGGTCTTACAGGTACCTGTCTTGACGTCCCATAGTCTCACCGTCTTATCATGACTTCCCGATACGATGAACTCCGAATCACTGGATATAGCCACAGATGATACATAATGTGTGTGACAACTCATGGTCTTACAGGTACCTGTCTTGACGTCCCATAGTCTCACCGTACAATCATGACTTCCCGATACAATGAACTCTGAATCACTGGATATAGCCACAGATCTTACATAATGTGTGTGACCACTCATGGTCTTACAGGTACCTGTCTTGACGTCCCATAGTCTCACCGTACAATCATGACTTCCCGATACGATGAACTCTGAATCACTGGATATAGCCACAGCATATACAAAATAAGTGTGACCACTCATGGTCTTACAGGTACCTGTCTTGACGTCCCATAGTCTCACCGTAGAATCATTACTTCCCGATACGATGAACTCCGAATCACTGGATATAGCCACAGATGATACATAATGTGTGTGACAACTCATGGTCTTACAGGTACCTGTCTTGACGTCCCATAGTCTCACCGTACAATCATTACTTCCCGATACGATGAACTCTGAATCACTGGATATAGCCACAGATGATACAAAATAAGTGTGACCACTCATGGTCTTACAGGTACCTGTCTTGACGTCCCATAGTCTCACCGTACAATCATGACTTCCCGATACGATGAACTCTGAATCACTGGATATAGCCACAGATGATACAAAATAAGTGTGACCACTCATGGTCTTACAGGTACCTGTCTTGACGTCCCATAGTCTCACCGTACAATCATGACTTCCCGATACGATGAACTCTGAATCACTGGATATAGCCACAGATGATACATAATGTGTGTGACCACTCATGATCTTACAGGTACCTGTCTTGACGTCCCATAGTCTCACCGTCTTATCTCAACTTCCCGATACGATGAACTCTGAATCACTGGATATAGCCACAGATGATACATAATGTGTGTGACAACTCATGGTCTTACAGGTACCTGTCTTGACGTCCCATAGTCTCACCGTAGAATCATTACTTCCCGATACGATGAACTCCGAATCACTGGATATAGCCACAGATGATACATAATGTGTGTGACAACTCATGGTCTTACAGGTACCTGTCTTGACGTCCCATAGTCTCACCGTACAATCATTACTTCCCGATACGATGAACTCTGAATCACTGGATATAGCCACAGATGATACATAATAAGTGTGACCACTCATGATCTTACAGGTACCTGTCTTGACGTCCCATAGTCTCACCGTCTTATCATGACTTCCCGATACGATGAACTCTGAATCACTGGATATAGCCACAGATGATACATAATGTGTGTGACAACTCATGGTCTTACAGGTACCTGTCTTGACGTCCCATAGTCTCAACGTAGAATCTCCACTGCCCGATACGATGAACTCTGAATCACTGGATATAGCCACAGATGATACATAATAAGTGTGACAACTCATGGTCTTACAGGTACCTGTCTTGACGTCCCATAGTCTCACCGTAGAATCTCCACTGCCCGATACGATGAACTCCAAATCACTGGATATAGCCAAAGATAATACCTAATGTGTGTGACCACTCATGGTCTTACATGTACCTGTCATGACGTCCCATAGTCTCACCGTATAATCATAACTTCCCGATACGATGAACTCTGAATCACTGGATATAGCCACAGATCTTACATAATCTGTGTGACCACTCATGGTCTTACAGGTACCTGTCTTGACGTCCCATAGTCTCACCGTAGAATTTCCACTTTACGATACGATGAACTCTGAATCACTGGATATAGCCACAGATGATACATAATAAGTGTGACCACTCATGATCTTACAGGTACCTGTCTTGACGTCCCATAGTCTCACCGTCTTATCATGACTTCCCGATACGATGAACTCTGAATCACTGGATATAGCCACAGATGATACATAATGTGTGTGACAACTCATGGTCTTACAGGTACCTGTCTTGACGTCCCATAGTCTCAACGTAGAATCTCCACTGCCCGATACGATGAACTCTGAATCACTGGATATAGCCACAGATGATACATAATAAGTGTGACAACTCATGGTCTTACAGGTACCTGTCTTGACGTCCCATAGTCTCACCGTAGAATCTCCACTGCCCGATACGATGAACTCCAAATCACTGGATATAGCCAAAGATAATACCTAATGTGTGTGACCACTCATGGTCTTACATGTACCTGTCATGACGTCCCATAGTCTCACCGTATAATCATAACTTCCCGATACGATGAACTCTGAATCACTGGATATAGCCACAGATCTTACATAATCTGTGTGACCACTCATGGTCTTACAGGTACCTGTCTTGACGTCCCATAGTCTCACCGTAGAATTTCCACTTTACGATACGATGAACTCTGAATCACTGGATATAGCCACAGCATATACAAAATAAGTGTGACCACTCATGGTCTTACAGGTACCTGTCTTGACGTCCCATAGTCTCAACGTAGAATCTCCACTGCCCGATACGATGAACTCTGAATCACTGGATATAGCCACAGATGATACATAATGTGTGTGACAACTCATGGTCTTGCAGGTACCTGTCTTGACGTCCCATAGTCTCACCGTCTAATCATAACTTCCCGATACGATGAACTCCGAATCACTGGATATAGCCAAAGATAATACCTAATGTGTGTGACCACTCATGGTCTTACATGTACCTGTCATGACGTCCCATAGTCTCACCGTATAATCATAACTTCCCGATACGATGAACTCTGAATCACTGGATATAGCCACAGATGATACATAATAAGTGTGACCACTCATGGTCTTACAGGTACCTGTCTTGACGTCCCATAGTCTCACCGTAGAATTTCCACTTCACGATACGATGAACTCTGAATCACTGGATATAGCCACAGCATATACAAAATAAGTGTGACCACTCATGGTCTTACAGGTACCTGTCTTGACGTCCCATAGTCTCACCGTCTTATCATGACTTCCCGATACGATGAACTCTGAATCACTGGATATAGCCACAGCATATACAAAATAAGTGTGACCACTCATGGTCTTACAGGTACCTGTCTTGACGTCCCATAGTCTCAACGTAGAATCTCCACTGCCCGATACGATGAACTCTGAATCACTGGATATAGCCACAGATGATACAAAATAAGTGTGACCACTCATGGTCTTACAGGTACCTGTCTTGACGTCCCATAGTCTCACCGTATTATCTCAACTTCCCGATACGATGAACTCTGAATCACTGGATATAGCCACAGCATATACAAAATAAGTGTGACCACTCATGGTCTTACAGGTACCTGTCTTGACGTCCCATAGTCTCACCGTCTTATCATGACTTCCCGATACGATGAACTCTGAATCACTGGATATAGCCACAGCATATACAAAATAAGTGTGACCACTCATGGTCTTACAGGTACCTGTCTTGACGTCCCATAGTCTCAACGTAGAATCTCCACTGCCCGATACGATGAACTCTGAATCACTGGATATAGCCACAGATGATACATAATAAGTGTGACCACTCATGGTCTTACAGGTACCTGTCTTGACGTCCCATAGTCTCACCGTCTTATCATGACTTCCCGATACGATGAACTCTGAATCACTGGATATAGCCACAGATGATACATAATGTGTGTGACAACTCATGGTCTTACAGGTACCTGTCTTGACGTCCCATAGTCTCACCGTAGAATCATTACTTCCCGATACGATGAACTCCGAATCACTGGATATAGCCACAGATGATACATAATGTGTGTGACAACTCATGGTCTTACAGGTACCTGTCTTGACGTCCCATAGTCTCACCGTCTTATCATGACTTCCCGATACGATGAACTCTGAATCACTGGATATAGCCACAGCATATACAAAATAAGTGTGACCACTCATGGTCTTACAGGTACCTGTCTTGACGTCCCATAGTCTCACCGTACAATCATGACTTCCCGATACAATGAACTCTGAATCACTGGATATAGCCACAGATCTTACATAATGTGTGTGACCACTCATGGTCTTACAGGTACCTGTCTTGACGTCCCATAGTCTCACCGTCTTATCATGACTTCCCGATACGATGAACTCTGAATCACTGGATATAGCCACAGCATATACAAAATAAGTGTGACCACTCATGGTCTTACAGGTACCTGTCTTGACGTCCCATAGTCTCACCGTCTTATCATGACTTCCCGATACGATGAACTCTGAATCACTGGATATAGCCACAGATGATACATAATGTGTGTGACAACTCATGGTCTTACAGGTACCTGTCTTGACGTCCCATAGTCTCAACGTAGAATCTCCACTGCCCGATACGATGAACTCCGAATCACTGGATATAGCCAAAGATAATACCTAATGTGTGTGACCACTCATGGTCTTACATGTACCTGTCATGACGTCCCATAGTCTCACCGTATAATCATAACTTCCCGATACGATGAACTCTGAATCACTGGATATAGCCACAGATGATACATAATAAGTGTGACCACTCATGGTCTTACAGGTACCTGTCTTGACGTCCCATAGTCTCACCGTAGAATTTCCACTTCACGATACGATGAACTCTGAATCACTGGATATAGCCACAGCATATACAAAATAAGTGTGACCACTCATGGTCTTACAGGTACCTGTCTTGACGTCCCATAGTCTCACCGTCTTATCATGACTTCCCGATACGATGAACTCTGAATCACTGGATATAGCCACAGCATATACAAAATAAGTGTGACCACTCATGGTCTTACAGGTACCTGTCTTGACGTCCCATAGTCTCAACGTAGAATCTCCACTGCCCGATACGATGAACTCTGAATCACTGGATATAGCCACAGATGATACAAAATAAGTGTGACCACTCATG
The DNA here is from genome assembly GCA_946699065.1 of Loxodes magnus. Lineage (NCBI taxonomy): Eukaryota > Ciliophora > Karyorelictea > Loxodida > Loxodidae > Loxodes > Loxodes magnus. The sequence goes on along the minus strand of CAMPDV010000054.1, from coordinate 728,935 downwards.
GTCTTACAGGTACCTGTCTTGACGTCCCATAGTCTCACCGTATTATCTCAACTTCCCGATACGATGAACTCTGAATCACTGGATATAGCCACAGCATATACAAAATAAGTGTGACCACTCATGGTCTTACAGGTACCTGTCTTGACGTCCCATAGTCTCACCGTCTTATCATGACTTCCCGATACGATGAACTCTGAATCACTGGATATAGCCACAGCATATACAAAATAAGTGTGACCACTCATGGTCTTACAGGTACCTGTCTTGACGTCCCATAGTCTCACCGTACAATCATGACTTCCCGATACGATGAACTCTGAATCACTGGATATAGCCACAGCATATACATAATAAGTGTGACCACTCATGGTCTTACAGGTACCTGTCTTGACGTCCCATAGTCTCACCGTCTTATCATGACTTCCCGATACGATGAACTCTGAATCACTGGATATAGCCACAGATGATACATAATGTGTGTGACAACTCATGGTCTTACAGGTACCTGTCTTGACGTCCCATAGTCTCACCGTAGAATCATTACTTCCCGATACGATGAACTCCGAATCACTGGATATAGCCACAGATGATACATAATGTGTGTGACAACTCATGGTCTTACAGGTACCTGTCTTGACGTCCCATAGTCTCACCGTCTTATCATGACTTCCCGATACGATGAACTCTGAATCACTGGATATAGCCACAGCATATACAAAATAAGTGTGACCACTCATGGTCTTACAGGTACCTGTCTTGACGTCCCATAGTCTCACCGTACAATCATGACTTCCCGATACAATGAACTCTGAATCACTGGATATAGCCACAGATCTTACATAATGTGTGTGACCACTCATGGTCTTACAGGTACCTGTCTTGACGTCCCATAGTCTCACCGTCTTATCATGACTTCCCGATACGATGAACTCTGAATCACTGGATATAGCCACAGCATATACAAAATAAGTGTGACCACTCATGGTCTTACAGGTACCTGTCTTGACGTCCCATAGTCTCAACGTAGAATCTCCACTGCCCGATAAGATGAACTCTGAATCACTGGATATAGCCACAGATGATACATAATAAGTGTGACAACTCATGGTCTTACAGGTACCTGTCTTGACGTCCCATAGTCTCAACGTAGAATCTCCACTGCCCGATACGATGAACTCCGAATCACTGGATATAGCCAAAGATAATACCTAATGTGTGTGACCACTCATGGTCTTACAGGTACCTGTCTTGACGTCCCATAGTCTCACCGTCTTATCATGACTTCCCGATACGATGAACTCTGAATCACTGGATATAGCCACAGATCTTACATAATCTGTGTGACCACTCATGGTCTTACAGGTACCTGTCTTGACGTCCCATAGTCTCACCGTAGAATTTCCACTTTACGATACGATGAACTCTGAATCACTGGATATAGCCACAGCATATACAAAATAAGTGTGACCACTCATGGTCTTACAGGTACCTGTCTTGACGTCCCATAGTCTCAACGTAGAATCTCCACTGCCCGATACGATGAACTCTGAATCACTGGATATAGCCACAGATGATACATAATGTGTGTGACAACTCATGGTCTTGCAGGTACCTGTCTTGACGTCCCATAGTCTCACCGTCTAATCATAACTTCCCGATACGATGAACTCCGAATCACTGGATATAGCCAAAGATAATACCTAATGTGTGTGACCACTCATGGTCTTACATGTACCTGTCATGACGTCCCATAGTCTCACCGTATAATCATAACTTCCCGATACGATGAACTCTGAATCACTGGATATAGCCACAGATGATACATAATAAGTGTGACCACTCATGGTCTTACAGGTACCTGTCTTGACGTCCCATAGTCTCACCGTCTTATCATGACTTCCCGATACGATGAACTCTGAATCACTGGATATAGCCACAGCATATACAAAATAAGTGTGACCACTCATGGTCTTACAGGTACCTGTCTTGACGTCCCATAGTCTCACCGTCTTATCATGACTTCCCGATACGATGAACTCTGAATCACTGGATATAGCCACAGCATATACAAAATAAGTGTGACCACTCATGGTCTTACAGGTACCTGTCTTGACGTCCCATAGTCTCAACGTAGAATCTCCACTGCCCGATACGATGAACTCTGAATCACTGGATATAGCCACAGATGATACAAAATAAGTGTGACCACTCATGGTCTTACAGGTACCTGTCTTGACGTCCCATAGTCTCACCGTATTATCTCAACTTCCCGATACGATGAACTCTGAATCACTGGATATAGCCACAGCATATACAAAATAAGTGTGACCACTCATGGTCTTACAGGTACCTGTCTTGACGTCCCATAGTCTCACCGTCTTATCATGACTTCCCGATACGATGAACTCTGAATCACTGGATATAGCCACAGCATATACAAAATAAGTGTGACCACTCATGGTCTTACAGGTACCTGTCTTGACGTCCCATAGTCTCAACGTAGAATCTCCACTGCCCGATACGATGAACTCTGAATCACTGGATATAGCCACAGATGATACATAATAAGTGTGACCACTCATGGTCTTACAGGTACCTGTCTTGACGTCCCATAGTCTCACCGTCTTATCATGACTTCCCGATACGATGAACTCTGAATCACTGGATATAGCCACAGATGATACATAATGTGTGTGACAACTCATGGTCTTACAGGTACCTGTCTTGACGTCCCATAGTCTCACCGTAGAATCATTACTTCCCGATACGATGAACTCCGAATCACTGGATATAGCCACAGATGATACATAATGTGTGTGACAACTCATGGTCTTACAGGTACCTGTCTTGACGTCCCATAGTCTCACCGTCTTATCATGACTTCCCGATACGATGAACTCTGAATCACTGGATATAGCCACAGATGATACATAATGTGTGTGACAACTCATGGTCTTACAGGTACCTGTCTTGACGTCCCATAGTCTCACCGTAGAATCATTACTTCCCGATACGATGAACTCCGAATCACTGGATATAGCCACAGATGATACATAATGTGTGTGACCACTCATGGTCTTACAGGTACCTGTCTTGACGTCCCATAGTCTCACCGTAGAATCTCCACTTCACGATACGATGAACTCTGAATCACTGGATATAGCCACAGATGATACATAATGTGTGTGACAACTCATGGTCTTGCAGGTACCTGTCTTGACGTCCCATAGTCTCACCGTATAATCATTACTTCCCGATACGATGAACTCCGAATCACTGGATATAGCCAAAGATAATACCTAATGTGTGTGACCACTCATGGTCTTACAGGTACCTGTCTTGACGTCCCATAGTCTCAACGTAGAATTTCCACTTCACGATACGATGAACTCTGAATCACTGGATATAGCCACAGCATATACAAAATAAGTGTGACCACTCATGGTCTTACAGGTACCTGTCTTGACGTCCCATAGTCTCAACGTAGAATCTCCACTGCCCGATACGATGAACTCTGAATCACTGGATATAGCCACAGATGATACATAATAAGTGTGACCACTCATGGTCTTACAGGTACCTGTCTTGACGTCCCATAGTCTCACCGTCTTATCATGACTTCCCGATACGATGAACTCTGAATCACTGGATATAGCCACAGAAATACCTAATGTGTGTGACCACTCATGGTCTTACAGGTACCTGTCTTGACGTCCCATAGTCTCACCGTACAATCATGACTTCCCGATACAATGAACTCTGAATCACTGGATATAGCCACAGCAGATACATAATCTGTGTGACTACTCATGGTCTTACTGGTACCTGTCTTGACGTCCCATAGTCTCACCGTAGAATCTCAACTTCCCGATACGATGAACACTGAATCACTGGATATAGCCACAGCATATACAAAATAAGTGTGACCACTCATGGTCTTACAGGTACCTGTCTTGACGTCCCATAGTCTCACCGTAGAATCTCAACTTCCCGATACGATGAACTCTGAATCACAGGATATAGCCACAGCATATACAAAATAAGTGTGACCACTCATGGTCTTACAGGTACCTGTCTTGACGTCCCATAGTCTCACCGTCTTATCATGACTTCCCGATACGATGAACTCTGAATCACTGGATATAGCCACAGCATATACAAAATAAGTGTGACCACTCATGGTCTTACAGGTACCTGTCTTGACGTCCCATAGTCTCACCGTCTTATCATGACTTCCCGATACGATGAACTCTGAATCACTGGATATAGCCACAGCATATACAAAATAAGTGTGACCACTCATGGTCTTACAGGTACCTGTCTTGACGTCCCATAGTCTCAACGTAGAATCTCCACTTCACGATACGATGAACTCTGAATCACTGGATATAGCCACAGCATATACAAAATAAGTGTGACCACTCATGGTCTTACAGGTACCTGTCTTGACGTCCCATAGTCTCAACGTATAATCATAACTTCCCGATACAATGAACTCTGAATCACTGGATATAGCCACAGCAGATACATTATTAGTGTGACCACTCATGGTCTTACAGGTACCTGTCTTGACGTCCCATATTCTCACCGTATAATCATGACTTCCCGATACGATGAACTCTGAATCACTGGATATAGCCACAGATAATACAGAACTAGTGTGAACACTCATGGTCTTACAGGTACCTGTCTTGACGTCCCATAGTCTCACCGTATAATCATGACTTCCCGATACGATGAACTCTGAATCACTGGATATAGCCACAGATCTTACATAATGTGTGTGACCACTCATGGTCTTACAGGTACCTGTCTTGACGTCCCATAGTCTCACCGTAGAATCTCCACTTCACGATACGATGAACTCTGAATCACTGGATATAGCCACAGCATATACAAAATAAGTGTGACCACTCATGGTCTTACAGGTACCTGTCTTGACGTCCCATAGTCTCACCGTACAATCATGACTTCCCGATACGATGAACTCTGAATCACTGGATATAGCCACAGATGATACATAATGTGTGTGACAACTCATGGTCTTACAGGTACCTGTCTTGACGTCCCATAGTCTCACCGTAGAATCATTACTTCCCGATACGATGAACTCCGAATCACTGGATATAGCCACAGATGATACATAATGTGTGTGACAACTCATGGTCTTACAGGTACCTGTCTTGACGTCCCATAGTCTCAACGTAGAATCTCCACTGCCCGATACGATGAACTCTGAATCACTGGATATAGCCACAGATGATACATAATGTGTGTGACCACTCATGGTCTTGCAGGTACCTGTCTTGACGTCCCATAGTCTCACCGTAGAATCATTACTTCCCGATACGATGAACTCCGAATCACTGGATATAGCCACAGATCTTACATAATCTGTGTGACCACTCATGGTCTTACAGGTACCTGTCTTGACGTCCCATAGTCTCAACGTAGAATCTCCACTGCCCGATACGATGAACTATGAATCACTGGATATAGCCACAGATGATACATAATAAGTGTGACCACTCATGGTCTTACAGGTACCTGTCTTGACGTCCCATAGTCTCACCGTCTTATCATGACTTCCCGATACGATGAACTCTGAATCACTGGATATAGCCACAGCATATACAAAATAAGTGTGACCACTCATGGTCTTACAGGTACCTGTCTTGACGTCCCATAGTCTCACCGTATTATCTCAACTTCCCGATACGATGAACTCCGAATCACTGGATATAGCCACAGATGATACATAATGTGTGTGACAACTCATGGTCTTGCAGGTACCTGTCTTGACGTCCCATAGTCTCACCGTATAATCATGACTTCCCGATACGATGAACTCTGAATCACTGGATATAGCCACAGATAATACAGAACTAGTGTGACCACTCATGGTCTTACAGGTACCTGTCTTGACGTCCCATAGTCTCAACGTAGAATTTCCACTTCACGATACGATGAACTCTGAATCACTGGATATAGCCACAGCATATACAAAATAAGTGTGACCACTCATGGTCTTACAGGTACCTGTCTTGACGTCCCATAGTCTCACCGTCTTATCATGACTTCCCGATACGATGAACTCTGAATCACTGGATATAGCCACAGCATATACAAAATAAGTGTGACCACTCATGGTCTTACTGGTACCTGTCTTGACGTCCCATAGTCTCACCGTACAATCATGACTTACCGATACAATGAACTCTGAATCACTGGATATAGCCACAGATCTTACATAATGTGTGTGACCACTCATGGTCTTACAGGTACCTGTCTTGACGTCCCATAGTCTCACCGTAGAATCTCCACTTCACGATACGATGAACTCTGAATCACTGGATATAGCCACAGCATATACATAATAAGTGTGACCACTCATAGTCTTACAGGTACCTGTCTTGACGTCCCATAGTCTCACCGTACAATCATGACTTCCCGATACGATGAACTCTGAATCACTGGATATAGCCACAGCAGATACAAAATAAGTGTGACTACTCATGGTCTTACTGGTACCTGTCTTGACGTCCCATAGTCTCACCGTAGAATCTCAACTTCCCGATACGATGAACTCTGAATCACTGGATATAGCCACAGATGATACATAATAAGTGTGACCACTCATGGTCTTACAGGTACCTGTCTTGACGTCCCATAGTCTCAACGTAGAATCTCCACTGCCCGATACGATGAACTCTGAATCACTGGATATAGCCACAGATGATACATAATAAGTGTGACCACTCATGGTCTTACAGGTACCTGTCTTGACGTCCCATAGTCTCACCGTCTTATCATGACTTCCCGATACGATGAACTCTGAATCACTGGATATAGCCACAGCATATACAAAATAAGTGTGACCACTCATGGTCTTACAGGTACCTGTCTTGACGTCCCAGAGTCTCACCGTAGAATCATGACTTCCCGATACGATGAACTCTGAATCACTGGATATAGCCACAGATGATACATAATGTGTGTGACAACTCATGGTCTTACAGGTACCTGTCTTGACGTCCCATAGTCTCACCGTAGAATCATTACTTCCCGATACGATGAACTCCGAATCACTGGATATAGCCACAGATGATACATAATGTGTGTGACAACTCATGGTTTTACAGGTACCTGTCTTGACGTCCCATAGTCTCAACGTAGAATCTCCACTGCCCGATACGATGAACTCTGAATCACTGGATATAGCCACAGATGATACATAATGTGTGTGACAACTCATGGTCTTGCAGGTACCTGTCTTGACGTCCCATAGTCTCACCGTAGAATCATTACTTCCCGATACGATGAACTCCGAATCACTGGATATAGCCAAAGAAAATACCTAATGTGTGTGACCACTCATGGTCTTACAGGTACCTGTCTTGACGTCCCATAGTCTCAACGTAGAATCTCCACTGCCCGATACGATGAACTATGAATCACTGGATATAGCCACAGATGATACATAATAAGTGTGACCACTCATGGTCTTACAGGTACCTGTCTTGACGTCCCATAGTCTCACCGTCTTATCATGACTTCCCGATACGATGAACTCTGAATCACTGGATATAGCCACAGCATATACAAAATAAGTGTGACCACTCATGGTCTTACAGGTACCTGTCTTGACGTCCCATAGTCTCACCGTATTATCTCAACTTCCCGATACGATGAACTCTGAATCACTGGATATAGCCACAGCAGATACAAAATAAGTGTGACTACTCATGGTCTTACTGGTACCTGTCTTGACGTCCCATAGTCTCACCGTAGAATCTCAACTTCCCGATACGATGAACTCTGAATCACTGGATATAGCCACAGATGATACATAATAAGTGTGACCACTCATGGTCTTACAGGTACCTGTCTTGACGTCCCATAGTCTCAACGTAGAATCTCCACTGCCCGATACGATGAACTCTGAATCACTGGATATAGCCACAGCATATACAAAATAAGTGTGACCACTCATGGTCTTACAGGTACCTGTCTTGACGTCCCATAGTCTCACCGTATAATCATGACTTCCCGATACGATGAACTCTGAATCACTGGATATAGCCACAGATAATACAGAACTAGTGTGACCACTCATGGTCTTACAGGTACCTGTCTTGACGTCCCATAGTCTCACCGTCTTATCATGACTTCCCGATACGATGAACTCTGAATCACTGGATATAGCCACAGCATATACAAAATAAGTGTGACCACTCATGGTCTTACAGGTACCTGTCTTGACGTCCCATAGTCTCAACGTAGAATCTCCACTGCCCGATACGATGAACTCTGAATCACTGGATATAGCCACAGATGATACATAATAAGTGTGACCACTCATGGTCTTACAGGTACCTGTCTTGACGTCCCATAGTCTCACCGTCTTATCATGACTTCCCGATACGATGAACTCTGAATCACTGGATATAGCCACAGATGATACATAATGTGTGTGACAACTCATGGTCTTACAGGTACCTGTCTTGACGTCCCATAGTCTCACCGTATAATCATGACTTCCCGATACGATGAACTCTGAATCACTGGATATAGCCACAGCAGATACAAAATAAGTGTGACTACTCATGGTCTTACTGGTACCTGTCTTGACGTCCCATAGTCTCACCGCAGAATCTCAACTTCCCGATACGATGAACACTGAATCACTGGATATAGCCACAGCATATACAAAATAAGTGTGACCACTCATGGTCTTACAGGTACCTGTCTTGACGTCCCATAGTCTCACCGTAGAATCTCAACTTCCCGATACGATGAACTCTGAATCACTGGATATAGCCACAGCATATACAAAATAAGTGTGACCACTCATGGTCTTACAGGTACCTGTCTTGACGTCCCATAGTCTCACCGTCTTATCATGACTTCCCGATACGATGAACTCTGAATCACTGGATATAGCCACAGCATATACAAAATAAGTGTGACCACTCATGGTCTTACTGGTACCTGTCTTGACGTCCCATAGTCTCACCGTACAATCATGACTTCCCGATACAATGAACTCTGAATCACTGGATATAGCCACAGATCTTACATAATGTGTGTGACCACTCATGGTCTTACAGGTACCTGTCTTGACGTCCCATAGTCTCACCGTAGAATCTCCACTTCACGATACGATGAACTCTGAATCACTGGATATAGCCACAGATAATACAGAACTAGTGTGACCACTCATGGTCTTACAGGTACCTGTCTTGACGTCCCATAGTCTCACCGTATAATCATAACTTCCCGATACAATGAACTCTGAATCACTGGATATAGCCACAGCATATACATTATTAGTGTGACCACTCATGGTCTTACAGGTACCTGTCTTGACGTCCCATAGTCTCACCGTATTATCTCAACTTCCCGATACGATGAACTCTGAATCACTGGATATAGCCACAGAAATACCTAATGTGTGTGACCACTCATGGTCTTACATGTACCTGTCTTGACGTCCCATAGTCTCACCGTCTTATCTCCACTGCCCGATACGATGAACTCTGAATCACTGGATATAGCCACAGCATATACAAAATAAGTGTGACCACTCATGGTCTTACAGGTACCTGTCTTGACGTCCCATAGTCTCACCGTATTATCTCAACTTCCCGATACGATGAACTCTGAATCACTGAATATAGCCACAGCAGATACAAAATAAGTGTGACTACTCATGGTCTTACTGGTACCTGTCTTGACGTCCCATAGTCTCACCGTACAATCATGACTTCCCGATACGATGAACTCTGAATCACTGGATATAGCCACAGCAGATACAAAATAAGTGTGACTACTCATGGTCTTACTGGTACCTGTCTTGACGTCCCATAGTCTCACCGTAGAATCTCAACTTCCCGATACGATGAACTCTGAATCACTGGATATAGCCACAGATGATACATAATAAGTGTGACCACTCATGGTCTTACAGGTACCTGTCTTGACGTCCCATAGTCTCAACGTAGAATCTCCACTGCCCGATACGATGAACTCTGAATCACTGGATATAGCCACAGCATATACAAAATAAGTGTGACCACTCATGGTCTTACAGGTACCTGTCTTGACGTCCCATAGTCTCAACGTAGAATCTTCACTGCCCGATACGATGAACTCTGAATCACTGGATATAGCCACAGCATATACAAAATAAGTGTGACCACTCATGGTCTTACAGGTACCTGTCTTGACGTCCCATAGTCTCACCGTAGAATTTCCACTTCACGATACGATGAACTCTGAATCACTGGATATAGCCACAGCATATACAAAATAAGTGTGACCACTCATGGTCTTACAGGTACCTGTCTTGACGTCCCATAGTCTCAACGTAGAATCTCCACTGCCCGATACGATGAACTCTGAATCACTGGATATAGCCACAGATGATACATAATAAGTGTGACCACTCATGGTCTTACAGGTACCTGTCTTGACGTCCCATAGTCTCACCGTCTTATCATGACTTCCCGATACGATGAACTCTGAATCACTGGATATAGCCACAGATGATACATAATGTGTGTGACAACTCATGGTCTTACAGGTACCTGTCTTGACGTCCCATAGTCTCACCGTATAATCATGACTTCCCGATACGATGAACTCTGAATCACTGGATATAGCCACAGCAGATACAAAATAAGTGTGACTACTCATGGTCTTACTGGTACCTGTCTTGACGTCCCATAGTCTCACCGCAGAATCTCAACTTCCCGATACGATGAACACTGAATCACTGGATATAGCCACAGCATATACAAAATAAGTGTGACCACTCATGGTCTTACAGGTACCTGTCTTGACGTCCCATAGTCTCACCGTAGAATCTCAACTTCCCGATACGATGAACTCTGAATCACTGGATATAGCCACAGCATATACAAAATAAGTGTGACCACTCATGGTCTTACAGGTACCTGTCTTGACGTCCCATAGTCTCACCGTCTTATCATGACTTCCCGATACGATGAACTCTGAATCACTGGATATAGCCACAGCATATACAAAATAAGTGTGACCACTCATGGTCTTACTGGTACCTGTCTTGACGTCCCATAGTCTCACCGTACAATCATGACTTCCCGATACAATGAACTCTGAATCACTGGATATAGCCACAGATCTTACATAATGTGTGTGACCACTCATGGTCTTACTGGTACCTGTCTTGACGTCCCATAGTCTCACCGTAGAATCTCCACTTCACGATACGATGAACTCTGAATCACTGGATATAGCCACAGATAATACAGAACTAGTGTGACCACTCATGGTCTTACAGGTACCTGTCTTGACGTCCCATAGTCTCACCGTATAATCATAACTTCCCGATACAATGAACTCTGAATCACTGGATATAGCCACAGCATATACATTATTAGTGTGACCACTCATGGTCTTACAGGTACCTGTCTTGACGTCCCATAGTCTCACCGTATTATCTCAACTTCCCGATACGATGAACTCTGAATCACTGGATATAGCCACAGAAATACCTAATGTGTGTGACCACTCATAGTCTTACAGGTACCTGTCTTGACGTCCCATAGTCTCAACGTAGAATCTCCACTGCCCGATACGATGAACTCTGAATCACTGGATATAGCCACAGCATATACAAAATAAGTGTGACCACTCATGGTCTTACAGGTACCTGTCTTGACGTCCCATAGTCTCACCGTATAATCATGACTTACCGATACGATGAACTCTGAATCACTGGATATAGCCACAGATCTTACATAATGTGTGTGACAACTCATGGTCTTACAGGTACCTGTCTTGACGTCCCATAGTCTCAACGTAGAATTTCCACTTCACGATACGATGAACTCTGAATCACTGGATATAGCCACAGCATATACAAAATAAGTGTGACCACTCATGGTCTTACAGGTACCTGTCTTGACGTCCCATAGTCTCACCGTCTTATCATGACTTCCCGATACGATGAACTCTGAATCACTGGATATAGCCACAGCATATACAAAATAAGTGTGACCACTCATGGTCTTACAGGTACCTGTCTTGACGTCCCATAGTCTCACCGTATTATCTCAACTTCCCGATACGATGAACTCCGAATCACTGGATATAGCCACAGATGATACATAATGTGTGTGACAACTCATGGTCTTGCAGGTACCTGTCTTGACGTCCCATAGTCTCACCGTATAATCATGACTTCCCGATACGATGAACTCTGAATCACTGGATATAGCCACAGATAATACAGAACTAGTGTGACCACTCATGGTCTTACAGGTACCTGTCTTGACGTCCCATAGTCTCAACGTAGAATTTCCACTTCACGATACGATGAACTCTGAATCACTGGATATAGCCACAGCATATACAAAATAAGTGTGACCACTCATGGTCTTACAGGTACCTGTCTTGACGTCCCATAGTCTCACCGTCTTATCATGACTTCCCGATACGATGAACTCTGAATCACTGGATATAGCCACAGCATATACAAAATAAGTGTGACCACTCATGGTCTTACTGGTACCTGTCTTGACGTCCCATAGTCTCACCGTACAATCATGACTTACCGATACAATGAACTCTGAATCACTGGATATAGCCACAGATCTTACATAATGTGTGTGACCACTCATGGTCTTACAGGTACCTGTCTTGACGTCCCATAGTCTCACCGTAGAATCTCCACTTCACGATACGATGAACTCTGAATCACTGGATATAGCCACAGCATATACATAATAAGTGTGACCACTCATAGTCTTACAGGTACCTGTCTTGACGTCCCATAGTCTCACCGTACAATCATGACTTCCCGATACGATGAACTCTGAATCACTGGATATAGCCACAGCAGATACAAAATAAGTGTGACTACTCATGGTCTTACTGGTACCTGTCTTGACGTCCCATAGTCTCACCGTAGAATCTCAACTTCCCGATACGATGAACTCTGAATCACTGGATATAGCCACAGATGATACATAATAAGTGTGACCACTCATGGTCTTACAGGTACCTGTCTTGACGTCCCATAGTCTCAACGTAGAATCTCCACTGCCCGATACGATGAACTCTGAATCACTGGATATAGCCACAGATGATACATAATAAGTGTGACCACTCATGGTCTTACAGGTACCTGTCTTGACGTCCCATAGTCTCACCGTCTTATCATGACTTCCCGATACGATGAACTCTGAATCACTGGATATAGCCACAGCATATACAAAATAAGTGTGACCACTCATGGTCTTACAGGTACCTGTCTTGACGTCCCAGAGTCTCACCGTAGAATCATGACTTCCCGATACGATGAACTCTGAATCACTGGATATAGCCACAGATGATACATAATGTGTGTGACAACTCATGGTCTTACAGGTACCTGTCTTGACGTCCCATAGTCTCACCGTAGAATCATTACTTCCCGATACGATGAACTCCGAATCACTGGATATAGCCACAGATGATACATAATGTGTGTGACAACTCATGGTTTTACAGGTACCTGTCTTGACGTCCCATAGTCTCAACGTAGAATCTCCACTGCCCGATACGATGAACTCTGAATCACTGGATATAGCCACAGATGATACATAATGTGTGTGACAACTCATGGTCTTGCAGGTACCTGTCTTGACGTCCCATAGTCTCACCGTAGAATCATTACTTCCCGATACGATGAACTCCGAATCACTGGATATAGCCAAAGAAAATACCTAATGTGTGTGACCACTCATGGTCTTACAGGTACCTGTCTTGACGTCCCATAGTCTCAACGTAGAATCTCCACTGCCCGATACGATGAACTATGAATCACTGGATATAGCCACAGATGATACATAATAAGTGTGACCACTCATGGTCTTACAGGTACCTGTCTTGACGTCCCATAGTCTCACCGTCTTATCTCAACTTCCCGATACGATGAACTCTGAATCACTGGATATAGCCACAGCATATACAAAATAAGTGTGACCACTCATGGTCTTACAGGTACCTGTCTTGACGTCCCATAGTCTCACCGTATTATCTCAACTTCCCGATACGATGAACTCTGAATCACTGGATATAGCCACAGCATATACAAAATAAGTGTGACCACTCATGGTCTTACAGGTACCTGTCTTGACGTCCCATAGTCTCACCGTCTTATCATGACTTCCCGATACGATGAACTCCGAATCACTGGATATAGCCACAGATGATACATAATGTGTGTGACAACTCATGGTCTTACAGGTACCTGTCTTGACGTCCCATAGTCTCACCGTAGAATCATTACTTCCCGATACGATGAACTCTGAATCACTGGATATAGCCACAGATGATACATAATGTGTGTGACAACTCATGGTCTTGCAGGTACCTGTCTTGACGTCCCATAGTCTCACCGTATAATCATGACTTCCCGATACGATGAACTCTGAATCACTGGATATAGCCACAGATAATACAGAACTAGTGTGACCACTCATGGTCTTACAGGTACCTGTCTTGACGTCCCATAGTCTCACCGTCTTATCATGACTTCCCGATACGATGAACTCTGAATCACTGGATATAGCCACAGCATATACAAAATAAGTGTGACCACTCATGGTCTTACAGGTACCTGTCTTGACGTCCCATAGTCTCAACGTAGAATCTCCACTGCCCGATACGATGAACTCTGAATCACTGGATATAGCCACAGATGATACATAATAAGTGTGACCACTCATGGTCTTACAGGTACCTGTCTTGACGTCCCATAGTCTCACCGTCTTATCATGACTTCCCGATACGATGAACTCTGAATCACTGGATATAGCCACAGATGATACATAATGTGTGTGACAACTCATGGTCTTACAGGTACCTGTCTTGACGTCCCATAGTCTCACCGTATAATCATGACTTCCCGATACGATGAACTCTGAATCACTGGATATAGCCACAGCAGATACAAAATAAGTGTGACTACTCATGGTCTTACTGGTACCTGTCTTGACGTCCCATAGTCTCACCGCAGAATCTCAACTTCCCGATACGATGAACACTGAATCACTGGATATAGCCACAGCATATACAAAATAAGTGTGACCACTCATGGTCTTACAGGTACCTGTCTTGACGTCCCATAGTCTCACCGTAGAATCTCAACTTCCCGATACGATGAACACTGAATCACTGGATATAGCCACAGCATATACAAAATAAGTGTGACCACTCATGGTCTTACAGGTACCTGTCTTGACGTCCCATAGTCTCACCGTCTTATCATGACTTCCCGATACGATGAACTCTGAATCACTGGATATAGCCACAGCATATACAAAATAAGTGTGACCACTCATGGTCTTACTGGTACCTGTCTTGACGTCCCATAGTCTCACCGTACAATCATGACTTCCCGATACAATGAACTCTGAATCACTGGATATAGCCACAGATCTTACATAATGTGTGTGACCACTCATGGTCTTACAGGTACCTGTCTTGACGTCCCATAGTCTCACCGTAGAATCTCCACTTCACGATACGATGAACTCTGAATCACTGGATATAGCCACAGATAATACAGAACTAGTGTGACCACTCATGGTCTTACAGGTACCTGTCTTGACGTCCCATAGTCTCACCGTATAATCATAACTTCCCGATACAATGAACTCTGAATCACTGGATATAGCCACAGCATATACATTATTAGTGTGACCACTCATGGTCTTACAGGTACCTGTCTTGACGTCCCATAGTCTCACCGTATTATCTCAACTTCCCGATACGATGAACTCTGAATCACTGGATATAGCCACAGAAATACCTAATGTGTGTGACCACTCATGGTCTTACATGTACCTGTCTTGACGTCCCATAGTCTCACCGTCTTATCTCCACTGCCCGATACGATGAACTCTGAATCACTGGATATAGCCACAGCATATACAAAATAAGTGTGACCACTCATGGTCTTACAGGTACCTGTCTTGACGTCCCATAGTCTCACCGTCTTATCTCAACTTCCCGATACGATGAACTCTGAATCACTGAATATAGCCACAGCAGATACATATCATGTGTAACCACTCAAGTTCTTACAGGTACCTGTCTTGACGTCCCATAGTCTCACCGTACAATCATGACTTCCCGATACGATGAACTCTGAATCACTGGATATAGCCACAGCAGATACAAAATAAGTGTGACTACTCATGGTCTTACTGGTACCTGTCTTGACGTCCCATAGTCTCACCGTAGAATCTCAACTTCCCGATACGATGAACTCTGAATCACTGGATATAGCCACAGATGATACATAATAAGTGTGACCACTCATGGTCTTACAGGTACCTGTCTTGACGTCCCATAGTCTCAACGTAGAATCTCCACTGCCCGATACGATGAACTCTGAATCACTGGATATAGCCACAGCATATACAAAATAAGTGTGACCACTCATGGTCTTACAGGTACCTGTCTTGACGTCCCATAGTCTCAACGTAGAATCTCCACTGCCCGATACGATGAACTCTGAATCACTGGATATAGCCACAGCATATACAAAATAAGTGTGACCACTCATGGTCTTACAGGTACCTGTCTTGACGTCCCATAGTCTCACCGTAGAATTTCCACTTCACGATACGATGAACTCTGAATCACTGGATATAGCCACAGCATATACAAAATAAGTGTGACCACTCATGGTCTTACAGGTACCTGTCTTGACGTCCCATAGTCTCAACGTAGAATCTCCACTGCCCGATACGATGAACTCTGAATCACTGGATATAGCCACAGATGATACATAATAAGTGTGACCACTCATGGTCTTACAGGTACCTGTCTTGACGTCCCATAGTCTCACCGTCTTATCATGACTTCCCGATACGATGAACTCTGAATCACTGGATATAGCCACAGATGATACATAATGTGTGTGACAACTCATGGTCTTACAGGTACCTGTCTTGACGTCCCATAGTCTCACCGTATAATCATGACTTCCCGATACGATGAACTCTGAATCACTGGATATAGCCACAGCAGATACAAAATAAGTGTGACTACTCATGGTCTTACTGGTACCTGTCTTGACGTCCCATAGTCTCACCGCAGAATCTCAACTTCCCGATACGATGAACACTGAATCACTGGATATAGCCACAGCATATACAAAATAAGTGTGACCACTCATGGTCTTACAGGTACCTGTCTTGACGTCCCATAGTCTCAACGTAGAATCTCAACTTCCCGATACGATGAACTCTGAATCACTGGATATAGCCACAGCATATACAAAATAAGTGTGACCACTCATGGTCTTACAGGTACCTGTCTTGACGTCCCATAGTCTCACCGTCTTATCATGACTTCCCGATACGATGAACTCTGAATCACTGGATATAGCTACAGCATATACAAAATAAGTGTGACCACTCATGGTCTTACTGGTACCTGTCTTGACGTCCCATAGTCTCACCGTACAATCATGACTTCCCGATACAATGAACTCTGAATCACTGGATATAGCCACAGATCTTACATAATGTGTGTGACCACTCATGGTCTTACAGGTACCTGTCTTGACGTCCCATAGTCTCACCGTAGAATCTCCACTTCACGATACGATGAACTCTGAATCACTGGATATAGCCACAGATAATACAGAACTAGTGTGACCACTCATGGTCTTACAGGTACCTGTCTTGACGTCCCATAGTCTCACCGTATAATCATAACTTCCCGATACAATGAACTCTGAATCACTGGATATAGCCACAGCATATACATTATTAGTGTGACCACTCATGGTCTTACAGGTACCTGTCTTGACGTCCCATAGTCTCACCGTATTATCTCAACTTCCCGATACGATGAACTCTGAATCACTGGATATAGCCACAGAAATACCTAATGTGTGTGACCACTCATAGTCTTACAGGTACCTGTCTTGACGTCCCATAGTCTCAACGTAGAATCTCCACTGCCCGATACGATGAACTCTGAATCACTGGATATAGCCACAGCATATACAAAATAAGTGTGACCACTCATGGTCTTACAGGTACCTGTCTTGACGTCCCATAGTCTCACCGTATAATCATGACTTACCGATACGATGAACTCTGAATCACTGGATATAGCCACAGATCTTACATAATGTGTGTGACAACTCATGGTCTTACAGGTACCTGTCTTGACGTCCCATAGTCTCAACGTAGAATTTCCACTTCACGATACGATGAACTCTGAATCACTGGATATAGCCACAGCATATACAAAATAAGTGTGACCACTCATGGTCTTACAGGTACCTGTCTTGACGTCCCATAGTCTCAACGTAGAATCTCCACTGCCCGATACGATGAACTCTGAATCACTGGATATAGCCACAGCATATACAAAATAAGTGTGACCACTCATGGTCTTACAGGTACCTGTCTTGACGTCCCATAGTCTCAACGTAGAATCTCCACTGCCCGATACGATGAACTCTGAATCACTGGATATAGCCACAGATGATACAAAATAAGTGTGACCACTCATGGTCTTACAGGTACCTGTCTTGACGTCCCATAGTCTCACCGTCTTATCATGACTTCCCGATACGATGAACTCTGAATCACTGGATATAGCCACAGATGATACATAATGTGTGTGACAACTCATGGTCTTACAGGTACCTGTCTTGACGTCCCATAGTCTCACCGTAGAATCTCCACTTCACGATACGATGAACTCTGAATCACTGGATATAGCCACAGCATATACATAATAAGTGTGACCACTCATAGTCTTACAGGTACCTGTCTTGACGTCCCATAGTCTCACCGTATTATCTCAACTTCCCGATACGATGAACTCTGAATCACTGGATATAGCCACAGAAATACCTAATGTGTGTGACCACTCATGGTCTTACATGTACCTGTCTTGACGTCCCATAGTCTCACCGTACAATCATGACTTCCCGATACGATGAACTCTGAATCACTGGATATAGCCACAGCAGATACAAAATAAGTGTGACTACTCATGGTCTTACTGGTACCTGTCTTGACGTCCCATAGTCTCACCGTAGAATCTCAACTTCCCGATACGATGAACTCTGAATCACTGGATATAGCCACAGATGATACATAATAAGTGTGACCACTCATGGTCTTACAGGTACCTGTCTTGACGTCCCATAGTCTCAACGTAGAATCTCCACTGCCCGATACGATGAACTCTGAATCACTGGATATAGCCACAGCATATACAAAATAAGTGTGACCACTCATGGTCTTACAGGTACCTGTCTTGACGTCCCATAGTCTCACCGTCTTATCATGACTTCCCGATACGATGAACTCTGAATCACTGGATATAGCCACAGCATATACAAAATAAGTGTGACCACTCATGGTCTTACAGGTACCTGTCTTGACGTCCCAGAGTCTCACCGTAGAATCATGACTTCCCGATACGATGAACTCTGAATCACTGGATATAGCCACAGATGATACATAATGTGTGTGACAACTCATGGTCTTACAGGTACCTGTCTTGACGTCCCATAGTCTCACCGTAGAATCATTACTTCCCGATACGATGAACTCCGAATCACTGGATATAGCCACAGATGATACATAATGTGTGTGACAACTCATGGTCTTACAGGTACCTGTCTTGACGTCCCATAGTCTCAACGTAGAATCTCCACTGCCCGATACGATGAACTCTGAATCACTGGATATAGCCACAGATGATACATAATGTGTGTGACAACTCATGGTCTTGCAGGTACCTGTCTTGACGTCCCATAGTCTCACCGTAGAATCATTACTTCCCGATACGATGAACTCCGAATCACTGGATATAGCCACAGATCTTACATAATGTGTGTGACCACTCATGGTCTTACAGGTACCTGTCTTGACGTCCCATAGTCTCAACGTAGAATCTCCACTGCCCGATACGATGAACTATGAATCACTGGATATAGCCACAGATGATACATAATAAGTGTGACCACTCATGGTCTTACAGGTACCTGTCTTGACGTCCCATAGTCTCACCGTCTTATCATGACTTCCCGATACGATGAACTCTGAATCACTGGATATAGCCACAGCATATACAAAATAAGTGTGACCACTCATGGTCTTACAGGTACCTGTCTTGACGTCCCATAGTCTCAACGTAGAATCATGACTTCCCGATACGATGAACTCTGAATCACTGGATATAGCCACAGATGATACATAATGTGTGTGACAACTCATGGTCTTACAGGTACCTGTCTTGACGTCCCATAGTCTCACCGTATTATCTCAACTTCCCGATACGATGAACTCTGAATCACTGGATATAGCCACAGATAATACATAACTAGTGTGACCACTCATGGTCTTACAGGTACCTGTCTTGACGTCCCATAGTCTCACCGTCTAATCATAACTTCCCGATACGATGAACTCTGAATCACTGGATATAGCCACAGCATATACCTAATGTGTGTGACCACTCATGGTCTTACAGGTACCTGTCTTGACGTCCCATAGTCTCACCGTATAATCTACACTTCCCGATACGATGAACTCTGAATCACTGGATATAGCCACAGATAATACCTAACCTGTGTGACCACTCATGGTCTTACAGGTACCTGTCTTGACGTCCCATAGTCTCACCGTATAATCATAACTTCCCGATACGATGAACTCTGAATCACTGGATATAGCCACAGCAGATACAAAATAAGTGTGACTACTCATGGTCTTACAGGTACCTGTCTTGACGTCCCATAGTCTCACCGTCTTATCATGACTTCCCGATACGATGAACTCTGAATCACTGGATATAGCCACAGATGATACATAATGTGTGTGACAACTCATGGTCTTACAGGTACCTGTCTTGACGTCCCATAGTCTCACCGTATAATCATGACTTCCCGATACGATGAACTCTGAATCACTGGATATAGCCACAGCATATACAAAATAAGTGTGACTACTCATGGTCTTACTGGTACCTGTCTTGACGTCCCATAGTCTCACCGTATTATCTCAACTTCCCGATACGATGAACTCTGAATCACTGGATATAGCCACAGCATATACAAAATAAGTGTGACCACTCATGGTCTTACAGGTACCTGTCTTGACGTCCCATAGTCTCACCGTAGAATCTCAACTTCCCGATACGATGAACTCTGAATCACTGGATATAGCCACAGCATATACAAAATAAGTGTGACCACTCATGGTCTTACAGGTACCTGTCTTGACGTCCCATAGTCTCACCGTCTTATCATGACTTCCCGATACGATGAACTCTGAATCACTGGATATAGCCACAGCATATACAAAATAAGTGTGACCACTCATGGTCTTACTGGTACCTGTCTTGACGTCCCATAGTCTCACCGTACAATCATGACTTCCCGATACAATGAACTCTGAATCACTGGATATAGCCACAGATCTTACATAATGTGTGTGACCACTCATGGTCTTACAGGTACCTGTCTTGACGTCCCATAGTCTCACCGTAGAATCTCCACTTCACGATACGATGAACTCTGAATCACTGGATATAGCCACAGATAATACAGAACTAGTGTGACCACTCATGGTCTTACAGGTACCTGTCTTGACGTCCCATAGTCTCACCGTATAATCATAACTTCCCGATACAATGAACTCTGAATCACTGGATATAGCCACAGCATATACATTATTAGTGTGACCACTCATGGTCTTACAGGTACCTGTCTTGACGTCCCATAGTCTCACCGTATTATCTCAACTTCCCGATACGATGAACTCTGAATCACTGGATATAGCCACAGAAATACCTAATGTGTGTGACCACTCATGGTCTTACATGTACCTGTCTTGACGTCCCATAGTCTCACCGTCTTATCTCCACTGCCCGATACGATGAACTCTGAATCACTGGATATAGCCACAGCATATACAAAATAAGTGTGACCACTCATGGTCTTACAGGTACCTGTCTTGACGTCCCATAGTCTCAACGTAGAATCTCCACTGCCCGATACGATGAACTCTGAATCACTGGATATAGCCACAGCATATACAAAATAAGTGTGACCACTCATGGTCTTACAGGTACCTGTCTTGACGTCCCATAGTCTCACCGTAGAATTTCCACTTCACGATACGATGAACTCTGAATCACTGGATATAGCCACAGCATATACAAAATAAGTGTGACCACTCATGGTCTTACAGGTACCTGTCTTGACGTCCCATAGTCTCAACGTAGAATCTCCACTGCCCGATACGATGAACTCTGAATCACTGGATATAGCCACAGCATATACAAAATAAGTGTGACCACTCATGGTCTTACAGGTACCTGTCTTGACGTCCCATAGTCTCACCGTACAATCATGACTTCCCGATACGATGAACTCTGAATCACTGGATATAGCCACAGCATATACATAATAAGTGTGACCACTCATGGTCTTTCAGGTACCTGTCTTGACGTCCCATAGTCTCAACGTAGAATTTCCACTTCACGATACGATGAACTCTGAATCACTGGATATAGCCACAGCATATACAAAATAAGTGTGACCACTCATGGTCTTACAGGTACCTGTCTTGACGTCCCATAGTCTCAACGTAGAATCTCCACTGCCCGATACGATGAACTCTGAATCACTGGATATAGCCACAGATGATACAAAATAAGTGTGACCACTCATGGTCTTACAGGTACCTGTCTTGACGTCCCATAGTCTCACCGTATTATCTCAACTTCCCGATACGATGAACTCTGAATCACTGGATATAGCCACAGCATATACAAAATAAGTGTGACCACTCATGGTCTTACAGGTACCTGTCTTGACGTCCCATAGTCTCACCGTCTTATCATGACTTCCCGATACGATGAACTCTGAATCACTGGATATAGCCACAGATAATACATAATATGTGTGACCACTCATGGTCTTACAGGTACCTGTCTTGACGTCCCATAGTCTCAACGTAGAATCTCCACTGCCCGATACGATGAACTCTGAATCACTGGATATAGCCACAGCATATACAAAATAAGTGTGACCACTCATGGTCTTACAGGTACCTGTCTTGACGTCCCATAGTCTCACCGTCTTATCATGACTTCCCGATACGATGAACTCTGAATCACTGGATATAGCCACAGATAATACATAATATGTGTGACCACTCATGGTCTTACAGGTACCTGTCTTGACGTCCCATAGTCTCAACGTAGAATCTCCACTGCCCGATACGATGAACTCTGAATCACTGGATATAGCCACAGCATATACATAATAAGTGTGACCACTCATGGTCTTACAGGTACCTGTCTTGACGTCCCATAGTCTCAACGTAGAATCTCCACTGCCCGATACGATGAACTCTGAATCACTGGATATAGCCACAGCATATACAAAATAAGTGTGACCACTCATGGTCTTACAGGTACCTGTCTTGACGTCCCATAGTCTCAACGTAGAATCTCCACTGCCCGATACGATGAACTCTGAATCACTGGATATAGCCACAGCATATACAAAATAAGTGTGACCACTCATGGTCTTACAGGTACCTGTCTTGACGTCCCATAGTCTCACCGTAGAATCTCAACTTCCCGATACGATGAACTCTGAATCACTGGATATAGCCACAGCATATACAAAATAAGTGTGACCACTCATGGTCTTACAGGTACCTGTCTTGACGTCCCATAGTCTCACCGTCTTATCATGACTTCCCGATACGATGAACTCTGAATCACTGGATATAGCCACAGCATATACAAAATAAGTGTGACCACTCATGGTCTTACTGGTACCTGTCTTGACGTCCCATAGTCTCACCGTACAATCATGACTTCCCGATACAATGAACTCTGAATCACTGGATATAGCCACAGATCTTACATAATGTGTGTGACCACTCATGGTCTTACAGGTACCTGTCTTGACGTCCCATAGTCTCACCGTAGAATCTCCACTTCACGATACGATGAACTCTGAATCACTGGATATAGCCACAGATAATACAGAACTAGTGTGACCACTCATGGTCTTACAGGTACCTGTCTTGACGTCCCATAGTCTCACCGTATAATCATAACTTCCCGATACAATGAACTCTGAATCACTGGATATAGCCACAGCATATACATTATTAGTGTGACCACTCATGGTCTTACAGGTACCTGTCTTGACGTCCCATAGTCTCAACGTAGAATCTCCACTGCCCGATACGATGAACTCTGAATCACTGGATATAGCCACAGAAATACCTAATGTGTGTGACCACTCATGGTCTTACATGTACCTGTCTTGACGTCCCATAGTCTCACCGTCTTATCTCCACTGCCCGATACGATGAACTCTGAATCACTGGATATAGCCACAGCATATACAAAATAAGTGTGACCACTCATGGTCTTACAGGTACCTGTCTTGACGTCCCATAGTCTCAACGTAGAATCTCCACTGCCCGATACGATGAACTCTGAATCACTGGATATAGCCACAGCATATACAAAATAAGTGTGACCACTCATGGTCTTACAGGTACCTGTCTTGACGTCCCATAGTCTCACCGTAGAATTTCCACTTCACGATACGATGAACTCTGAATCACTGGATATAGCCACAGCATATACAAAATAAGTGTGACCACTCATGGTCTTACAGGTACCTGTCTTGACGTCCCATAGTCTCAACGTAGAATCTCCACTGCCCGATACGATGAACTCTGAATCACTGGATATAGCCACAGCATATACAAAATAAGTGTGACCACTCATGGTCTTACAGGTACCTGTCTTGACGTCCCATAGTCTCACCGTACAATCATGACTTCCCGATACGATGAACTCTGAATCACTGGATATAGCCACAGCATATACATAATAAGTGTGACCACTCATGGTCTTTCAGGTACCTGTCTTGACGTCCCATAGTCTCAACGTAGAATTTCCACTTCACGATACGATGAACTCTGAATCACTGGATATAGCCACAGCATATACAAAATAAGTGTGACCACTCATGGTCTTACAGGTACCTGTCTTGACGTCCCATAGTCTCAACGTAGAATCTCCACTGCCCGATACGATGAACTCTGAATCACTGGATATAGCCACAGATGATACAAAATAAGTGTGACCACTCATGGTCTTACAGGTACCTGTCTTGACGTCCCATAGTCTCACCGTATTATCTCAACTTCCCGATACGATGAACTCTGAATCACTGGATATAGCCACAGCATATACAAAATAAGTGTGACCACTCATGGTCTTACAGGTACCTGTCTTGACGTCCCATAGTCTCACCGTCTTATCATGACTTCCCGATACGATGAACTCTGAATCACTGGATATAGCCACAGATAATACATAATATGTGTGACCACTCATGGTCTTACAGGTACCTGTCTTGACGTCCCATAGTCTCAACGTAGAATCTCCACTGCCCGATACGATGAACTCTGAATCACTGGATATAGCCACAGCATATACAAAATAAGTGTGACCACTCATGGTCTTACAGGTACCTGTCTTGACGTCCCATAGTCTCACCGTCTTATCATGACTTCCCGATACGATGAACTCTGAATCACTGGATATAGCCACAGATAATACATAATATGTGTGACCACTCATGGTCTTACAGGTACCTGTCTTGACGTCCCATAGTCTCACCGTAGAATTTCCACTGCCCGATACGATGAACTCTGAATCACTGGATATAGCCACAGCATATACATAATAAGTGTGACCACTCATGGTCTTACAGGTACCTGTCTTGACGTCCCATAGTCTCAACGTAGAATCTCCACTGCCCGATACGATGAACTCTGAATCACTGGATATAGCCACAGCATATACAAAATAAGTGTGACCACTCATGGTCTTACAGGTACCTGTCTTGACGTCCCATAGTCTCACCGTAGAATTTCCACTGCCCGATACGATGAACTCTGAATCACTGGATATAGCCACAGCATATACATAATAAGTGTGACCACTCATGGTCTTACAGGTACCTGTCTTGACGTCCCATAGTCTCAACGTAGAATCTCCACTGCCCGATACGATGAACTCTGAATCACTGGATATAGCCACAGCATATACAAAATAAGTGTGACCACTCATGGTCTTACAGGTACCTGTCTTGACGTCCCATAGTCTCAACGTAGAATCTCCACTGCCCGATACGATGAACTCTGAATCACTGGATATAGCCACAGCATATACAAAATAAGTGTGACCACTCATGGTCTTACAGGTACCTGTCTTGACGTCCCATAGTCTCACCGTCTAATCATAACTTCCCGATACGATGAACTCTGAATCACTGGATATAGCCACAGCATATACATTATTAGTGTGACCACTCATAGTCTTACAGGTACCTGTCTTGACGTCCCATAGTCTCACCGTACAATCATGACTTCCCGATACGATGAACTCTGAATCACTGGATATAGCCACAGATGATACAAAATAAGTGTGACCACTCATGGTCTTACAGGTACCTGTCTTGACGTCCCATAGTCTCACCGTCTTATCATGACTTCCCGATACGATGAACTCTGAATCACTGGATATAGCCACAGATAATACATAATATGTGTGACCACTCATGGTCTTACAGGTACCTGTCTTGACGTCCCATAGTCTCACCGTCTTATCATGACTTCCCGATACGATGAACTCTGAATCACTGGATATAGCCACAGCATATACATAATAAGTGTGACCACTCATGGTCTTACAGGTACCTGTCTTGACGTCCCATAGTCTCAACGTAGAATCTCCACTGCCCGATACGATGAACTCTGAATCACTGGATATAGCCACAGCATATACAAAATAAGTGTGACCACTCATGGTCTTACAGGTACCTGTCTTGACGTCCCATAGTCTCACCGTATTATCTCAACTTCCCGATACGATGAACTCTGAATCACTGGATATAGCCACAGAAATACCTAATGTGTGTGACCACTCATGGTCTTACATGTACCTGTCTTGACGTCCCATAGTCTCACCGTCTTATCTCCACTGCCCGATACGATGAACTCTGAATCACTGGATATAGCCACAGCATATACAAAATAAGTGTGACCACTCATGGTCTTACAGGTACCTGTCTTGACGTCCCATAGTCTCACCGTAGAATCTCACTTCCCGATACGATGAACTCTGAATCACTGAATATAGCCACAGCATATACATAATAAGTGTGACCACTCATAGTCTTACAGGTACCTGTCTTGACGTCCCATAGTCTCACCGTACAATCATGACTTCCCGATACGATGAACTCTGAATCACTGGATATAGCCACAGCAGATACAAAATAAGTGTGACTACTCATGGTCTTACTGGTACCTGTCTTGACGTCCCATAGTCTCACCGTAGAATCTCAACTTCCCGATACGATGAACTCTGAATCACTGGATATAGCCACAGATGATACATAATAAGTGTGACCACTCATGGTCTTACAGGTACCTGTCTTGACGTCCCATAGTCTCAACGTAGAATCTCCACTGCCCGATACGATGAACTCTGAATCACTGGATATAGCCACAGATCTTACATAATGTGTGTGACAACTCATGGTCTTACAGGTACCTGTCTTGACGTCCCATAGTCTCAACGTAGAATCTCCACTGCCCGATACGATGAACTCTGAATCACTGGATATAGCCACAGATGATACATAATAAGTGTGACCACTCATGGTCTTACAGGTACCTGTCTTGACGTCCCATAGTCTCACCGTAGAATTTCCACTTCACGATACGATGAACTCTGAATCACTGGATATAGCCACAGCATATACAAAATAAGTGTGACCACTCATGGTCTTACAGGTACCTGTCTTGACGTCCCATAGTCTCAACGTAGAATCTCCACTGCCCGATACGATGAACTCTGAATCACTGGATATAGCCACAGCATATACAAAATAAGTGTGACCACTCATGGTCTTACAGGTACCTGTCTTGACGTCCCATAGTCTCACCGTACAATCATGACTTCCCGATACGATGAACTCTGAATCACTGGATATAGCCACAGCATATACATAATAAGTGTGACCACTCATGGTCTTTCAGGTACCTGTCTTGACGTCCCATAGTCTCAACGTAGAATTTCCACTTCACGATACGATGAACTCTGAATCACTGGATATAGCCACAGCATATACAAAATAAGTGTGACCACTCATGGTCTTACAGGTACCTGTCTTGACGTCCCATAGTCTCACCGTATTATCTCAACTTCCCGATACGATGAACTCTGAATCACTGGATATAGCCACAGCATATACAAAATAAGTGTGACCACTCATGGTCTTACAGGTACCTGTCTTGACGTCCCATAGTCTCACCGTCTTATCATGACTTCCCGATACGATGAACTCTGAATCACTGGATATAGCCACAGCATATACAAAATAAGTGTGACCACTCATGGTCTTACAGGTACCTGTCTTGACGTCCCATAGTCTCACCGTAGAATCTCAACTTCACGATACGATGAACTCTGAATCACTGGATATAGCCACAGATGATACAAAATAAGTGTGACCACTCATGGTCTTACAGGTACCTGTCTTGACGTCCCATAGTCTCACCGTCTTATCATGACTTCCCGATACGATGAACTCTGAATCACTGGATATAGCCACAGATAATACATAATATGTGTGACCACTCATGGTCTTACAGGTACCTGTCTTGACGTCCCATAGTCTCACCGTCTTATCATGACTTCCCGATACGATGAACTCTGAATCACTGGATATAGCCACAGCATATACATAATAAGTGTGACCACTCATGGTCTTACAGGTACCTGTCTTGACGTCCCATAGTCTCAACGTAGAATCTCCACTGCCCGATACGATGAACTCTGAATCACTGGATATAGCCACAGCATATACAAAATAAGTGTGACCACTCATGGTCTTACAGGTACCTGTCTTGACGTCCCATAGTCTCACCGTATAATCATGACTTACCGATACGATGAACTCTGAATCACTGGATATAGCCACAGCATATACATAATAAGTGTGACCACTCATGGTCTTACAGGTACCTGTCTTGACGTCCCATAGTCTCACCGTATTATCATGACTTCCCGATACGATGAACTCTGAATCACTGGATATAGCCACAGCATATACATAATAAGTGTGACCACTCATGGTCTTACAGGTACCTGTCTTGACGTCCCATAGTCTCAACGTAGAATCTCCACTGCCCGATACGATGAACTCTGAATCACTGGATATAGCCACAGATAATACATAATATGTGTGACCACTCATGGTCTTACAGGTACCTGTCTTGACGTCCCATAGTCTCACCGTCTTATCATGACTTCCCGATACGATGAACTCTGAATCACTGGATATAGCCACAGCATATACATAATAAGTGTGACCACTCATGGTCTTACAGGTACCTGTCTTGACGTCCCATAGTCTCAACGTAGAATCTCCACTGCCCGATACGATGAACTCTGAATCACTGGATATAGCCACAGCATATACAAAATAAGTGTGACCACTCATGGTCTTACAGGTACCTGTCTTGACGTCCCATAGTCTCACCGTATTATCTCAACTTCCCGATACGATGAACTCTGAATCACTGGATATAGCCACAGAAATACCTAATGTGTGTGACCACTCATGGTCTTACATGTACCTGTCTTGACGTCCCATAGTCTCACCGTCTTATCTCCACTGCCCGATACGATGAACTCTGAATCACTGGATATAGCCACAGCATATACAAAATAAGTGTGACCACTCATGGTCTTACAGGTACCTGTCTTGACGTCCCATAGTCTCACCGTAGAATCTCACTTCCCGATACGATGAACTCTGAATCACTGAATATAGCCACAGCATATACATAATAAGTGTGACCACTCATAGTCTTACAGGTACCTGTCTTGACGTCCCATAGTCTCACCGTACAATCATGACTTCCCGATACGATGAACTCTGAATCACTGGATATAGCCACAGCAGATACAAAATAAGTGTGACTACTCATGGTCTTACTGGTACCTGTCTTGACGTCCCATAGTCTCACCGTATAATCATGACTTACCGATACGATGAACTCTGAATCACTGGATATAGCCACAGATCTTACATAATGTGTGTGACAACTCATGGTCTTACAGGTACCTGTCTTGACGTCCCATAGTCTCAACGTAGAATCTCCACTGCCCGATACGATGAACTCTGAATCACTGGATATAGCCACAGATGATACATAATAAGTGTGACCACTCATGGTCTTACAGGTACCTGTCTTGACGTCCCATAGTCTCACCGTAGAATTTCCACTTCACGATACGATGAACTCTGAATCACTGGATATAGCCACAGCATATACAAAATAAGTGTGACCACTCATGGTCTTACAGGTACCTGTCTTGACGTCCCATAGTCTCAACGTAGAATCTCCACTGCCCGATACGATGAACTCTGAATCACTGGATATAGCCACAGCATATACAAAATAAGTGTGACCACTCATGGTCTTACAGGTACCTGTCTTGACGTCCCATAGTCTCACCGTACAATCATGACTTCCCGATACGATGAACTCTGAATCACTGGATATAGCCACAGCATATACATAATAAGTGTGACCACTCATGGTCTTTCAGGTACCTGTCTTGACGTCCCATAGTCTCAACGTAGAATTTCCACTTCACGATACGATGAACTCTGAATCACTGGATATAGCCACAGCATATACAAAATAAGTGTGACCACTCATGGTCTTACAGGTACCTGTCTTGACGTCCCATAGTCTCAACGTAGAATCTCCACTGCCCGATACGATGAACTCTGAATCACTGGATATAGCCACAGATGATACAAAATAAGTGTGACCACTCATGGTCTTACAGGTACCTGTCTTGACGTCCCATAGTCTCACCGTATTATCTCAACTTCCCGATACGATGAACTCTGAATCACTGGATATAGCCACAGCATATACAAAATAAGTGTGACCACTCATGGTCTTACAGGTACCTGTCTTGACGTCCCATAGTCTCACCGTCTTATCATGACTTCCCGATACGATGAACTCTGAATCACTGGATATAGCCACAGCATATACAAAATAAGTGTGACCACTCATGGTCTTACAGGTACCTGTCTTGACGTCCCATAGTCTCACCGTAGAATCTCAACTTCACGATACGATGAACTCTGAATCACTGGATATAGCCACAGCATATACAAAATAAGTGTGACCACTCATGGTCTTACAGGTATCTGTCTTGACGTCCCATAGTCTCACCGTATTATCTCAACTTCCCGATACGATGAACTCTGAATCACTGGATATAGCCACAGCATATACAAAATAAGTGTGACCACTCATGGTCTTACAGGTATCTGTCTTGACGTCCCATAGTCTCACCGTCTTATCATGACTTCCCGATACGATGAACTCTGAATCACTGGATATAGCCACAGATAATACATAATATGTGTGACCACTCATGGTCTTACAGGTACCTGTCTTGACGTCCCATAGTCTCACCGTCTTATCATGACTTCCCGATACGATGAACTCTGAATCACTGGATATAGCCACAGCATATACATAATAAGTGTGACCACTCATGGTCTTACAGGTACCTGTCTTGACGTCCCATAGTCTCAACGTAGAATCTCCACTGCCCGATACGATGAACTCTGAATCACTGGATATAGCCACAGCATATACAAAATAAGTGTGACCACTCATGGTCTTACAGGTACCTGTCTTGACGTCCCATAGTCTCACCGTATAATCATGACTTACCGATACGATGAACTCTGAATCACTGGATATAGCCACAGATCTTACATAATGTGTGTGACAACTCATGGTCTTACAGGTACCTGTCTTGACGTCCCATAGTCTCACCGTATTATCATGACTTCCCGATACGATGAACTCTGAATCACTGGATATAGCCACAGCATATACATAATAAGTGTGACCACTCATGGTCTTACAGGTACCTGTCTTGACGTCCCATAGTCTCAACGTAGAATCTCCACTGCCCGATACGATGAACTCTGAATCACTGGATATAGCCACAGCATATACATAATAAGTGTGACCACTCATGGTCTTACAGGTACCTGTCTTGACGTCCCATAGTCTCAACGTAGAATCTCCACTGCCCGATACGATGAACTCTGAATCACTGGATATAGCCACAGCATATACAAAATAAGTGTGACCACTCATGGTCTTACAGGTACCTGTCTTGACGTCCCATAGTCTCAACGTAGAATCTCCACTGCCCGATACGATGAACTCTGAATCACTGGATATAGCCACAGATGATACAAAATAAGTGTGACCACTCATGGTCTTACAGGTACCTGTCTTGACGTCCCATAGTCTCACCGTATTATCTCAACTTCCCGATACGATGAACTCTGAATCACTGGATATAGCCACAGCATATACAAAATAAGTGTGACCACTCATGGTCTTACAGGTACCTGTCTTGACGTCCCATAGTCTCACCGTCTTATCATGACTTCCCGATACGATGAACTCTGAATCACTGGATATAGCCACAGCATATACAAAATAAGTGTGACCACTCATGGTCTTACAGGTACCTGTCTTGACGTCCCATAGTCTCACCGTAGAATCTCAACTTCACGATACGATGAACTCTGAATCACTGGATATAGCCACAGCATATACAAAATAAGTGTGACCACTCATGGTCTTACAGGTATCTGTCTTGACGTCCCATAGTCTCACCGTATTATCTCAACTTCCCGATACGATGAACTCTGAATCACTGGATATAGCCACAGCATATACAAAATAAGTGTGACCACTCATGGTCTTACAGGTATCTGTCTTGACGTCCCATAGTCTCACCGTCTTATCATGACTTCCCGATACGATGAACTCTGAATCACTGGATATAGCCACAGATAATACATAATATGTGTGACCACTCATGGTCTTACAGGTACCTGTCTTGACGTCCCATAGTCTCACCGTCTTATCATGACTTCCCGATACGATGAACTCTGAATCACTGGATATAGCCACAGCATATACATAATAAGTGTGACCACTCATGGTCTTACAGGTACCTGTCTTGACGTCCCATAGTCTCAACGTAGAATCTCCACTGCCCGATACGATGAACTCTGAATCACTGGATATAGCCACAGCATATACAAAATAAGTGTGACCACTCATGGTCTTACAGGTACCTGTCTTGACGTCCCATAGTCTCACCGTATAATCATGACTTACCGATACGATGAACTCTGAATCACTGGATATAGCCACAGATCTTACATAATGTGTGTGACAACTCATGGTCTTACAGGTACCTGTCTTGACGTCCCATAGTCTCACCGTATTATCATGACTTCCCGATACGATGAACTCTGAATCACTGGATATAGCCACAGCATATACATAATAAGTGTGACCACTCATGGTCTTACAGGTACCTGTCTTGACGTCCCATAGTCTCAACGTAGAATCTCCACTGCCCGATACGATGAACTCTGAATCACTGGATATAGCCACAGCATATACATAATAAGTGTGACCACTCATGGTCTTACAGGTACCTGTCTTGACGTCCCATAGTCTCAACGTAGAATCTCCACTGCCCGATACGATGAACTCTGAATCACTGGATATAGCCACAGCATATACAAAATAAGTGTGACCACTCATGGTCTTACAGGTACCTGTCTTGACGTCCCATAGTCTCACCGTATTATCTCAACTTCCCGATACGATGAACTCTGAATCACTGGATATAGCCACAGCATATACAAAATAAGTGTGACCACTCATGGTCTTACAGGTACCTGTCTTGACGTCCCATAGTCTCACCGTCTTATCATGACTTCCCGATACGATGAACTCTGAATCACTGGATATAGCCACAGATAATACATAATATGTGTGACCACTCATGGTCTTACAGGTACCTGTCTTGACGTCCCATAGTCTCACCGTCTTATCATGACTTCCCGATACGATGAACTCTGAATCACTGGATATAGCCACAGCATATACATAATAAGTGTGACCACTCATGGTCTTACAGGTACCTGTCTTGACGTCCCATAGTCTCAACGTAGAATCTCCACTGCCCGATACGATGAACTCTGAATCACTGGATATAGCCACAGCATATACAAAATAAGTGTGACCACTCATGGTCTTACAGGTACCTGTCTTGACGTCCCATAGTCTCACCGTATAATCATGACTTACCGATACGATGAACTCTGAATCACTGGATATAGCCACAGATCTTACATAATGTGTGTGACAACTCATGGTCTTACAGGTACCTGTCTTGACGTCCCATAGTCTCACCGTATTATCATGACTTCCCGATACGATGAACTCTGAATCACTGGATATAGCCACAGCATATACATAATAAGTGTGACCACTCATGGTCTTACAGGTACCTGTCTTGACGTCCCATAGTCTCAACGTAGAATCTCCACTGCCCGATACGATGAACTCTGAATCACTGGATATAGCCACAGCATATACAAAATAAGTGTGACCACTCATGGTCTTACAGGTACCTGTCTTGACGTCCCATAGTCTCAACGTAGAATCTCCACTGCCCGATACGATGAACTCTGAATCACTGGATATAGCCACAGATGATACATAATAAGTGTGACCACTCATGGTCTTACAGGTACCTGTCTTGACGTCCCATAGTCTCAACGTAGAATTTCCACTTCACGATACGATGAACTCTGAATCACTGGATATAGCCACAGCATATACATAATCTGTGTGACCACTCATGGTCTTACAGGTACCTGTCTTGACGTCCCATAGTCTCACCGTACAATCATGACTTCCCGATACAATGAACTCTGAATCACTGGATATAGCCACAGCATATACAAAATAAGTGTGACCACTCATGGTCTTACAGGTACCTGTCTTGACGTCCCATAGTCTCACCGTATAATCATGACTTACCGATACGATGAACTCTGAATCACTGGATATAGCCACAGATCTTACATAATGTGTGTGACAACTCATGGTCTTACAGGTACCTGTCTTGACGTCCCATAGTCTCACCGTATTATCATGACTTCCCGATACGATGAACTCTGAATCACTGGATATAGCCACAGCAGATACATATCCTGTGTAACCACTCATGGTCTTACAGGTACCTGTCTTGACGTCCCATAGTCTCACCGTATTATCTCTACTTACCGATACGATGAACTCTGAATCACTGGATCAAACAACCTCAAAGTTTTTTATTTTATTTTTTTAAATCATTGAATAAAATTGAGAACTTACAGAATAAGGATTTTTAAATAAGAAAGTTTAAAATAATTAATGGATATTTGACATGTATTCTTTGTTTGTATTTATATTAACTAATATATAAATAAAAATTATTAAGGATCACTTATCTCATCTCTGACTCAGTTTTTTTTACTATGAATATTTAAGTTTAAGTTACAGTTAACATATTTGTTAAAGACTTAGTGTTCAGCCATCTTACCTTTCTATCAACTTGTCTCCATTAGTTTGTCTTGAATTTCTACTAGGCTTATTTATGTTGTGTATCACTTCATGAGCTTACCATCTTATAATATACTGAATATTTTACTTCTTGCATGTAGCGTTCTTTTTTATTTATCCTCGGATTAAGATTTCGATTAAAGAAGTCTTTTTTATAAATTTTTCACTTTATGTTGGATATATTGTAAATAGTTTTCTAAAACTATCTTATTTATTCTTTTTTAAAATTTCGCTTAGTTAGTAGCATTATTTTCATTGGTAATATTTATTGTTCACGTAGCATTTTATTCTTCTTTTAATCTATTATTCCTGTAACACTTATTTAATTTAAATTTACTACTTATTTTAAATAAACGATTACTGTTTATTTTAATTTTAGGCTTCATTTTCTATTTCTATAGTATCTGATTAATTCTGTTTAAAAAATAATTGAGTTACCTGAATTTATTATTAAATATGAAGAATTCTTTGTTCCAGTTTGTTTTCTATTTCTTATGATGATGAATATTTTTTCTCAATTAAAGACGTTATTATTTTTTCTAATTTTTCTACTTTATCGGTGAGGTATGTTTTTTTAAAAATAAACTCTTTTAATGACTTAGATAATATTTCTATTTGAGTTTATGTCGGAAGTTTTTTTAATTCTGAATTTCAAGTGTTTAATGTTCGTCATATCAATCATATTTCTCACTTTCACTCATTGTAATTATTTCACTTTTTTATTTTTTAGAGAATTTTCCTGTTTAAATGTATTGTTCAAAGTTCTGTTATTTCTTAGAAGCCATTTTATATATATATAATAATTAATTTTGCATTAGATATAAAATTTTCAAATCTATTTAAGATATTTTTATTTAAAAAATCAATTTTTAAGAAAAACGAATAATCGAAATACTCTTTTTTGTGTTGATTTTGTTTATGCATTTTTTATTATAACTCTATAAATTATTATATCGAAACATTTATTTTGGTTTTAATAACATCACCTAAAAAATAACTTATTTTATTACTATGAAATTTAATTTAATGCGTGATTTAAAATTTAATAATATTTTTTCTTTTTAATTATTTTTAAAGAAAATAAATATAAAATTTTGAAATATTTAATAGTAAAATTAATTTAAATAAAAATAGATAAATTAAGAGAAAATAATCATGATTAGCTCTTTCACTACTCATTTTAGTCAAACTTTTAAATGAAACTTGAAAAGAAAAAGAGATTATATATGATTTATTTTTTTAAATAATTTAATAATAATGATAATGAAATTAAAATGTTCAACAGTGCCAATTAGGTCACCGTTTAAAATAAGTTGTTTTATCATCAACACTTCTCATCATTCTTGAATTTCTAATGAAATTATCTTCACTAAGGTCTTCTCAGTTTCTTTGATTTCTTGTTTTTATTATTTCAAAAGGTACTTCACATCATTTTCTTCTGTAAATATCTCCATGCTAGTTAAAATAGAGCCTCTAGTATTTTTCTTATTCTTTACGCCAAAATTTTCTCTTGAAATTTTAAAATTTTTATCAATTCTTGTACAAATGTCACTTACTCTTACAGTAGTAGCATTTCTTCCTTATTTAACTGATTGGTTTTCGATTTATAACCTCTTTTTATTCTATCTCCATCTAATTTGTCTAATTAGTTATGTTTATGCTAATATTCTTTTGCTTAATAAACTCCAACTCTTGTTTTTATACGATATTTCCAAGCCTTGCTGTTTCTTATCTATGTTCAGTTTAAATGTTTCAATATGCTTGGAGTTCCCTTTCTTAATTAATAATTCTAATCTCTAAGTTATCTTATCCAAGCGATAATAAGTTTCTTAGTTCTTAATTTTCCTACTTAAGCACTTTAATCTCTTCCTAGAGATTGGATATTTCAAATACTAACTGTTAAATATTGATTTCCTTTTTAATTATCTTTGAAGGAAGTTCTTTTCCTGTTATTATATTTGATTCCTTTCTTTTTATTACTTTAGGAGGTGTTTATTATAGTTATTAGGTTCTTTATTAGTTTTGTAAGTTAGGAGAAGAAGACTCTTGATACTTTTTTATGCCTGCTTTTTCTCTAGAGCTTTTTTCTCTTCTTTGCTCAAGAAAAAGCCGGGAACAAGATTTTAAGACTCCATTTTTTTTTCTTTAAATAATTTAATTAAAATAAAAAAGAATAATTTATTAAATGATAACTCTTTATTTCATTTTTTTATTTTTCTAAGTTTGTTTTATTCTTCTTTTTTGATTTCATATAAAATGATTATTAGATTCTTTTAAATATAAATTTTAAAAGTTATTTAATTTTAAAATTAGATTTTAAATAGTTAATTAAGTCTCATGAATAATATGAAAATCCAAATAAATTGCTTCCAAACACTCTGTAAGAAATATTTTTATCTAGGGAATTTAAAGTCTGCATATCTTCCTCGCTCAAAGTAAAAGCTTAGGCATCAAAGTTTTCTTGCATTCTTTCTGAACTTGATGCTTTTACTATTGCTATTCCTCTACTTAAAGCCCAAGCAATGCAGACTTGAGCAGGAGTCTTTGAATGTTTTGCAGCTATTTTTTTGATTTCTTCATCGTCCAATAAATATTAAATGCCCATATTTTTCATAAATTACCAGTTTCCTATAACAGTGTAAGCCTCCCATATAGTTCCAAATCGGAGACCAACTTCACGAACTTCATTTTATTAGTTATATGGATGACTTTCCATTTGATTACAAACTGGCTTAATTTTAGCATACGTCTGCATATCCCAAAGTAAAGGAGTAGTATAATTTGAAACTCCTATTGATTTTGCTAGTCCTTTTTCACAAACTGCTTCCATTTACTTCCACATATCTTGAAGCGATACTTTTCCTGGAATCATATATACTTTTTTGTTTAGATTAATGCATAAATCATGGGCATCTGATTTTTCCTCATCAACTGAGAAACCCCAATGGACCAGATAGAGATCAACATAATCAAGACCAAGAAGAGTTAGTTAATTTTGTAAAGCTTGTTCCACTTTGTCGAAGTCGTGCATAAAAAGTTTAGTTGTGACAAAAATTTAAGAGCGATTCACAATTCCCTCAGCAATAGCTCTTCGAATTCCATTACCAACTGCAGCTTCATTTCTATAGATCCAAGCAGTATCAATATGTCGATAACCAATTCTTATTGCTTCATAGACGGTATTTGAACTCTATTCATTATCAGGAAGCATAAACGTTCCAAATACTAGTTTAGGACACTTAATTCCGTTGTTAAATTCTATTTCTAGCAATGAAGCCATTATTATTTTTCTATTTTTCTTTGAATTTAAATAGCAAATCTGAGTAAATCTAGTTTGCTTTTCAAAAAGTAAAATTAAACTCTTATTTTCCTTTGCTTCGTTTTATTAAATTTATTTCCTTAATTATTTTTTATATTTATAGCCTTCAATCGATGAAGGATTTGCTTTATTTTATTTGATATTTTACACTTAAATAATTATGAGTTTACCCTTTAGAAGATTTATTATACACTAATTTTTTAATTTTTGTCTATTTTAAATTTTCAAAATCTAAATAAAATAAAAATTTGAAAAATCTTCAATCATAATGTCAAAAATTCAAACCACGAAGATAATGATAGGAGAATTTCAGATTAAAAAGTAAAAATTCTTAGTAAAATGAAACTTATACAAAGCTTTAAAGATTGCTTTTAATGTTTTCTTTTTAAATTTTATTTCTGCTAAATTTTTAATTGAGTTTAGAAAGAAAGCTATTTGATATTTGAGAATGTACTTTACTCATTTCTAATTAATTAATTTAAGTTTTTAATAAAATTAAATTATGAACTGCGAAACGAGGAATTTAAATTTTAAAAGCATTTGATGAAAATTATTGATAAATATTGATTCTGCTAAAAAAATAATTTTATAGACAGCGAGAGATTCAACTTGCAATTAAGGAATAAATAATAATTTAAATTGCCTATTTAAAATAACTAAACATAATAAAAAGAAATTTACTAAAATAGTAAACTTCTTCAAAGATTTTATGGTCAATATAGAAAGAACATAAACTGGAATCTGTGCAAATTAATAATTACTAAATTTTTAATAGAAGATATCTTGCTGGCAAATTAAATAAAATTCTAAATTCTTAAATTTATTTTTAAATTGTTATTTTATTAAATCACAAGATTGTTAATAGTTTTCGAATATTCAGCATTTATATAACAAATGTTTTATGATTTTCTTTTCTAACTTTGTCTTTAATTGAAATATTAATCCTAATCTACATAGAAAATTCTACTATTAATAAAAAAAATATTTTTTAGTTATATAGTTTACTAAAGTTTTTCCTTACCCCTTGAAGTAAAACTCATACAACTGCTCTTAAAAATGTCGATTAGGAATTTCGAAAAAGAATGAATGATAAAAATCATAAAGTTAAATTATTATATTAATTAAAATCTAAATCCAATAAACTTTTCTTTATAAATGAATTTCAAACTATAGAACACTTAGCAATGCTTTAAGTGCAAGAAGTCCTTTAATAATTAAAAAATTAGACAAAAAAGCTGAGCTGCCAATGTATACTATGTTTCAGTTGTGTTTTAAAACTCTTTAATCAGCAAAATTAGTTATCTTTTTCTTGATACTTGAAAACTACATAATAAATTCTTAGATTTTGATATTACTTTCAAGTCTAGAACTTTTTTTTAAAACATGATTAAAAGAGAATAATTTTATTGCAGAAATGATTTCTAACAAATTCATCAAGTTTATAGTTTTTCTAAATAGGATATTACTTTTATGTAGAAATAACTTCTGAAATAATCGTATATTTTAAGAAGAAGAAATTAGCAAAGAGTAAAATGTAAAATATTTAGGAGAAAGCAACTAAAAGAATTAAAAAAATATCTAATAATTAAATTGAAAGGAAGCGTTATTAATTTGGATAATCGAAAAAGAATAACATGAAATTCACAGGAATTACTCAACTTTATTTGAAAAAAGCTAGAAGATTTTATGAAAAATAAAGAAAACAGAAGCAAGTTTTATGCAGAAATATGAAGTTAATATGAAAACTGCGAAAGATACATTAGCCTAGTTAATTTCAAATGGACCAAAATAAAAAGCAAATCTAAGAAAAAAAATTATTAAGAAAAACTAGAAAGTCATTATAAATAATCTTTCATAAATAAAATTATTTAATTTTTATATAGCTTTTTTTTAAATCACATTGATTTTTTTATTAAACTTATAACTTTCTCTTGCAAATATTTTTTATTTATGAATTTAAAGTCTTCCGAAGAATTAAACTAGACTAAAATTAAAATCCGTGTACGTATTTTGTGTAAGTAATTGTTTCTTAAGTTTATAATTTATATAATCA
Organism: Loxodes magnus; assembly: GCA_946699065.1. NCBI lineage: Eukaryota > Ciliophora > Karyorelictea > Loxodida > Loxodidae > Loxodes > Loxodes magnus. The sequence goes on along the minus strand of CAMPDV010000054.1, from coordinate 687,900 downwards.
AACTCAAAAATAGCCTTAAAATATTATTTTATTTTATTTCGCATCTAAAAATTTATTTATAAACTCTATGATATATTTCAGCTCTGTCTTCTAAAAATTAGCATAAATACATAAAGGGTATATTTTTTTATTATTCTAATACTATAAAAAAATTAGTTTAGCATTTCTTAATAAAATTTTATATATAAACTAGTAGCACTTTCTTTCAAATATTTTCTTAGTATTGTCATGATTGAAGAGCTATAAATACTTTTAAAATTAAAGTAATTTCTAATGTAAAAAAATAAAAATTCATTAAAAAAGCTTAATTAATAATTTTCCTACTTATAAAAAATAAAACCGTATTAAATTTTCTAAAATATTAAACCAAAGCACAACCATAGAAAAATCTTTCACTTTCACTTTGATTTTAATTTAATGATATTTAAATAAAAATTTAAAAAATTTTTTTTTCCTTAGTTAAATATAGTTTTATTTATTAAAAACATTTAGATTCTTTTACAAACCTAAAAATTTAATTTTTTAGATTATAGAAAATAAATAAAAAAAATTAATAATCAAAAAATTTTCAAGATATGTAAAATCTAAATAATAGGAAAATTAAAAATCTCAATAAAAAAGTAATTTTTTATTAAATTAAAAATTAATTTTTCGATTAATTATTGGGAAGGTATGTAGATAGAAATAATTTATATTAAAAAACAAAAAAAATTAAAATTAAAATTAATGCTTTTAAAGAAAATTTAAATAAATTTAATTTTTACTTAAATAATAAAGCAAAACATAGATGCTTTCCAAAAAAGATCTAACCGAAATGTTTATAGTGAAATATATATAAAATAATGAAAGAAAAAGAAAAAGAAGTAATTATTCAATTAAACTTAAATTTAATGTACAATTCTTAAATAAAAAATTATTAATATTTAAAAAGGAAATCATAAGTTATGCATTTTTAAGAAGATAAGAAGAAATTGACTTCTGACTAATGTCTAAAGAAAGAAAAAAAATTTTTTGTTCTAAAAAGATAATTAAAAAGAGCTATATGGGATATTTATTAAATTGTAAAGATATAAAAGACATTTAAATATTATTGTAATATACGAATAACACTTGAGATAGGTGGAAAGAAGTTGCAAATACTTTATGAATATTATAATTTTAGCATTATTATTTAATTTTTGTTGATTTGTTTTATATAATGCTTTGTTATTTTAGTATCTATTATTTAATATACAAAGTGAGAATAATTTTTATCCAATGCCTTTTATATGCAAATAATAAATAAATGATTTAATGTGGCGTCACTGTTCATAGGTTTATCACGAATTAAATTTAAAATAACTAGAAGTGTTCTCTTGATAATTTTTATTTCATACATCTCTTGAAGCAATAGTTTGCAAATGGGAATTTCTTACATATCCTATTTCTTGAATCTTTATAAAATAACAAAATCTTTTAAAGATAGATATTTAATAATAAATTAGTAATAATGGAATTACTCTATTTATTTTCTTCTTTCTATTGAATTTGCAATCTTGTTGGTCGACATGGAAAGACAGATATGTACCGGAACCAGGATCATTGGACTAATACTCCATATGAATGAATCTTCACTTTAGCGAGAACTCTCGAATAAGTTAAGCATCTCTCTTTATGCCCTTCTACCCTTATCCGTGATAACTAACAGTTCATAGTCCTACCGACAGTTATCATCACTATGTTTTGTTAATAGCATAAAATTGACTATTTTTTGTAAAATAGCTGCAGCTGACATGATTAATTATCTATTCCATTTACTTAATTTGATTACTTATATTTAGAATTACTAGTAAATTTTTATAATTTAATTTAGAAGCCATACATAATCCGAGGATGAAGAGGGACATCTTCATCAGAGATTGGGGAAACTGAGTTCTCATAATAGTCTTTTATCTCTTTCTGATTTGACTTTACCAACGGAACAAACTGCAAATGACCTGAAGATCTCAATTATTATTTATTTTTATCAATATTGAACAGTAAAAGTGCTGCGTACTATCGTAGTGCTATGCGCTCTTTAATATCATTTTTTTAATTTGTTTTGAAATTTAATTATCTTAATATTTTTAGCTATATTTATTTAAATTTTTATTTTCCTTTATTTTTAAAGTTTAACTTAAAGTTTATTTTCTAATTCTTTATTTTTAATATCAAATTATCGAAATTATTAATGATTATTTTTTAATAAAAAAGCGTTAGGCTTTATTATTTTTATATTTTATTATTAATAAAAATTTCATTTCCACATAATAATAAATAAATAAATAAATCCGATTATAGAGCGCGTAGCACTCTCGTTGGTGCGCAGCTCTTTAAATTAATTTTATTTAACATCGTAATTTTTTTATAAGTCTCTATTTCCTTGTTTTCTCTTCCTGCGGTACGTCCCTGTAATTTTTTCTTCCAAAGCATAGGATGCAATATGCGATTACGGGTACATTTCCCTGACCTATGATGAAGAAAGTTTCCTCCTGGCATTCAGATTTGTCCAGCTTGTCACATCTTCCTTCTCTTGTTATTGGTTTCTCTTCTTCCGATTTATCCTCCATCCGTGCACATTTTTTTGTTGCCTTGCTGGGTCTCCAAGCAGCATCCAAAGGAGAGGGCTTTCCACCCTATTTAAATTAAATTATAATAAATATGGAAGAATGCCTCCGTAAGGGATTTTAGCATTTCCAAAAATAGGATGATGCAAAATTCTAGTGATTCTAAGACTGGAAAATTCACTAGAAAGAGTATCTTATCTTTTAAGAAAAATCTAGGAAATCAGTTAAAAACTTTATTCAGTTAGAAATCTCTGTCTTCACTACTGAAAAGTAGATAAATTTTGAATTATTTTTTTCTTTATTTTTTATCCTCATCAAGACACTATTTAAAAAAGTGCTGAACCTTCATAAAGAGGTTAAAATTCCGAAGAAAGATAATAAAGGCAAAAGGGTTAAATATAAACAACAAAGAAATAAATTTTTTATTAATTTCCTAAGAAAGAGACTTAAATACCTTTAGAACATATGTTAGGACTAGAACGGTTAATCATATATCAATAAAAAAAGCAATAAAAAAATAGACGAATAATAGAAAATTAACGAACTGGCAAGATTAAATTGATCAAAAGCGCAAGTAGCAATATTATGATAAAGGAAGATAGATCCGATCACTAAGTCCAAAAGAATTACTAGGAAAGTTAATACTTTAATATAGAAACCCATCTATGAAGAATATGTAATTAATCTAATAAATTGAAATAAAAATACTTGAAATAGAATAAAAAATAAAGCATTAAATTAAGGAGAGAAATAAATATTATGAGCTGCATTAAGATAAATTTACAGAAAAAAGAAGATAATTATATTGACAAAAGAATGAAAAAAAATTAAGAAGTATATGCAAGGCAAGCAATGAAAGTAAAGAATCATTTTAACTATTTTTAGTCTCAGAAGCAATTTAAAGACTAAGGGAAAAGAGGTTTTAAATCCACCAAGAATGCTAAAAATTTAATTATTTATATATCTATTTTCTAAATATAATTTATAATTTATTTTTTGGTTACAATAATTTAATTTTTAAATTTTAATTTTCTCATTTTTATAAAATATTTTTAAATTTTTTAAAACGAAATTTTAACACATTCTAAATAAGATTTTGCTTTAATTTTTTCTTATTTCTTTCATTATTAATAAAATGTTTTTACTTAAATTTCTCTAAAGCTTTCAAACTCTTAAGGTCTTAAATTCTTAAATTCTTGAAATTCTAAATTTTTAATCTAAGAAAAAAATGTAATACTTAAAGATTTTTAATTAATTGTTTAATTATTTCTTTAAAATAATTGAAAAGATGGTGGGAGTTGAGAATGACCTTCGTGACAACACTTTCTGGTTTTATGGCTAGGAACAAGTTCCTTTCCTGTCGCTGAGAAAGTCCCTGGTCAGAGTCATTTTTTGAAGGGAACACTGTCTTTGAGATTATCCGCTCTTGGTAGGGGCTTGAAAACCTGGCTGCTCATAGCGATGGAGCTCCCTAGCAGCTGTGCCTGGAGCACAACAGGATATCCCCGTTATTCCATAAAAAGAAAGCGTCGGGTCGTGCATTCTGAAAGGAGTTTCCGGTCCAAAAACTTTTTTAGTTGAAATTAATTAATTATTTCTTTAAAATTAATTTTTAAGGTAATTTAATTTGATTTGTTTAATTTAACTTTTTTATAAGTCTTATTTTTATTTATTTTAGAAGAAAAAAAAAAAAAGAACTAAAAAAAAATCGATTATAAAGAACAAGATAATTTAGAATCATTATATAATTATTTTTTTATTTGAAATAACTTAATTCTATTTATTCAAGATAAAAAGTTATATTTTGATTTAAAATTTTGGAGTTTTCAATACTAAAATTTAAAAAATAAGGAATTTAATTATCATAAGGTTATCAAAATTAAATTTTTTTTTGTTATCTTTAAAAAAGGTCTTGATTTGAACAAATTATCAAATCTCTTATTATTTTTTAGTGTGCCATCTTATAATTTAATTAATTGTTTTTTACTAAATTTTTTAAGTAGTAAAGATATATTAGAAATGAAAGTAAAAAATCAACTTAAATAGAAAATCAACAAGAAGGATTTTTAACTTTAAAAAAGTTGTTTATTTTTATTTTTAATAATTAGTTATTATTATAAAATTAGAGGACAAAAAAAATGTCGAACTTGAGAAAAGAATTCCCTTGACTTATAAATATAAACCCTTTCGATAAAATCTAGCAATTTTATAAAACGAAATCTGAGATTATTAAAAGGTAACTTTAAAAACAAACAGCAGAAAAATGCTTTCTTTAAAATTTTTTAAAAAGGGAGATATAGTTCGAGATTACTTTTGTCAATTTATAGTAAGAAGTTATAAAACTCAGCAAGAAAACTCCGTTCTGAAGAAATTAATAGAAAAGAAGATGAAAAGGTACGAATCACTTTCTATTTCGGTAGAGCAGGAATTCTAAGCATTCAAAATTAGTAATGAGACTATATTAGATAACTTGGTGAAGTTATTAAATGTTTAGACGACATTGCTAAAAAAGAGATAAAATTTTCTCCATAAGAGATTATACCTATTTGGAAAAAGTGCATTTTGTGTGGAAGCGTATGATATTTTTATAAGTAATGTAAAGTTTATCAGGCAAAACAGTGAGTCTTCTAAAATCTGAAGCGTCAAAAGTTGCAAAAAACAATTTACCAGAAAAAATGAAGAGTAAGCTAAAAATAACGAATATTATATCAAATTTTTTGCAATTCTAATGGAAATTTATATAAAATTAGGAATATGAGGAGATAAATTACTTGTTAGCATTGCTTGAAGATAGGTGGAGGGGAGTTGGAGTGGCTTCTGTCCACACGATTAAAAACGACGGCTAGAAAGTGGTTGAAAGCCCATGATAATGGCAAACGTTTATACATTTAGATTTAGTTAGTTATTTATTTTATAATTTGAGAACAGCCTAACTCTTACTGTGCTAAATTCTCTGAATGGCCTTTTTATGGACATAATGTGCGAGAGTATTCTTCTGATCAGTTTCTGTAAGCAAGAACTATCGTATAATTGAATAACTATTCAAAATTCTAGACTTCAAACCCCTAGCAAAACATAATAATCTCAGATACATTCACTTAAATATCTCGATCAACAAAGCCTTCTTAATGAGTGTTCGTATAATCAGACAGTTCAGATACTTACTCCTAACATTGGTTTAGTTATTCTATTTTCTTTATATAATAGTTTACTTAATGAAAATAGTTTTTAAATAAAAAATCTATATTTTTAAGAATCAAAATATTTATAAATTTTAGGATTTTTAAAGCTTCTAGTTATAAAAAATAAAAGACAAGATTATTATAATCTAGTGCTTTTAGATTGAAGAAGAAACTGACTAATGGAGAAGAAACAGAATTAAGTAATAAGCGAACTAAAAATATTATATTAAGCTGAAAGGCGAACATTATATAGTTTAATTTTATCTTCGCTTCCTTAGTTTACTATACTTTTATATATTATTTAATTTATTATTTATATGCATTAAAGTTCTTTAAAGACTGATTTTAATTTATTTTTAATTCCAAACAAACTATAAAAATACTAGAACATAATTCTTTTAATTTTTTAAGTATCTTATATAAATATATATTTGTTTTTTAATTTTATTTAAACTTTTTTCTTTCAATTTTTCAATCAATTTTATTATTTTAAAGGATAACTTTTGTCGTTAGCTTAAGCTTTAAATTTTCTTTTTTTTTATTTTTTATCTAAATTATTTTAAATTTTTGCTTTTTATATTTTTTAATTATTTTCTATGAAAAGTTGATATTTTCTTTTTAATTTTTAAGTAAAAAATTAAATTTTTTTAATTTTATGTTATTTATTTTTATTTTTGGTAAGACATTTTTCATCGATTTTTTAATTTTATATTACAAATCGAGATTTTTACTTTAATGCTAATAATTTTTTGTTGCTTTTTATGCTTTGAAGTTATTATTTTTTAATTATTGTTGTCTTTCTTGGATGATTTTCAATCCCTTTCCCGTCTGGCTCCAGAGGTTTAAATTAAAATTTTAATTGTTCCTGCATTCCTCTTAACTGGCTTAGTTTATATTCTTGTGAAATCAATTCCTCGATTTTCTTATTTTTTAATTTCCCATTTCGTCCATATATAGGTTTTTCTCTCTTTATTATCTTAAGTTGTTCCTATATCTTCTTTTTTTATTTTAATTTCTTTTGAATCTTTCAATATTCTTAGTTAAAGTTTAAAAATTTGTTTTTTTTATTCACAGGTGCGATTAAGATTTATAGTAGCTACATCTTAAAAAAGATTTTGCATTTTTTTCAATAAATTATTATATTTTATTATCGAATCGCTTTTTGGTCCCTTTAGTCAATTTGATGATGTAGTTAAAGTTTATTTTCTGCAAGCTATTCTAATTTATTTTCCACATAATTCTACTTCTATTCTTAGCTTTTGAATAACTGCTCTAATTCTATTGAATTTTCCAGAAAGTGTTTAATTATCCTGAAACATTAATCATAATTCAATTTATTCTAGCAGATCAAGTTTTTCAATAAGTTTCTAATAGTGTTTTTTTATTTTCTTTGCCTCTTCCTGGAAGTTCAGCACTACTTTAGCTGACCAATCATAGTTTATCTGCTCCGTTGTAGTGAATTCCGATATTTCTCGCTGTAATATATTTTTCCTATTTCTAGCTTTCGCTTTAGAAATAAGAGTCTTGATTTAGTGGGTAATTTTCTTTCCTCCTTTTTTCTAATCCTAAATACTCTAAAATGCGACTTACTCCTAATTTTTGGGAGCAGGAAACCTTAGTGTATTCTTTCTATATTTTTGTAAATAATTGATTTGATAATAAAAGCATTTTTTATTTAATTTTTAAAGAATTTTTCTTTAGATATTTTTTTCAATTTTAGAATTTATAAACAAAATGTGGAAAGTTTTTCTGCTAGTTTTTATATAAAAAGCTTTTACTCAGAGTCTTTAACTCTTAGATCCCAATTTTTCAACTTTCTTTTCAGGCACTAATTCATCTACAAAGCCTTTTTCAGATTATAATTACGATCCCTAAACTCGCTCTTAGACTTCTTGAGCGGTTACAGGCTGATTAAGGATAGAAGATTAGAATTATTCACCTTTGACTATTTTTGCTTTAAATGACGAAAATTATTGAACAAAATTTATAATAAAAGTTACAAGTTCTTTAGAATCTATGTGAATTGAAAACTATTTGAATTTTTAGACTTAACAAATAACCAAATTTCAAATATGAAACATTTGGATTTTTATATTAATTCAGCAATAAGGTCCTATATTTAATTGAGGCTACGCTAAATATACAAATACATTTAGTCATTCTTGATATTCATGAGATAGCAAATCATAAAATTTTCCTTTTACTACAAATTCTTACATAACAATAGGAATAAAAGATTAGTACAATTTCTAAGGATGAATGTAGGATTTAAGATTTTGAATAGATAATAAGTGATTTTCAGAAAATGAATTTATCGCTTTCTATAAATAAAATCCTTACCAAAATAGTTGCACTAACTGTTGATGTGATACTACAAAATTAAAAAATTGTAAATCTTGCGATTGATAATGTTTAGCATGTTTTGGACCTACAAATTCTGATTGCTTAACTTGTAGATCGAATTAATATCTTACTTAATCAAATTAATGTTAATGTAATCCTGAATTTAATGTACTTACTAACTAACCTTTTACTTGTGAGCAATGCAATAAATACCTAACAGATTGTTAAGTTTGTTAAAATTCTACTTCTTGTACTTAATGCAATGCATCTAAATATTTGAGTCTGAATGGAAAATGCTAATAAACTTGTCCTATAACTTAGCAAGATTAAGATAGTGATTATATTTGTAAACCATGCAAGGCAGTTTTAAATAATTGCTTAGAATGCGATATTTCTGGTATAATTTGCTATAAATGTGATTCAGGATTTATTTTTTAAGGAAATTAATGCATTTAAGAAAATAATATCCCTGATTGCTCGGCTTATTCTAATTCAACAACTTGCACGAAATGTTCTAATAAATATCTTTACAACAATTTATGTTGAAATACTTGTCCTTCTACACACTAGGATATAAATGGGGATTTAAAATGTGAATTATGTAATTTAGCTTTATCAAATTGCTAAGAATGTAGTATAGATGGATTGAAATGCACTAAATGTCTCGATGGATTTTGCATTGGAAAGGATTTTTAATGCTATTCAAATTAAGTTTCGAATTGCTCTTATTGTTCAAATCTAGACTCTTCTTGCATAGAATGCCATTATCCTTATAAACTAGAATTTGCCATAAACAAATGCTCTAGTAACTGTCCTATAACCGAATAAGATAAAGATAATGATAGAATATGTTAATCTTGCAGTACCTCTATTCAAAACTGTTAGTAATGCTCAGAAAATGGATTAAATTGTGAAATTTGCTCTGCAGGCTATTAATTAAATAATGAGAAAGATTAATGCAGTCTTTGCTCCGATTTTTCCAGCTATTGCTTAACTTGCAATTCTTCTCAGTGTTTATAATGCTCTAATTCTTATAAACTAAGTTGAATAGACAAAAAATGTGATTATTAATGTCCTAAAACTGAATAAGACTCTGATTAGGATGGAATATGCAATCCGTGTTATCAAAAAATTCCTAATTGCTAGTAATGCAACCAACTAGGTACTTAATGTACTCTGTGTAATAACAGATATTGAATAAATTAGACTGCATAATGCGAACTATGCTAAAAAAGCATTTAGTTTTGTAACTAATGTTCTTAAGATGGATTAGAATGCTATAGCTGCTAATATCCAAAAAAGTTATAAAATAGTTAGTGTGTCGATTAGTGCTAGAAGAGATATTTCTACGATTCTTAAAATATTTGCTAATTGTGTAGTAAAAAAATATCTAAAAATCAATGTGTTGATGAATGCTCAGAGAATGATTAAGACTTAAATGAAGATTATGAATGCTAATTATGCAGTTATGAAATAGAAAATTGCTTAAAGTGTCATTAAGAAAATCATAAGTTAGTGTGTGACTAATGCTTTGATAATCAAACAGTAGGTAATAATAGCTGCTTTTCGTGTTCTTAAATTGATGAAAATTGCATTTCTTGCAATTAGCATAATGTTTGCCTATTTTGTAAAGAGAATAAACTCACTTAAAATAAATGCCAAGATTAGTGTCATGAGACTGAGTAGGATTACGATTAAGATAATATTTGTAAGCCATGCAACTAAGTCATGCAAAATTGTGCAAAATGTGACTAGCAAATTAATTAATGTTTAGAATGCTAGGGAGGATTCTTTTTATAAAACCAATCATGTATTTCTTGTTCGATTAATAATATTAATTGCGTTAATTGTACTGATCAAAATACTTGTACTGCTTGCTCAAGCAATACAAAATTACTTAACAATAGTTGTATTAATTAATGCTCTTCATAAGAGTTTTTTGATTTTACAAACTAAAGTTGTGTATCATGTTCATAAGCAATTTCTAATTGTTCTTAATGCTCAGAAGATGGAACTAAATGTTTAGTCTGTCTAAATAATTCCAAAAAAACAGAAAATTTAACTTGCTTGTATTCATAAAACGACTAATAAATATAGTAAGATCAAAATAATGAAAATATTTATCTAAATATTGATTAATTTGATTTATCGGAAAGAGAAAAAACATTTATTTAATTAAGTTAAGAAATAGAGTTTGCTAGTCTATTTGTAGGAACTGGTACATCAGTTGCAATAAGTTTAGTACTACCATAGTAAAATTCAATGGGAAATTGATTTACTTTTATGATAGCAACGGAATTATTCTATTCAAATGCTTATATTTAAGTAGAAAGACCTAATATTCTAAATGCTTACTATTATCAGCAAAGTCAAAATTTATTCAACTAAGTGTAAAGCAAAATTACTATTGACCCAGAGGTTAATTAAGTTCGTAATTTTAACTTCTAACTTATTGGATATAAAAGTTATAATTTTTAGGCTAATTCATTTGTATTTAATATATTAATTTTTTCTGTATTAGTTGTTGACATTCTTTTGACTCAGTTATAAAGATGCATAAAGAAATAGATTTTAAAGGAAATCAGAGTTAAATATTTCCATTACAGACTTGCTTTGACACTTTATTTACTCTTTTGCTTGAAAATAGGTTATTCATTAATTCTTTAACTTGCTAATCCAAGTTTTTCAAATGCTTTCGATATTTTGAATGTTTTAGCAGCTTGTATAATTTTAGTAAGTTTATTATTTAGAGCTTATAAATTTGCATCTGAATACGTTCAGTCTTTGTCATCAAAAATTATTTTTAATTACAGAGTAAAATTAATTCAGAAGCTACTTAATTGAAGGAGTAGCAAGAACAACTTAAAGTTAAATATTATCCTGTGTTTGATGAACTAAAACTTGAAAAGAAATCCTTGATATTCTATCCTCTATTTCTACTCAGAAGAATTTTTTTGTCTATCATCTTAATTTCGCTTTAAAATCATCCAATTATATAAACAGCGCTCTGTTTAATGATAAGCTTAGTGTAACTAATTTTCGTTTTAAAGTGCAAACCTTTCAAATACCTTTCACTTAACATTGTACAAATCTTACAAGAAATATGACTTTCAACTCTATATTGCTTCAATTTCTACTTTTATCATTTAAGTTAACAGGAAGAAACAAGAATTTTATAATTAACAGTTTCTTAGTAAGGTGATAAAAAAGGATATGGCATAGTTTTGGTTTCAAGTTTAATAACAATTCTAGGAATTTTGCTATGCATTGTATTATCTTTAAAAAATCTTTACGATTGAATAAAAGCAAAGTAAGCCTAAAAAATACTAGAAGATCTAAAAAGAACTCAATAAGACCATAATTAAAGCGAATTAAGTCAAAATTAAATTTAAGTATCCTAAAGCTTTAACAAAATTGATAATAGGGAGTCAATAATTTTTGATCAAACGTTGAATAACGAAAGCTCATAAATTTGATAAATGTCAAGTTCAAGATAGTTAGTCTTAAAGAAGTAGACAGAAAAAAATGATGAAGAAAAATTTTTTGAAGAAAGCGGATCTAATAATGAGCTCTAAATAGAAATATTCCAAAATTAACTATGGAAATTTAAGAAATTGAAAACAAGCAACGATGAAAAAAATTAAAACAACGTAAAATATATCAAAAAATAATAGAGAAAGCATACGAAATGATTAGAAGGAATAGCTGGCTTGGTACTAGCTTAAATTATCACAAAAGAAAAATTAGATTAATTTATGGCTAAGAAAAGTGAAGCATAAAAATTAAAGAAAGAAGAAGAAGAGAAAAGCTAAAAAAATATGAAAAATGAAATTTTCATAGAGGAAGATCTGAATTTTGAAGATCTTTGATATAATTTGAACTTATTTTTACACTTTTAAATCAAATAAAATTAACTTAAAATTAAGTTAAAAAATATAATTTTAAATAAATAATATATTTACATTTATTTCAGAAATAAAGCAATTAAATATTTTTACATTTATTATATTTATTTTTATATTAAAATAATATTTGCTTAAATTAACTAATATCACAGTATCGAGAAAAGATGAAAAGAAATATATTAATTAGCTAATAATAGGGCAATTAAAGTATTATATATGCAGAATATTATAAATAAATAGTTAAGACTTGAACTTATAAAAAATATTATTTTTCAAAATTTTTAAATCTCCTAATTTTATGTTTGAAGTTTTTATAAATTTATATTATTATTACTATATAAATATAATAAAATGGATGCCTTTTTACGGCTTCGGTTAGGAGAACTAGTAGACAATCTTGTGTAGTGTATATTGAATTGTGAGTAATCTCGCACTAGATACCACCACGGGGAAGGGTGGATAAGCTCGGAAGAGATAAGCCTAACTTTTACAAGGGTTCTCGCTAACAATTATGAAAGTTTGAATGACGGGATTACTAATGACTTAACTACTAATTGTTATTTGGAACTTATTCAAGAAGACTGGAGCATTTGATCCAAGATTCGAGAATAATCTTTAAAAAGTAGATTCCCTATTTGGAGAAGCTGACAAGACTCATTGGACTACTAGAATTTTGGCGAGAAGCATGGAAACACTTTTAGTGATAAATATTAATATTGAAAGAACTGCGCGCCAACTAGGTGCTACGCGTTCTATAATCGTATTTATTTATTTAAAATTGTTTAACAGAAGTACATTCCTGTCATTTAAAATAAATTTGAAAGCTTAATATTTTTCAACTGTTTAGGGCTTGTTTTTCATAAATGTCATAGATAATTGCTGTAGAATCTTAATTGTTCCGCAACCGTAAAATGTATATAATTAATATTTTCCTCCTTTTTGGTTCAATTTTTCTATAATTCTTGTGATTTTAGGTCCATTTCTTTCTGTAAATGTCTTAAAATTTGTTGCAATAAGATTATTCTCTCTTCTTTTTTCTTATATTCTATTTTTTTTAATTATAGAATTTCTGGCAGTTCTAAATTAGTGTCATTTACTTTTAAAAAAGTAACATTATTTTCTAATTCTTTATTCACGATTCATAACCTTCTGTGGTCTTTGTGCTTCGATGTCCATGTTGTGGTCTATTAAGTTATGTTAACCTTACATGCTCCTCGTACTTAAAGGATGCTTTCAATCTACTGATTTGTTCTTTAAAATTCTATATTTAGGTTTTTGCCTGACTGAACTATTCTTGTAGGTATGTCCATAAAGTGTTAAGTTCTTTTTCTAATCTGCCATTCTGAAGTCTAGTATATCTTAAATTCTTTAATAGATCTGCTTTGTCCGCTTTGTATTATCCTACGGAACTTCTTAACCCCTTCCAGAGATTAGTAATGCTTTGATGAACTGTTCCATGCTCAAATAACCAGAAAGATTGAACTCTGAGACCTCCCGGTGTAGTGCAGACATCGCTTACTTCCTCGAGTTTCTCCTCGGAGATAGATGTCAATGTGGCGTGAATCATTTTTTGCGGCTTTTTCTGCTCCTCATAGTTCTGTGCATTCCAAGATCCTACTTCCTTGGAGCGGAAAATTATCCCTTTCTAAAGTCCGACATTCCCTTTAAATAAATGATTTAAAATTTTTATCTTGAAAGTTTTAAAAAATTAATTTTGGATATTTTTTCATTATAATTTCAATTTTTTTTGGTAATAGTATATATTGTCTAGTTTTTTAAATTTATTATGTTTTAAATAAATTAAATAAAATTCTATTACGATGAAGATCCAACAAGATAATAGCTAATCAAAAAAGTGGGATAAGCAGTAAACTTGATTCTTCGTAAGTGAATATGCAAATAGCATAAGTAAAAGAGAAGCTAAATAAGTTGTATCATGTTTACAATCAACATGTTTAAATATTAAATCCAAGTAGATTTTTTTACATTGAGACAGAGTAAATAAAAACCTATAAATAGAGAAAGATACCAGGACGCTTTTTTAGCAAGAGAAGAGGATATTTATTCAGATAATATTGGCAATTTACCAAAAGTAAAAGACAGAAGAAATTAAACCTTGAAATCGATTGAATTAACTATATTGTACACAATAAATAAAATTAATAGAAGAAAGTTTTACTAAGGATTAGAGTTGCATGAAACCATTACTGAAGCAAATAATGATAAAATGAGGAAATTATTAGATGGAATATAAGGGTATATCATTCTAGAATAGCAGAAGAAGAGCGAACTGTTAATAAGAAGAATAAAATTCTATGAGTAACTTCGTAGAAAGCAACAGAAATTCTACAAGAAAAAATACAATTAAACTTTAAGCGGTTACTTAATAATGTTTGCGAGATTATAATAAATTATAATTATTATATCTATTGAAAATAATGATGTGCCCTAGCATCCGAGAAGGAAATTCAGTGAATGTAGGCTGCGTTACGAACACTCTTGCGATAGATGTCACCACGGATAGGTAAGGATGTCCTTTGTGTGATAAGCTAGATTTATTCTAGGATTCTCTTTAGTAATGTTACTAATATGGGCAGGAGTGAGAAAATAAATAAATACTTGATAGTGACCAATTATAATTTTCTTTTAGCAGAATTAATTTCGACTATAATATTTAACATGATTAATGATACTCATCTAATCCATTCTGACTCCAGCCTTCTGAAAGAATTTCAAGAATTTAGAAAAGAAATTAATTAATTTTAATTTTAAAAATTAAAAAGAAGAAAATATGATTAAATGAAAGAAAAATAAATCAAAGAAATGTGAATTAAAGAGATCAAGTGCGCTAGAATCATTCTAGACTATTACAAAAGGTAAAATTTGGCTTTTTATTAATAATGGGGATCCTAAAAGAGGTAGTATCGCGCTAATTTATTAATAATATTAATTTTCATTAGATAAATAAATACGATTATAGAACGCGTAGCACCTAGTTGGCGCGCAGTTCTTTCAATATTAATATTTATCACTAAAAGTGTTTCCATGCTTCTCGCCAAAATTCTAGTAGTCCAATGAGTCTTGTCAGCTTCTCTAAATAGGGAATCTACTTTTTAAAGATTATTCTCGAATCTTGGATCAAATGCTCCAGTCTTCTTGAATAAGTTCCAAATAACAATTAGTAGTTAAGTCATTAGTAATCCCGTCATTCAAACTTTCATAATTGTTAGCGAGAACCCTTGTAAAAGTTAGGCTTATCTCTTCCGAGCTTATCCACCCTTCCCCGTGGTGGCATCTAGTGCGAGATTACTCACAATTCAATATACACTACACAAGATTGTCTACTAGTTCTCCTAACCGAAGCCGTAAAAAAGGCATCCACTTTATTATATAAATATAGTAATAATAATCAATTATTTTTTTAAATCTTAAAAGTATTTTAATAGGCTACGGAGGATAGGCAAATCTCATACTCTTTTGCTTTTAATTCTTAACACTTTGAAAAATTGAACGAATTTTGCTTTGTTTTTTATTAGATTTAAAAATTTTTATGATTGAATTCTCTCTCACTAGTAAAAATATTTCACATATTTTAAATCTCACTTTTAAATGTTTTTGATTACAATTTATCTCCTATTCTTAAAATACTGAACAATCAAAAATATAATTTAAATAATTATTTATATTTTTGCTCAAAATAATACATTTAAACTTAATAGATTTATATACAAATATTTTTTATATTTTAACTTATAAAATAATGCTTCTTATCTAAAAATGTATGTAAAAATATTATTTTTATCTACATAATAATAATATATATAAATTTAATTTTCCATTATGTGGTATTTCAATCCCTTCCGAAAGACAACAGTTCATGTTCCATACTATTAAATAAAAAAGTTTGGAATTTCCATTTTTAGATAAATTGGGAACTCTTGTTTTTCCAGGTTTTCCTTCCTCTCTTCTTTTCTGTTCTTTTTTTATCGCATTTTTCTTGATTTTATAAATTCCTCCACTCGAAAGGCAATACATTAGGTTTAATCATGCTACTTCTTGATCCTTTATTCACATTTCTTGAATTCAATAGTTCATTTTATGCTACTATAATTTCTAACTTTTCTGATATAAATGTCCTGAGCTTCCACAACAGAATAACTTTCTCTAATCTTTATCTATCTCTATTTTCTCTAAGGCTTTCTGATAATTTCTTCTTCAATCAACATTGGGTCACTTTGGTGCTCTCTTATCTCCATTTGAAGTTGTAATTTTTGCTTTTTTCTTCTAATTTCTCTATTCTATTTCCAATTTCTGTCAGCTTTTATTGCTAGATAAGATTGGTTGTTTTGATCTCTCGAAATATTTCAAAAAGCCTTTCAATCTCTTTCCTGGGACATGAGTTTTGAATCGAGTTCTTCTTGCTTTTATACTGCCTCTTTTAATTTTTTATTGTACTTCTTTAACCTTTTCACTTCTTCCTGAATGTTTAGCACCATTTTAAATAGCTGTTCATAGCTAATCATTATTCAATGGTGAATTCTGCGACTTCTTGGAGCATTAAGTTCATAGCCTATTTCCTAGGCTTCTCCTCTAATGTTGTGGTCTTGACTTGGTAAGGGGTTTTTCAAATATTTTTTTTCTGGTCTACGAGAAGTTATTTTTAAGTTTATTAAGAAGATTCCTTTTAAAGACGATGTGGGCGTAAGAATTGACGCTTCGTGCTTCCTCTCTTACTTATAGGAGGTGATATAGAAGCCATCCACCATTTTATTATAATTATTGTCTACATACACACCTTTTATATTAATCTTATATTTGGCATATATTAAACTAGAGCAATTACAGAAACTAATTATTAATAATTTTTATTTTAAAAATTATTAATTTATTTTAATTATCTTGCAAAAAGTAATGCTACAGAAAAGAAATTTTAATTTATTTGGATTATCTCATTCCAATTTTCTTTCACATTAATAATTACCTTTAACTATTACCAAATAATACAAGTAAAAAAATATAATAACAAAAGATTAAATTTTAAGTTTTCATCAAATCATAAAGAAAGATATTCTGATTATTTTTATTTTTTATTCAGGTCTTAAACAAAAATAAGCAAACGATAATTATAGCTTCATTGAAAGTCTTGGAACCTTTTTTTTAAAAATACATAAAAATTCACAGGCAGTAGATTAATAATAGAGAGGCGCTTTAAAATATTATAATTATTGATATTGTGCCTTAAGTTAATTCTTAATACAAAATCTAGTTTAGAAATAATTTTATCTATTACTAATATATTCTTTAATGCTTAAAATTTTAGAAAAGCATACTAAGTATTTCTCTAAATTAATTATGGAAACTCTAAGATGAATTCTAAATGATATTTATCTTCTTGCTTATATTTTACTAAATTTGCTAGTTATTTAAGAACTTAGAATGCTTAATTGATAACTCTGCTTCTATAATCTAATTGAAAGACTTATAGGTATTAAAGTATTAAAATATATTTAAAGATCATATGAATTATAATTTTAAGCAAGAAAAGGATTATAAAGCTAAAGCTTAGTTAGTTAAATGATATAGACTTAATTTTAAATTGGTATAGCAATGTTTAGTGAGAGAATGCTTATTTTAGTTTGATAAAGTATTAATTATTTAACAGAATATAACATATTTATTTAAAATCCTCAAATGCAGGCTAAAATTGAATAGAGAAGTTTGGGAAGTTAGGGGTTAGTTGTTTCTGCATAAGGATTTGGAGCTATGGGAATGACAGCATTTTATGAAAATAGCTCTGTTTCAGAGTAAGAAAAATTAGCAGTATTTGGTAAGTGCTTAGAAACAGGAATTAACTTTATTGATACAGCGTGAATTTATCAAAACTTTTAAACAGGAGAAACAAACGAAGAGCTTGTAGGAAAAGCATTAAAGATTTATGGAAGAGAAAATTTTGTAATAGCCACAAAAACTGGCATTCTATTCTAAAATGGATAGATGTAAATATCTAATCATCCTGATGTTATACGGTCATAAATAGAAGAAAGCTTATAAAGATTAGGAATAGATTGCATTGACCTATATTACATTCACAGAATCGATAGATCAATTCCAATTGAAGATACAATGAAACTTTTGTTAGATCTAAAAAATTAAGGAAAGATAAAATATGTTGGTTTAAGCGAATGCTCAGCCGAAGAGTTAGAAAGAGCTCATGGAATATTCCCAGTAACAGCCATTCAAATGGAGTGGAGTCTTCAAACCAGAGATATTGAAGAAAAAGTTGTTCCAATGGCAAGAAAGTTAGGAGTTGGCATTGTTGCTTATAGTCCTTTAGGAAGAGGATTTTTATCTAGAACATTTACAAAGAAAGAAGAAATCAATGATTGGAGATCAAAAATGCCCAGATTTAGCGAAGAAAATTTCGAAAAAAATGCAAAAAAATGTGAGGAACTAGAGAAGTATAGTTAACAAAAAGGAGTAACTCCTGCTTAGTTAGCGTTAGCTTGGGTTCATAAAAGAGGACTTGATGTTTTTCCTATACCAGGTACCAAATCTGTAAAAAGATTAGAAGAAAATTCAAAAGCTGCATTTATTAATTTAAATGAGTAGGAATGTTTAGAAATCGAGAGTTTAGTTCCGGATGCATCTGGATCAAGATATGACGAAGAAAGAATGAAATTTACTCATTCATTTGGTAGCATTTGAAAAAGAAAACATTAACATTATAAAAAAGTTTGAGAAGTAAAATAAGTTTTTTTATAAATCTAATAACCTTTGTAAGTAGCTAACAATTAAATACCTTTAGAAGCTTTTTATTCTTTTATAAAGTTTTATACAACTTTATTTCACTCTTTGCTTATTTAATTAGACTCTCTATTTTAAATTAATTCTAAAATTTTGCTAAAAAATTTAATTTAAAGATAGTATAATAGAAATAAAATAAGCTTAATAGCTTTATCCCCAAATATTTTATTTATTTACTAAATGATGCATCTATTTAGTAAAATGTATGTAAACTTTAAACAATATTTATTATATTTCTCTATAATACTTTTAAAAGATCATTACTTATATCAATAAGAGAGGTTTTAAAACTTCTAGATTTGAAACAAAGATTTAAATTATTTCTCTTCAAATATCTTAAATAATGCCTTTCCTTCGATATTTGCAAATATAATTAAAATTCTATAAAATCTTGCTCTTAAGTTATTTTTTTCTTTTAATTACTTTAAATTTTTTAAAGAGTATATATCTCTAAAGATAAAAATAAATTCGATAGTTAGAATAGAGGGTTGTCAAATAGATTTTTAATAAATAATTAAACTTTTACAATAGTTAAATTTAATAATTTATAAAGTAATTAAAATTAAATACTTAAATAAAAAAATAGAAGGCTTGCTTATATTAAATTAATACCATCTTTTAATTTTATTTTTAATATTTTCATTATTTTTCATTAGAATCATTTATAAAAGTACCATTAATATCAATTTTTCTCTTACTTTTTAATGAAAATACTAATAAATTCTTTTTAATTTAATTTATTTATTTGAATGTTTTTCTTTTACTTAAAAAACTGACTTTAAAGTGAATTACTAACATAATTTTTTTGGATCTTGAACTTTGAATTTAGTGATAATTAAGTTTTAAAATTTGCAATCAACTTTTAAATTGGTTTATTTTAAGTATAATGATTTTCATACATCATTTTATTCTATTCGTTGAATCATTCTTAATTATTTATGATATTTAGAAATTTTATATTATTTATATAGTTTATTTATTTTGTTTTCGTAAATTTTAAATGCAACATGCTGAATTAATATTCTTTTTCTTTTTCCTCTAATAAATTTTAATAAATCTTCTCAATCAATTAAAACTAAAACTTTTAATTTAATGATTTCTTAATATTTATCTTATATAAACTTAAAATTTTTTAATGATTGCTAAAACACTAAGTTTTAGAATTAAAAGTATATGAAAATGGACTTACTATTTTTATATCCTAGAAATATTTTAGTTTGTATTAACTTTAATTTCTTTAGATTTAGATAAAAATATTATCTCATCAATATTTTAAAATTTTAAAGGAAAAACTAATTTATTTAAAAAAGGTGTCTTTCGATTTGAAAGATGTTTAAATTTGTATTTATCTAGATAAATAAAAATAAATAAATTTGATTATAGAGCACGTAGCACCTCGTTGGTGCGCAGCTCTTTAATAAATGTTTCAATACATATCTATTTCTTCAAGTAAGCCTTCAGGTAATAGAAATTCTTCTCTTATTAGTTCCATATCTTCATCATTTTCTTCTTCATTATCTCTTGTTCTTCTGTCTTCTATCTATCTACGTTTTATTGATTCTTTGTTACAAGCGTCCATTACTTTTTCTTACATACTTTGCTAATTTTCGTTTCTATTTCTTTTCTTCTTAATCAAGCTTTTATAAACTCATAAAAATTTTCCTTTTCCTGCTCTCTAGTCTTTTCCTATTTCTTTTTTCATTCAGTTTTCTTTTCTAAGTATCCTTTTTTTCTTATTCCTAATATATTTTTGATATAATATTTTATTATAAAGTCAGTTTTAGATAATATAATTTATTAAATACTTTATTTATAGCACTATAGATTTTAAAGTGAATAATAATAATAGAAATTATAAATTTAATTCATATATTAACCTCTTTTTTCATTTAATGAATCTTATAATTATGTTTAGCGTTAATAAAAATTTAAAAGTTAATTCTTATAACTTTATTTTTTAGGGATATATAATCCAATTTTTAAAAAAGAGAAATAAAAATTAAAAAAAATCAAGTGGATTTATTATAAAAGGTGATAATATTTAAAAACTTTGCTACGTGATAAATAAATTTTCAGTGATATTCATTTGTAGAATTATAAATCTTGAAGAACATAAGAGCAAGTTTTGATTCGTAAATTGTTGCTCTAGTAATCAAAAAAATTAGAGAGAAGATTTGATTTGAAATAATAAGAACCTTGTGAATAAATATGATAATTAAATAATTAAAAAATAAATTAATTTAGGAACCTTTATTATTTAAAGATCATAACTCTTATTCTTAGTTTTATATTAATACTTTTATAAATTATTTGTAAAGTTATTAAAAGAAGTATATCTAAGATTAATTTTTAAAATAATATTTAAAGAGCTTAAAGTTTGAGGGGTAACTTTATTTTAAATATTTATCAAATGAGGGAACTGAAAAGTGAAGGACTTAATAATTGATTCATTTAAATAGGAATACAAGAGTATGAGTAAAAATCTTATAATTAAATCAGTTTAAAAAATACAAAATATTACTTAAATTAACTTAGTAAAGATAGAATATAAACCTTAATTATTAATTTTAGTTTATTATAAAATTATGACTAACTATTTTAATTAATTTTAAACTTAAAGAGTTTTGGACTGCAACTTCTTGCAGTTTAACGACCCCAACACTCCCTTCATGGGATAACGGGGATATCCTGTTGCTTTCGAAAAGCAGCTGCCAGGGAGATCCATCGCTATGGGCAGCCAGGCTTCAAGCCCCTACCAGGAGTGGATAATCAAAAGGAAGGCGTTCCCTTCAGAAAATGACTCTGACCAGGGACTTTCTCAGCGACAGGAAAGGAACTTGTTCCTAACCATAAAACCAGAAAGTGTTGTCACGAAGGTCATTCTCAGCTCCACCATCTTTTCAATTATTTTAAAGAAATAATTATAATGAATTTGTCATTTGATATTAGTTTTTTAAATTTATAATACATTTTTATGAAATATTATCTATTTTTGGAATTTATAAAATCGCTTACTTTAACTTTTAATGCCGGAAGATTGAATGAGAATTTACATTAGAAAAATTAAAGATTTTAATTAATAATTATTGCTTTGATAATAAAATTTAAGTAATTATCGAATAGAAGTTAAAATAATTTATTTTGTAGTTAAAAGGTTAAATTTCTTTATTTAATAATATAAGAAAATAATAATTTAATTGTAAATTTGTTCATATTCATAAATATAGAAACTTAAAGTAAAATATGATTAATTTACAATTAATTTATAATATTGGAAAAAGTAAATAATTATTTCTTTTATTATAAATATAAAAAATGAAATAGAATACTTTAAAATTAAAATAGTTTAATTTAATAATACTTATTTAAATTAATAGTTTTAGTAAGAATTTATTAATAAAATATTATATTTTTTCTTACTTTTTGTATTTTATTCAAATGTTTTTTTAATTTAAAATATTAGAAGACATTAGATTATTTACCATACTGATAAAGAATTTCCGTAGATATATCTAGCTTTCTATCTTCAATATTTGAAATTAGATAGCAGCCTAACTTAAATTAAATGTATAACAATTTGTCATCATAAGTTCTAAATTATACTATCCATTATATTTTTAACCTCATTATACATATAATAAACTTCTTTGAAAATAAAATAATATATTAGATATGAATGTTGTACTCTATAAAGATAACTACAAAATTTAATTATATTTAAAGATTATTTAATGAGAATATAGCTTAAATTTAAAGAATAAAGAAGATAATTATATATTAGAATAAATACTAAAGCGAGTATTATATCTTATAATATTCATGAATATATTTAACTATAAAAATAAGATTTTTTAATTAATTTTAATTTATCTATATTATGCTTATTTATTTACCTTCGTTTTAAAAAATCTAAAAGCTTTACTTTCTTTAAAGAATGCGACTATAACAAAGAATATAAAAGGACAATAAAATAGTTTTTAAATAATTTAAAAATTATCTAAATGACTCTATTTGAACTTTTAAAGGATTATAATTTGAGTAGAAAGATAAAGTTTAGAAATAATACTTTAAAATATAAATTTATTAATAAAAGCAATACTTTTAGTTTATATCTTAAAATATTTAAAACACTTATTATTCTTACTAAATATATTATATTTAAAGTATATTCATCATCATCTTTTAATCTATTAACATTAATCTCTAAAATAATAATTTACCATAACTTAAATTTATTTGAAAGCAGAAACATCAAAAATGTTATGATTATTTAGATTTAAATTAACTTAAATATTAATAGCAAGTTATTATTAAATATAATATAAAAAATGAAATAAAGCATTTTAATTTTCTAGTTACTATTTAATTTAAATTAATTAGCTAAAGTACTTTATTAGATATAATTATTTATTTTAAGATATATAATATAAAATTTGGTTAGTAATATAAACAAAATAATATTCTTAGCTTTATAAATACTTTTTTTCTTTATTGTTATATTATAATAATTTATAAATCTAAATAGTTGTAGAATTTAATATAATTAAAATATGCTTAGTATAATATAAATTAGGGGAAATATTTCTATTATTTAAGTTAGTAAATGCTGGAAAAGTATTAAAAAAACTAAATTTTTAATTATTCTTGACAAGGAAATAAGTTATTTAGCTCATATCAAAAAGTGAAAAAATTAAAAAATTAAAAGTTATTTAAAATAATTAATCATATAAAATCATAAGCTAAACTATTCTACTTATTATATATTTTACAATCAAAGATTTTCCTTCTATTTCCGCAGAAAAAAATCAATTTTAAAAAATTCATAATTAAGTGGATTAAATATTTTTGAGTAGAGTGATTGAAGTATTAATAAAGATATAAATCATTAAATAGGTTGGAATAATTTAATATTTGAAGCTTTAAGATAATAATTTTAACTATTATCATCTTTTTTAGTTTAATAAATAATTTTAAAAAAAATATAAAAATATCATATTCATAGTATACAATCAAATATTTAGCTTATATTGTTAATAATTATTAAGAGATATAGATTTTATTCATAGAATTGTTATTATTTCTATTTAAGGTCTCTTAAAATTTGAATTATGATCTTATTTAAATGAATTAGCAATTTAATAGAAACTAAGTAAATAAAATCGTAAGAATCCTAGGTCAACCATAAAATCCTCTATTATCTGAATTTTATGAAATTACAGTTTCCATAATTGTTTTATGATCTTCTACTTTCTCTTCTTTGATTTATAGCATTTCTATCTCTTGATACTCTAATATTTGGACTAGAACTATATTAATTGATTTAATTATAAAAGTTCTATTGCTCTGATGGGTAACTACTCCAGCCACCCCCATTTTAATTATTTACTTGCGATTCTAAATTAAAAAGTAAATTAGATATACTTACAAAAATCATTCTAGATAAAGCTTTAAGAAGAATTTAAATTCTAGCTTTGATTCATATCTTACTAGCACTAATAGTTATTAGTTTACTCTTTTTATTTAAACCCTTAACTAAGAAACAAATTTTTTGGAGGAAACCATCCATTTCCTACTGGTCTAATAGCTAACGTTATTGTTAAATACTTTATTTAGTATTTTGTATATTATGTTTACAACCCTTCAAATTATTCTAAAGGTTATCATTCTTGAGTTATTTATTTTTCTGAAATTTCTTCTTTCCAATAAAGTTTAAATCTAGAAGAAAGTATTTCTGCAACTTTTCTCGCTTTTTCCATACTCTTTAATCCAATTCCTTTTATTTCGATTGGATTTAATTTCTTTTATTCAATTAATTTTGATCCGTATATTAAACAGTTTTCAAGCTGAGATCACTTAGTAATTTGGATTAAGTTTTTCCTTACTTCCTGTGGTTGCTAAACTTTTCTATATTTGCTTCTATCAAATTACTAATTTAAATCCAAGAGTTCTTTTTCGCTGAGTTAATCTGATACAAACGATTAATTAGAAGGAGATTCTGAAGAATAAATGAACTAATTTCCGTATTTAATTATTTTGTCTTTATTTGAAAACTAAATGGATTCATCAAAAGATTTGTTTGCTTTATTAAGAAATTATTCATTTAGAGCAAAAGTTGGTACCTAAATTTGAGTAATTTCTTCATATTAGTCAATGGCCTATCTTACATCCTCATTTCATCTCTTAACAGTCTCTTAATTCAACTAATTGAAAAGTGAGGCTTTCTCTTTAAGGTAATTTAATAAAAACTTCTCTTGCTTCTTTATAAATTTGCAATATTACTAAAAAAAAAATTGTTCATCTCTTTTTTTGTTTTCTAGAGTAATTTTTAATTGCTAAATAAAGTTTTCTAGCATATTATCTATTTTTGTTAATTCATTATTAAATTTGCTTTTTGCTTTTTTAAGTACTTCATCTCAATTTTAATCACCCTTTTCATACTGAAGTATCTTTCTTGTTAAAATAGGCATCATGTTTTCATCTTTGCTTTTTTAAGCTGCTCTCTAATTTATGGCTTGCTCAAATATAAAGTTAGCTTTTATTTCATTTTCTTATTTAAAAATTATTTGTTTGCAGAAGGGACAGATAAGATTTATTTGTTGTCTAAAATTTACCTTCAAGCACTACAAGCATAGAGTATGTCCACAATCTAATATCATAGGTCTTTTATTTAATGTATTAAACTCCTCATAGCAAATCTTACACTCATATATATTTTCTACCATCTTTTTATTTTATAAACTTTAATATATTTCTACCTTCATAATCTCTTATTTTATTACTCTTTTCTATTCATTATTAATTCATCATTGCATCTATTCAATTATTATTTGTATTTCCTTTTACAAAAATAATTCAGCTTTTCTAAAGTGAGAAATCTATTATCTGGGTTTATTAGTTAAAAATAGTATGAAAAATGAAGGTAAATGTAAACTATAAAGTTACTAAAGCTTTAATTATAATTCCTTATATTTTAGCTTTAATTTATTTTGCCTTTTTTCATAAATTCTTAAATCGCTAAAATCTCAATTAAGTTTTATACTTTTAGCTCTTCACAAAATATCTATAAATTGCTCACTATATTTAGAATAAAAAAGTACAGAAATAGAAATATTAATAAATGATAAAAAGCAAATTTAGTTAAAAAGAAGGAGCTTACTGGTATCAATCATCTTAGAATTGTTTCATTTTTCTATTATAAGTTTTTATTTCAATTTTATTTAATTTTTAACTTAATTAGTTTAAAGCATGACACTAAATAGAATAATCAAAAGCCATCAACACAAAGAGCAAATAAATTAGAAATAAATAATTTAAAAATAAGGTAGTATAAGGTAAGCTTATTTATCTAAGTCTATAAGCAACTAATTAATAAAAGTATAAAACATTTTATTTAAAATTATTTTAAGATATTAATATATTCATTGATTTAGTATTCATTTAGCAGAACTAAAATCAGACTAAATATCTATCTACAATAGTTATTAAAGGAGACTATAAATTTTGGAACTATTGTAAAATAGTTGGCAAGTATTATTAACAGACCTTTAGATTTTATAAAGAAAATTAAATCATCCAAAACTACAAATTCTATTTAGAAGAATCTCTAAAATTAAAAACTAAAGAAATTAAAATTTATTTGCTTACCAACTAAAAAACTTAAAACTAAATAAATATCTTTTTTCTATTTATCTATCAACAGATTAATGGCAATCTTTTTATTATAAATATATTCCAATTAATAACCTCTCATTCTATTAAATTTTAAAGATTTGAACAACAAGATTAAACTTCATTTTACATTAAATAAAGAAATAGAGAGAAAGTATCTTATAAAAAAGGCAAAAAAGCTAATTGAAAATAGAATTAAAAGCAAAAGAAAAAGCAAAGAAATTAATTTTAGACCTTAAAGCATCTTACAAAGCATTTAAATTTATTTAAATCTGCTTAATAAAATAAATATTAAAATCTCTATTCACTATGCAGGAATCAAGATTTAATTATTTATCTAAGCATTACTAAGCAAATTTAAAATTTTTAAACAGGTTTCATACTTTAGCTTTATTAGTTCTAAGTTAAAAAAGATTCTTAAGGATATAACTTTTAATTATACATTTGCTATTCTAAAAAAAATTTAATCATAGAAGTACTTAATCACTTAAATTTAGAAGAATAGATCTCTTAATAAGTATCTAATTGAGAAGGATAGAGTAGTTATATATAGAAATTTATATTAAGAATAATTATTTTCAAAAATGGTCTTACCGAGAATCGAACTCGGATCGTTGGATTCAAAGTCCAACGTGCTAACCATTACACCATAAGACCTTATATCTATGTTTTTAATTTCTCTTTAAAACTTGGAAAATTAATTTGATTAAAAGAAAAGAATCACAAGATATATAACTATTTAGATATCATTCAATTATTAAGCTATGCCAAATAAAAAAATCAATAAGCCACTTAAAATAAATCATTACATGTGTTTCGTGTAAAAATGTCGCTATTATCTCTTTCCATTTAATAGTTAAAATAATATCTAATTTAAAACTTAAATTAAATCATCAAATTTAACATATTTTAGAGCTTTTAGATCCTTGGATTCTAAAAAATTTGTAATTAAAGTAAGCTATGTAGTTTTAGAAAAGATTAAATATAAGACTTTTCATTTCGATTTTTAAAGATTTTTTCTTTTGAAAAAAAGTTAAAAATTTGAATTGAGTATATTTGTTAAAATCTTTGCAAGAATTAAAAAATATGGTAAAACAAATAAAATTTATAAAAGGAAATTTATAACTATATTAAGCTAATTTAATACCGAATAGGCAAATGTTCTTTTAATCTAAACGTTTTTAAAAGATAAAATAATAAAGCTAAAATAAGCTTTATCAACACTAGAAATTTAATAGTTGAAATAAATTGATGCTTTTGGTATTAAAGTTTAAAAAAGACAGTTAGATTCTTTATTTAATGTAATCAAAGTTTTTAATTAATAAAGCATTCGGTATTATTTAATTTAATATTTTCTAATTTGATGAATAAACTTAATTTGTGTTTATAAAAATTAAAGCTTTGCTTAAAAAATTTGATTGCTTTGTAAATAGATCCTAATAAAATAGATTTTAGCTTAGTTTTAAAATTTAAAATTTGAAAATTTCAATTTTAGTTAATTTTATTTTAGTTTTTGCTATAATGAACTGCCATAAAATCCTTCCATGGTTTAGGAATTTAATTCTGCTTCAAAATAAACATTTTGAGAGTTTTATCTTTTGAAGAAGTTACTAAAACATTAACTCCTGGATAAAATTACATTTTGAGAATGGATTTCTTATGAACAGTTCATATATCTAAAATTAAAAAATACATTTAGGAAATTAAGGATCAAATCCCCAAACAGTTATGTTTCCTGTAGTATCTGCAACATAAACTTCTTTACTTTCCTTATTAAACTAAATCTAAGTTCCTTTCGCTCTTCCTTAATACTGAATTATTTTAAAAGGTGACTTTAATTATTTAATTTCCTCAAATATATATATTCCTTTATCTTTTGTCGTTGCAAATAGAAACCCACTTTCTTAATCAAGATACATTGATTTCACTGCTTATTCAACCTAAACACAAAACTAAGCAACTGGCATAAAATAGCTTAGATTAAAATGTAGAACGCTCACAATTCCAGAGGCTGAGGCCATGTAAATGTTTTTTTATAATGGATAATATTCCAAACAAGTAAAATCTTCTATATCTACTTATAAATGCTAAGAAAGTATTTGAGAGTTTTCAGCTGTTAACTCTTAGATAAAAATTCCTTACTTTTTAGATAAAATAAAGCAGAAGCAAGAATGTAATTTAACTCCTATAATTTCTGAATCTCCGAACTGAAAATTTTCCTTTTATTCATATTGAAGTTTACTTTCTATTTAGTATCAATCTGTCTCTTCATATTTATTATCATTAAATTATTCTTCTTTTAATTCATATATAACTACTCTTCCATTACTTAAGCCTACTGCAAGTCTACGGTTTTCTAAATCCCAGGCAAAAGAAGTTACTTTTTTAGAATAATTGACTGTGAAAAAAGGAATTATATTTTAGGGTAAAAAATCATAAGGATCCTAGGATTCTTAACTGATAGGTGCCATATTTATTGTACTTACAGCTTTTCTTAACTTAGTTTATTGCTGATTGCAACATGGCCATTATTGATTAGACGCTTATTTTATTACTTCCTATGCTTTATCCAACTCTGTTTACACATAAAAGAAATAATTGGTTGCTTAGCAATAATAAAAATCAATGATTGGCCAAGTTAAATCTTAAAGTATTACTTTTTCTTGAGGTGGTTCATATTTTAAATCTTCACTTAACTTAAAAAAATTATAAGCTTCTTCACAAGTCATTACATCTGATCTTTTAGAAATATCATGAAAGAATTCCTAAACCCTAGCTCTATCATTTTCTTTTTCTTACTTTGTATAGCTTCCTATTAACTTTATAAGTGGAAGATTAAATGGAATATTTGGACATTTCCTACATAGCTAAAGTCTAAAATCATGAATTTCTTTTAAGTTCTTTTCTATAGTTCATTCTTAACGATCTTTTTCACTTGTTTTAATCTAAATAGAATATTTTGATCCTATAAGTTTTTTATTAACTTCCTCTGCTATCGAAACTTAAAAAAAGCTAGGCTTAGATTCCATTTAAAAATAAAATTATTAAATTTAGCATTTAAGCTTAATTCTAACATTAGTAGATCCTAAAAATTACTTATATGCTCTCTATAGTCAAACTAAGTTATACCTTAAATAAGGAGCATTTGTATTTATCTTTATTTGAAGTAAAATTACTCATAACTATTTAACTTTATAACTCCTTGTTTCATTAATTAATTTTTAATAGTAGCTTTTATAATTATAGAACTAAAGTCATAAAATAATTGAAATAGCATTATAATAAAATTAAATATATTAATTAATATAAGCAAATGCTTATATTTTAGTATGAAATAATCTTCCTTTATTATTTTATATAACTATCTTTATGTTCTTTCTAATCTATTAAAATTTAAATTAGCATTAATAAAATTTAGTTAAAGATATATAAATCATTAATCTTTTTTAATATTATAATATTATAATCATTTATAATCTGAAATTAGTTTATATATTTAACTATTGTTTGATTTAATTTTTATTTGTTTTCTGTTGTTATAGTTTTTAAACATTATAAAAGCTAGAAATATATGGATTTAAAATTTAATAAGCTATTATTCTATTATCTTAATTATTTTATTGTTATTAATTAAATATTTTTATTTTTATTTATTTTAGATAATTTGCATATTAACTTAGAATAATGTGAAGTGATATTTCTGATGAAATAATATTTAAATACCATATATAATTTATGATAGATTTAAATTGTATTTACTTATCTATTTCATTTAAATTTAAATTAAGTGTTAAGGAAGGGACTGTTATCTTAATAGATGCCTACCTGATGTGTGTTAAGTGCACATCATCACTAATCTTTTCTTCTTGTGTATGTCTTTTTGGACTTTCCTATCGTCTCGCCTGGACCCATTTCTCGGCTTTATAGGCGAATATCGCCATCCAGTCCGTCTTCAACTGGCAGAAACCGCCGATCTGCCTAGGTAGCTCCTAAGAGGTGGAGAGATCACTCCAAGGCGGCACCTCGGTCTGAGTTAGTAGGAGGTGTAATTGAGTCCCTTAGTTGGGAAGTCCAAGGATGAATGCACCACAGAGTACACAAGTTGTTGAGGGAAGGTATTTAAGCCTTTCTGCGGCTTATTTCTCAGCACGGAGGATTGCATCTTCATCGCAAGTCCCTTTAAACCTGCTGAAAGTCCCTTGTGCATCTCAGGTCCCATTTCCACCCTCTTTAATTTCAATTCTATTTATCTATTTCATAATTTATTTTTTATTTATTTGAACATAAGAATCATTTAATATCTTTACTATTTCGCTAATATTGCTAGTTAGCTATATTTATAGCTTTAAACTTAATAATTTTAAATAATATTATTTATGAACTATATTCATTATATTTATGAAAACTTTTGATAATAAGGAATTAATAAAGTTAAAATTTGCTAATAATTAGAAAGATGAAGAGTTTCTATTATTTTTAATCATTTAAAATAGCAAAATAAATTTATTATATTTAAGTGGAAAAACTATAACTGTAATTATTAATCTTTATTCTAATTTGTATAATTATATTATAATAAAGGAGATTAAGGCTATTTTTAGTTTAAGCATATTTTATATAATTATATATCTCTTAAAATAAATCATTTTATATAAGGAATTTTAATTTAAGTGCTTAGATTAAATCTTTTTATTTTTCAAATTTTCCCTTTTTTTAAATTTAAATCTATACAAAATTATTAAAAAGCTATAAAGAAAGAATTCACAATAGAATGTATAGCAAAGAAACCTTATAATTTATGCTTTTATAATTAATCCATTTATAAAATAATAGTTGACAGACTCTTAGTTTGGGTAAAATAGAATGTTTATAATGTTTTGATTAATAGAAAATAAATTATATGTCCTTTATAAGCTTTTGTAAATAATAAGGGTAAAAAGCAATTTAGCTTATAAAACTTTTGATTGTACAGGAAGATAGCTTCTAATAAATACTATAAACTAAATTATTTTAATTTAACCTTAATATTAAACCAGTTGTATAAGTATGAAATATCATTTTATCTTTTAATTTTAATCATAAGTAAAATTTTTAATTATTGGAATGATAAAAATCTTTAATGGAAAATTTAAAAATAGTCTTACCGAGAATCGAACTCGGATCGTTGGATTCAAAGTCCAACGTGCTAACCATTACACCATAAGATCTTATGACTATATTTTTACTTTCTCTTTAAATAAATAAAATACCGTTTTAAGATAATCTAAACAATTAAGAAATAATAAAATAGTAACTAGTATAAATTTAATTAAATTAACTTTAAAGATAAACATTTTAAAAATTAAGCGTTATAGTAAGCTTATCTTATCTAAAAATTCAACTGTATGCTAAAACTGCTAATTTATGTAATTTCATAAAGAATAAATAAAGACAATGACTTAAAGATATAGCAATCCAAGTAAGTTTTAAATCAAAGATTAGCCTACCAATTTTATAAGTTAGAAAGCTTTATAAACAAATTTATTCATGGATCAAAGCTTCCGTATTAAGAAAATTGTTTATTATATGAAATCTCTTAAGAAACAATTTTATGATTTGTTCTTTTTTATTAAATTAATATTTATAGCTATTGCTCATTAATTATATTATAATGCAAGCAATAATTATCTAAGATTAAATAATAAACTATATCAAATTTAGATTTTATAGATGCTAGAAAAACTTATAAATAAATGTTGATTTTTTATAAGTATAAATCTTTATCCTCTTTAAGCTAAATATTGAGTAATCCTAGAGCAAAAGACTAAATGAAATGTATACATTTTATAACTATATTATTATTTTCTTAGTCTCTCTAAAAAATAAATTTTAAGTTTAAAAGCTATCAAGTTGGAAAATCATTTTGGATAAGCTCTTTTTCTCTTATTCCAGTAAAAGTTTAAAAGCATTAAAATTGATGTATTCACTTTATGATTTTATATATGAATAAAAAAATTAACAATAATTGCTAAAGATAGATATAAAATTTAATAAGCTTAATCTTTTATTTTTGCTGCTATAACAAAATCATCCAAAAATTTAAATGGTAAAATTACATAAACCTATGAAATTTATTTTTGCTTATAATTTCCTTTAATTAGAACACACAAAAGATATATATTTATAAATAAAAATGGTATGAGCAACTATTTATCACTAACTAAGTTTATAGTTGTCTTATAAAATAAAATAATGAATTCTTGGAAACTATTTTTAAAATTAGTTCTTCTATTTTTTATTTATAAGTCATTGATACTACATTTAAAAAGTTTGAAAGACTTGCTAGAAAAATAAATTATATTATGTATATCTCTTATTAAAAAAGTCTGCTAAAATTTAGGAATTGAAAATTTAGTAAAATCCAGATCAAAATAGCACAAAGGAAGAATAGAGCTTCCTTTCTATATTTTATTCATTTAATTAGTCTCTAAGCTTGTTTTTTGCGTCTTAAGGATTAAAAATCAAAATATCTGTCGTTTTCGTGTATTTTTATTATAAACTTCTAATGTATCTCTAATTTGATATCATTCTTTAATTACTCAAATAATAAAACTCTTTCATTGAAGCTAGTTGTGTCTCTTTTCTTTTCACAGGAACTTTAATTACTCAGAGACATTCTACTCTTATATTTTGAACTTTCTTAAATATTTAATTAGGGAACTAAATATTCTTTTAGTTCGTCAAACTATTCTCTAAGTATTTGAATTTCATGTGGAGGTAGAGATTTAAGTTTTTTCCTCTGCTGTCGAAAATAGATATTAGTTTTCCTCTCTTTATCCATAGCTTAATCGTTCATTTATAATTTAATAAATTCCACGGTATTTTAAAATAAGCTTTCAATTATTTTAATTTAATTTAATTTTTCTGCTTTATTTGATAGCTAACATTTTTAACAACCTTAGTATATTCACTACTATCTGTTGCACTAACTTCCAAGCTATTTTCAATAATATGTTTTATTAAAATGATAAATAAAAGAATGATAAGCTACATTAACAATTATAAATTTGGATCTCAAAGTAAGCTTCTGTTATTTGCCTTTTCTAAATGCTAGGCTTATATATTAATCCTTTAAGTTTTCCTCAATTAACTTTCTTTGTCTTTATAACTTATTTATTTAAAGTAATTAATCCTTTGAAAATAATAAATTTATAATTATTTTGAAAGATAAAAAAGGTTCTATATTCTCCTGGAAATATGTATAATATGTGTGCATTCACAAACGTTTATTAATATTGGTTTAATGAAACAAGCAGCATAAAATCAATAGTAATATAAGTAATTAAAATTAATCTAAGCTGAAAATGCTTTTCTCATTCTCTAAGATAGATAAGCAATAATTTTATTTTTTATTTTTCTACGAATGTCAAAACCTATAAAGTTTATTATCTAGAATTTCAGCTAAATTCCAAAATTTGTATTTGAGAGAGATTTAAATAGATTTTAATAAGTAAATTACTATAAAAATTATTAATTTATCATATAAAATAATTTAATTTCATACTGTTCCAAATTTTTAGAAAATAAGCAGTTATTTAGTTTCTATTTTTATTCTTCGTAAATTTTTAATATTTTTAGATTGATAAATTCTTTTAATTAACTTAACAATTAAAAGGCTGCTTGCTTCAGATCTAAAATTTATTTCTAAAAGAACGTTTATAAAAGGATATTATTTTAATTTATGTAATTAAACTAAAAAATATTACTTCTAAGCAAACTCAATTATTGCTATAACTACTTATTTAAATTATTTTTTAAGAACTATATTTCGTTAATTTATTTAGATGCTTAAATTATAAAATTATTACAATGCTCGAAAAGTTATGAAAATAAAGAAAAAATGTTGTGAATAGTTATCTTCAATTTATGAAAATAATACACGTTAAACTAACAAAAATTTAATAAGCAAAGATGATGAAGTTTCTGAGTTTAAATTAATATAAATAAAATCTTTAAATTAAGGATTTTTCTCTAGATTTCTGAGAAAATAAATTATTTAATAGATAATATAAATTTTTATAATTTAAAAGAATTTCCAAATTATTAAAGATTAAAATAAATAAAAATCTCATAATATAAATAGAAATCATCTTTAAATAGTTAATAAAAGTACTATTTTATATTTTAATATAATTAATTATAATTTTAATAAAACTCTTTAATAAACTTTGTAATTGAAATTTCAAAATGAACAAATATTTACCTTTAACTATTATGATTTAATTTAATTTTTTGATATTTTAAAGCTTTAAGTTAAAAAATTATGTTATAATTATTTCGTTTATTTTATATAATTTAATTAGCATTTAAGAATAAATTTATTTTGATTAACATTAATTGTTCATTTTTTTAAAGCTTATAATTTTAAATGCAAAAAACCTGCTAATATAACAAATTTATATACTTTATTTTATCTTTATTTATCTTTACTCTCAATAGAATTTTATTTAATATTTGAAAGTTTCCTTTTCTTTATTATACATTATTATTTTCTATTTATTTAATTAAATATTTTATTTTAGTCTTAAAAATAATTAAATTTAATTAAATTTAATTATAAATGAATTAACCTGCTATAGTATATTATTTTAACTCTAATTAAAAATCATAAATACATTGATAAACAAATATATAAAAGATTAAATTTTAATTTGTTTACTTAGAGATTTTAAAATTTTAAATGCTTTCTCATTAGCAGATCTTCTTTGTTATGTTCATAAAAAGGTGATTAGAGAAACATAGTGATGTCTTTCGTCGAAAGACTTTAGTTTATCATGATAAAAAGGTTAATTACTTGATTTTTAAATATTTGTCTAAGAAAGATTTTAATTTTAGATTTATATTAAAGATTAATTTTATAAATATAACTTGTCTATTTTATTTATATTCACTTTTAATTTGATTAGGTGAAATGAGGAGAGTGATATCATAAATAATTTAGCTGAAAGGCGAAGATTATTTAATTTAATTAGGTGAAATGAATATCTTAAGAGACATCTAATATTTTGTTAAATTTGATATAGAATAAAGAAAATTTTGGATGATAAAGAATTGAATTTTAAATATTTGTCATCTTTATAAAAATATAAATAATTAATTTTTAGATTTTTTTAAGTAAGTAAAATAATTACAAAAAGTTATTAATTTTAATAATGCTAATTATAATAATTAATATTTCAGCAACAATTATAATTCGTTAGAATATTTAATTATTATAATTAGTTTTATATAAATAAGCAAGTAGTTTATAAATGTTAAAACATTATATAAATTAAAATTGAAATAAATATAAATTATAGCTTCATATTATTATTATTTACATTTCCTTTAATTATAGAGATTTCCTTAAATCATTTTATCATATAAATAAAATATAAGATTGTTTTGTTGTTTTATAATAAATTTATATTTTAAATTAAACCACGGTAAGATAATCAAATTATCTGAAAAATAAGAGTTATAATCTAGAAAATTTTAAAACTTTATACTAAAAATTTAAATATTTAAATACAATTTTAATAAGAATAGAACTTAAATCGTAAGTTTCTAGATACAAATTGCTAAGCGCAATAAGATCTGCTTATAAAGTATTTTATTTAAAAATTGTATTTTAAAATTTATTTTCTATTAAAAATTATAATTATAAGGCTAACTTGGAAAACTCAGAATTTTAAATTTTATAAATAGTTATTACTAAGTTTAAAATCTATATAGTGCTAATTTTAAACTTTAATGAAAATATATAAACTCAATTTACAAAATCAATGAAGATAAAATTATTTTATTAAAGAATACTTTAATGAACTTTTTAATTTTATGTTTAAATTATTTAATGTAAAACATATAATAATTCAAAAAATCTTTAAATCAAATTAAAAAATATATTTGCTTAAAACCTTTCAAATCTTTATTAATCATCACTCGTCGTTCTATTTTACATCTTCTGTGTAATTTTTAAATTGCTCTTGTATTTAGACTTCTTAAAGATTTGTTCATGTTTCTTACTCTTAATTTTCTTATTAATCTATTTTAAATTTTATACAACTTCAGCAAGTCTTTTTTATTCTATCTAGCTCATCCTTATTTTATTTATGTTTTTATTTGTTATAAAGATTAACTATATTCCAGTAATTCTTAATTGTTTTATTAGTTTATACTAAGAGAATAAAATAAATCTTTTTGATATTTTAAGGAAAATACTTCTCAATTTTATTTAAAATTTTAAGGTTATTTATTGTATAAGCAATCATATATGTATAGGCTTCTTTCTGTTATAAATTTAAAATATTTCTTTTTTCATTAAATGTTTGTCGTATAAATAACTTCTAAATTAATATTTAACTACTGAGTTTAAAAATTATTTTATGCTTATTTTTTAAATTAAAAATAACTTAAAATGCAATAAAATATAATGTTTTATAGCATATCTAGGAAATTACTTATCATCTTAGAAGACTTAGGTCACCTTTGGACCTAATATTGGCACTAGAATCTTTTTATCATAATGTTGATGCTAAGTTTATAATTGATGGATATCTTACAAGAAATATAACAATGGAGTATTATAAGCATGTAGCCATGCACTTGTACTTTTTATACTATGATATTGTTATAAGATATTTAGAAGATAATCAGAAGAAATTAAGATTTCAAATATTATCTAAAACTTTCGAAGTACGACCCTTTGCTGACGACTTAATTGTCCTCTTCCTAGAAAAATCCCTAAAAATTATTACAAGCTACATCTACAGTTTTTAATGAGTAAAACTTACAATTAATGTAGCCAAATGTGAAGTAATAGAATTCTTTAAAAAAAATCAATGAAAAGAAAGCTAACTTTCTATTACTCTAAAGCTCAATGGGATTCCAATTGCTTAAAAAGATGAAGTTACCTATTTAGGAAATTAGTTAGGAATAAAATCAAATTACAGATTACATTGTACAGAAGTAGCTACCAAATACAGAGTAGCTATTTAAAAAAGCTACTTCAATTCTTTCTAAATATGGATTAGTATCTCCTCTCAGCTTCAAAACTTTTTATAGAACTTTTATTTTGCCTAAAGTTGAATATGGAAGTGATATTACTCCGTGAGCTACTATTTCTGGAATTAAAGGAATAAAAATAACAAAATCGTAAAGACTTATCTCAAGATAGGCGTTTAGATCTTAAGAATTCACATTCAATGAATCTTGATTGACCTAAACTGGCTTCCTTTTACAGCAAATAAAAAGTTAATGCACTTTTATTAAAAATTAATGTAATACAGTAAATAAAATCCTAACTCACTGCTTTTTTATTAGAAAAATGCACTAAATTTAATTTACCATAACATATAAAGAAATGTATCGATTTGTATAATTTTGACATGTCACATGTTTAGAATAATATGGATTTTTATAAACTCACGGAATAAAATTATTAATGGAATGTCTCTCTAGGAATACACTTATGCCAACAGAAAAAAGAATTATAGACTAAATAGAAAATAATTAAAGTGTATTTCCTGAAATTACTTATACCAAATATAATAAACACTATATTAGAGAGACTATTTCTATCTATAAACTGAGGACTTTTTCTTTTAATTTTCAATAAGAACTTAGTAATCGCCACATTAACGTTAGATATAGCATTATTTGCTTATGTGGTTAAGACTTTGATGAAATTAATCATATTTTTGATTGCTAATACTATGCAGATATTATTGAGGAACTCGAAAGTCATAAAGCTTTTAAAGAAAAAGACAAGAAGAAAATAATTCTTTATGACTAAATCTATATAAACATACATTTTTCAAAGAATCAAATTCCTAAAATAGACAAATTAATCAAAAACTTTCATTCTAAATTACTAAAAAAGCGTATTGAAATGTTTAAACTACAAGACGAGCTTTTAGAAGAGTTTCTAGAAGAAAGATAAATTTAATAAAGAAAATAAATAAAAATATATGATAGAGAACATGAAGAAGCTTGATTGAGATTTACAAACTTTTATCTTTCAACATATTTGTAATATTTATAGCTATATTTATTGCAACTATGTCTCAATATTCTTAAATATTGAATTAATGAATGCAATAAAATATTAAAGAACTAGATAAAAAATAAAGTAAAGAAATAATTTAATCCTAACTTTATATTTTCTTCAAAAAAGTTGAATTGATAAATAAGATTTGATAAAATTGATAAGGAGCAATAAAGCTTAGTCTAAATTAGAAATAAAAAGTTTCTATAAAATTATTTTTAGTATTATAATTTTAAAATTAAATATTAGGTGATATTTAAATAATTAATCTTAATCTAGATTTATTTAGCTTATTTAATAATATTTTTTTATATCATTTAGTTTTAGTATATAATTTACAAATGCTTTAAATTCATTTTTTAATTCTTCTAATTAAATAATTTCCAATATCTTTTTAAGATTTATAAGAGTTATTTAAGGAGATATAACAATATATTAAAATTTTAATAAATCTAATTATGTTTCATATAATTTCTAAACATCAATTATATGAATATAATATTGAATCTAAGTATCATGAATTAAGCAAGTAAAATAATAAAATCAATTCCAAATCATTTAATTTATATATCTTAAATTAATCTATTTCAATTTTATTTGTAACAATCAAAATATCAATCCAAATCCAAAAATACTACCAATTTAAACCCAAAATTTATACCCTAATAGATCAATCTTAAATCTCAGTTAACTAAAAACAACCAACAATTCAAAAATTATAAATCTACTCCTCTTAAGTATTGGGAAATACTTCATTTTTAACTAACTTAAAAACCTTTATTAACCCCATTAGATAGACATTATTTACCTTAATTGGGAAAATTCATACAGAATTATAGATTCTGAAGCCAGAAAACTAGAATCTTCGGCTTCTTTTGTAAGTTAAAAAGGGAAGATCAAGGCTAGGTAAGTTAAGTATAGTTTTAAATTTAAGCCTTAACTTTCAAATTTGTACTAATAGAAAATAACCTAGAAACAAATCCATAGAAAGTTAAAGAAGAAGATCAATTACCAATTAAAACAACTAGTATCAAACAATGGAAATAGAACAAAAATTTAAAAGCAATAGAAACTTTACATCAAACCCTTAATAAAATGTTGCTATTGTTGTCAAAAAACTGGACATTTATGGAGGTAATGTCTAAAGTGAAAAAAAGGACTTGAGTAGCACAAAAAAGAATTTGGAACATCGAGGAGGCTATATTATAACTGCTTTGGAGATAATTACATAAAGAAGCTGGTATTAATCGACTCAAGCATGTCATTACTATAATAGAATCTTGGTAATTAATAGTAACTAAATAAATAGCTTCAAAAGGACACTGATGACCTTAGACTTTATTTAGATAAGCTTGAGAAAAATTAAAAGAAGATTGAAGAGAAAGAATGATCGTCTCAGTTTAAATTGATTCAGATGAAGAAATGTACAGTTGAGCAATGAATATAAAAACTTTATTGTCTTTAATTTGAGAAAACATTTCCTCTAATTAAAGATGACCCTTACTCTTTAAGTTAAAATTAATCAGTTAATTTTAAAGAATGATAAAAATTAGATCACAAGTATTAATAAGCTCTTCAAAATTGCTAAATTAAATAAATAAATTGAATTATAGAGAGCGTAGCATTTTCGTTTGTGCGCAGCTCTTTAAATTAATTTTATTTAATATCGAAATTTAAAATTTATCGGTCTCACTATCCTTGTTTTCTCTTCCTTCAGTGCGTCCCTCTAATTTTTCCTTTCAAATCATAGGATGCAATATTTGATTACAGGTACATTTCCCCAACTATGATGAAGAAAGTTTCCTCCTAGCATTCGGAGTTCTCCAGTTTGTCATATCTTCCTTCCCTTGTTATTTATTTCTATACCTCCGATTTATCCTCTGTTCACGCTAATTTTTTTATTTCCTTGCTGGGCCTCCAAGCAGCATCCGAAGGAAAAGAGTTTCCATGGTATTTTAAAATATATTGAATAAAATAGTTAATTAATAAAAAAGGAAAAAATAGAAAGTTAGTTTATAGAAGTTAAAATATTAATGAAGCATTTATTAATTTTAGATAGTTATATATTAATTTTAATTTTATAATTGATTAAATAATTTTTAGTTTATCTTTATATTTGTAAAACTAGAAATTTAATTAAATATGAAAATGACTGATTTGTCAATTTACACTGTATGCAGAAAATATTTTAATTGTATTGACATTCTATTCTTATAAAAACAAATAGATTTTGAAAGATTCCTTTATTCTTAGAAAATTTAAAAAGATGCATAAATGATATTAAAAAATTATAAATTAAAGCAAATACAATTATTAATTTAATTGTGAATACACTTCTAACTACATATTATCTCTAGTTAATATAAGTATCTTAATCAGTAAAAAATAGCTAAAATAATTAAATTTATCTAATTTAGTTGCAAACTTAAAATATTTTTAGATGTGATAATTATCATATCTGCTTATCTTAATTTATCAAAAATAAAATATCATACAATAAATTCTGTTATTTTCATTTGTTTAATACAACAAATTTTATTTTAATTATAAAATGAGAAGGAGAAGATACAGAAATTTCTATACTTAAAATTCTGTTAAAAGAATTTATGGAGGTTGCTAAGAAAAAAAATTAGTGTATGAAGTTATTAATAAAATGGAATTGAGATAAAAAAAAGAATGAGAAGAAAGAAAAGAAACTGAAGTAAGTGAAGAAAATGAAGAAAACGAAGAAAGTGAAGAAAATGAAGAAAGAGAAGAAATTGAAGTAAACGAACAAAGCAAGCAAAACAAACAAAAAAATGAACGAAATTAAAAAATAAAAAATAAATTAGAAATTAAATAAAAGAAGTTAAAAAACT
Organism: Loxodes magnus; assembly: GCA_946699065.1. NCBI lineage: Eukaryota > Ciliophora > Karyorelictea > Loxodida > Loxodidae > Loxodes > Loxodes magnus. The sequence goes on along the minus strand of CAMPDV010000054.1, from coordinate 646,491 downwards.
CTAAAAATCCCTATTGCTATCGTTATTGCGATAGCAAGATTAAAGTTATTTCTTGTCTCCATACTTTTAAAAGAAAAGCTTAAGCTCGAAAAAGAGAAAATTCTTTTGAATGAGAATACAGAACTAATAGATGGCTTTACAATAGAAAAGGAAAAAAAGATTTAATATTGAAAGAATTGAGCGAAAATGGTTTATAAAATGTTAGAACACTTCATTATAAAGACTTATTTTAAAAGGAAAGTAATACTTTATAGAGAAAGAAAGAATTCGCAGAAGATTTGAGACTTTTTAGTTATCGTTACTAACATTACTTAAATAAATAAAAATAAAATTTAAAACATAAATTGAAATTAAGTAAGATAAAGTTCAATTATTCTGAAATTAAATAAATATTTAAATAAATATTTTTCTATAGATAATAACATTTACTATTATTAAGTTTTATAATAAATAAAAATATGAATGTAGGCCACGATCAAGATAACTTGTAGGTAATTTGATGCAGTGTATACTACATTGCGAGTAATATCGCACTAAATGGCATCATGGGAAAGAGTGTACAAGCTCAGAAGAGACAAGCCTAACTTGTCCGAAAGTTATCGCTAGCAGAATGAAAGTTCGAATGATTGATAACTAATGAAAAAAGTACTAATTCTTATTTGAATCTTATTCAAGAAAACTAGAACATTTATTTCAAAATTCAAGAATAGTTTTTAGTAACCTAATTTCCCATTTGAAGAAGTTGACGGGACTCATTAGACGGTTAGAAAAACAAGCGAAAGTATGAGAACACTTTTTTTTAATATAAAATATTAATATTTGAAGAGCTGCGCCAACAAGGTACTATGCACTCTATAGTTTTATTTATTTATAAATAAACTTTTAATTTCTTTATCTTATTTATTTAAGTTTAGTAATAAAAATAATTTTTCGCGGTTAATTTAAACTAATAAAATGGAGTAATCTATTCTTCTCTCTAAGAACTAACTTAAAAACTTAACGAGAAAATCGACGAAAGAAATGGAGAAAATTATCAAAAGCAAGAAAATCAAATTATTCATAAAAAAAAGTTATAATTGGAACTGTTGAGACTTAAGAGCATAAGAATGAAACTGATTAAAAGCTTTAAAAACAACTTGATAAGTCGAAGAAATTAATCTAAAATTATGAAGAAATAATTTATAATTAAAAGGAAATTTTTAGAGAACTAATAAACACCATTTCCGATTAAAATAATTAATTATTAATATTTGCCAGTAGCTAATCTAAAATACTTATTAACGGAATAGTAACTATTTAAGCAATCTTAATCGATATTAAATCAAAATCAAAGATGCATTTAGAAAATGAAAAAGTTAAATTAGTTAACTAAGAAAATAAAACACAAAAAGATTGACTCAAGATTACAAAAAGGAATATAATTACTAAAATAATTATTCAGAAAAAGATAAAAGAAAAAATAGATCAAAATCCACTGGTACTGAAATTCATCTTACCAAAACTTATGAAAATGCGGAGTTTGAAAAAGACTAAAGTTAAGAAAATGAAAGATAAAGAATAAATTAAAAAAATATTAAAAAAAATGGACGAAATATAGAATTAACTAGTTTTTAATAGTGACTCTTCTTTAATTAATTTCAAAGAAGCTGCAAATTCATAGGAAAAGCATAGGCAGGTGCATTAAAATCTCCAAACGAAAGATTTGGAGTAACTACAAATTAAATAAGTAAACCTAATAATTAATTTATTAAGACAACTACTTAAAAATTGTAGTCAAAAACCGGAAAACAAATTCATACGTGTCCCATTAGAACTACTTAGGAACTCTCTTCAACGTGGATATTAATTGTAGCTTATTATGAAAGTGAAATCAACCTATAAATAGATGAACAGATTAACCGCCTAAAATAATACCGCAAAAGATACGAAACGATTACCTAAGAAATCTTTCCAAAAATAAGATATTATCTTAGATAGTTAGAATTCAAAAGATATACCTTCAAATCCTAATTAAAATTCAAATAAAGATATCCTTTTATGGTAGTCAAAAATAACATAAACTTAAGATTCATTTTTGAATAATACTAATTAACAATTCTATTAAATTTCAAATAACGAAATTAGTCAGAAATAAAATAATATTACTAATCCTGATAATTCAAATAATCATTATTTACCTGATTTTCAGAGTAAACAACCTTAAAATTAAACTGCTGATTTAAGAAATGTAATATAAAATCAAATAATTAATTAGTCTAATGAGAACTTATTTACCTTAGAAATAAAAGAACTTAAACATAATATATAAAGACTTATAGATAAGAACCAATAATTAAATGAAATGATAATAATATAAAAGCAAAATATGAACGAGATATTGAAACATTGATAAGTAACTAAGAAATATCCAAAATATGCTATAAAACTTATATAAATAAAATTTATTAGAAATATAAACTATTATAGAGCAATTTTTAGTCAATCAAATCTGATATATAGCAATATCACAAAAAAATGCTATAAAAATAACTAGTTCATAAAATTACTTAAACAAACTTCTCCACTTATTACAGTAACTAAATAGTTTAAACAGATGAAATAATTAATATAGTTCAAGAAATTTAGATATAATAGAAAAACTACGAGAATTAAGTCAATTCAATAGATGAAATATAATCTAATTAAGAGATTAAAATTGAAGCCAATGCTAATTAAAGCTTTACTTAAGCTTAAATGATAGGAGCAAATAATTCACTATGCCAAAACTTTAATAAAATTAGAAATTTTACTTAGATTGAAATAGATAACTTTCTAAATAAAACTTAGCTAGGATATCAATAAACTATATTAGAATAGAACTAATATTTACTTCAATAAATTACCTAATAAAAAATAATAACCGAAATTTAACTCCAAGAGTTATATTCTTAATATTAAAAATTATAAAACTAAAATAAGTAATTTATAGATTAAGAATAGAAAGCTTAAATGGAAATTTTAACTTTTAAAATCTAATTAGATAAGTAAAGATAATAAAACTATGAAATAAATATAGTTTTTCAAAATTAAATTCTATTAAAAAATAAGGAAATTCAAATGTATAAAGAATTATTTTAGAAGAAGTAATCTGTAGATGCATAAACTTAGACATTATATGGAAATATTTAAACAAAGGATAGTATTATCTAAACAGATAATATAAATAAATAATAAACAGCTTTTTTGTGTCAAAAATTTACTCAAACAAATATAATCAAGCAAGACAAGTTAATGTAAACTTAAAATAATTAATAGGAAGCATCAACTAATACTATTATAACATAATAACTAATACTGTCAAATAAAATTGCCAGATGAAGATTTTGTTTTACTATAGCATTAATATCACTAACTCAACTTAAAATTCATTTAAAGTATCCAAAATATGTAGATACTTGAGATAAAAATGGAAGAATTTTAAAAACTTAATTAAAATTTGAAAACAGATATATTTAATTATTCTACTAAAAGATGAAAAAAGATTAATAAAACTAAACAGATTAGATCGATGCTATTTATCAGAATTAAACCTTATCTTCCAATATTAATCTTAATATTCTTAAAAGGAAACATGAAGAAGAAGATAAAACAATTCCGCCAGCAAAACGTATGAATAAACATAATAATAAAAAAGAGTGCGATTAAATAATATGTTATTTCAATCTGACTAGTCTATAACTTTAAAAGTTTATTAAATCCGAAACTTAAAGACGTCCATAGTACGAAATGTACAATATATAAGGTAGATATGTCACAGTTACTTAAGATTTAGAATAAGGTACATGTGATAGTGTGAAAAGTAAAATTGATATAGATAGAAAGCTACTTAAAAAATATACGACGTAAGTAATATATATTTTGATACAATATTTTCATTAACATCCTGAGTATGGAAAAAGATTAGTACATATTTAGATTAACCAATAAGGATAGAAAAGCATTTGCATTTACGAAAGTGGTCTACCTGCAGGTTCGGAAAAAATTAGAAAGGACTAATAAATTAAAAAAATAAAGATGGGACATATAAATATTAATGGAATAGCGAGCAAGTGCTTGAATATTGAAGAATTTATCAGAGATAACAGTATAGATATTTTATCAATAAACGAAACCTGATAAAAAGATGACTTTCCTCCAATATTGATAAATGGATTTAAAACATATTTTAAGAACTCAGGAAAAGGAGGAGGTGTATGCTTAATTGTAGGAGAAGAATTTAATAGTACAGAAATACATATATAAGTTGAAAAAGAAATAAATAGATTAATAACAATTAAACTGGATAATATTTTAATCACGTCTTGTTACATGCCTGATAGTGGAAAAAGTTAAGATGTTAAAGATTTAGCTTATGAACAACTAAATACATTGCTGAATTTATATAATGATAATCCACATATACTAATGGGAGATTTCAATGCTCTTTTATAAGGTTTCGGTGATAATCCTGAAAATGCTTATGATAATAACATTAGACTATAAGAATTCTTACTATAAAACGATCTTGAGATAGTGAATGATAGCAACATTAATACATGTATTCACAAAGGAACAGGAAAAACGTATTGTAATGATTATATCATTATAAACAACCATTTGAACGTTAATTAGTTTGCAAATTTCACTGCTCATAATAATAGTTTATTTTCTGATCATATTCCAATCACTGTCGACTTTATCAATAATTCTATAGTATATTGGGAAAAGATAAATCAGAGAAAATATAAAATAAATAGGTTATAAGATGCAATAGATAGGCAAAAATATTAAGAATCTTTCCTACAAACTTATCTAGAATTCTTTTAAATAGATTAAGATAATCTTGAAGATTAATATGAATGCATCAAAAGTAATATTTAAGACAATGCTGATCAAACATTAGGTTCGTTTATTCCAGACTCAAATTATAACAAACTTCCTCGAGCTCTCACAAAGAAATATATAGAGGCAAAAAGAGCTAACTCAGAATATAAGGAAGCTCACGTAAAATTTGGAAGAATAAACTAGCAAGTAACTAATCTTCATGAGGAAGCAAAACGACTTTGGAAAGACTTCAAGTATAATCTATGAAAATTTAAAAAGAACAAAGCAAAAAAGAAATTTCTACTTCTTAATGGAGATTCTAAGGAAATTTTTTCACAAGCTAAGAAAATTCTAAATCCTTTGAAGAGAAATACTATGAACTTTAATTAAGAAATCAAAAATAAATTCATTGAATCATGGGAAAATTGTGTTTTTAACAAGCATTTTAATCTAATTCAAGAATAGATAAATCTTAGTAATTAAAAAATAGATAAAATATACGATAATATTTAAGAAATTAAAGATTATCCACTCTCGTATTTGTAAGGATTTGATCTTTTTACCATAAAAGAAATATAAGAAATTATAAAAGAAATTCCGAATGGAAAAGCAGCTGGTCCAGATGGAATAAAAGGCGAATTTCTGAAATATGGTGGATAATATTTATTAATAATTCTTCATTCTTTTCTGAATAATATGCTAAGACTTGGAAGAATCCCTTAGGAATTAAATATATCGGTGATAATTCCAATATTTAAAAAAGGAAATAAAGATGATTGGAAAAACTGACTACCTATTTCTCTTATTAATACTATTCTAAAACTATATGATAAAGCTTTAACAAAAAAACTATACAATCTGATTTATTAGAGAAATTTGATTCACCCTTCATAAATGGGATTTATGAAAAACAGATAAACAACTTAATAAATTTGAATAGTATAACAAATAATTGATAACTATCGGAAATGTGCTAAAGGTAAGACTAAATTGATAGCAACACTGATAGACGTTGAAAAAATGTTTGACTCAATAGAAAGAAGACTCTTGTTTGATTAACTTAAGAGAGTTAAACTACCACTTGGAATAATAATAGCATTAGAATCGTTTTATAAAAACCTAAATTCTTCATTTATCATAGATGGTAAGAGCACCAGAACTTTATAATTCAACAATGGAGTTATGTAAGGAAGTTCTCATGGACCAGTTTTAGCATTATTGTATTATGACATAGTAATTAGATATCTGTAAAGTAAAAGTAATTAATTGGGATTTAAATGCCAGGATTCAAGTATTAGCTTCGCTTGTAGAGGATGGGCAGATGATCTTATTGTTCTTTCCAAATCTGCAAAGTAGATGTAGAATTTAATAAATGAAGCAAATAAAGTTTTTGCATGAACACATTTAAAGATTAATGTTACCAAATCCGAATGCATCTAATTTCTAAAGAAGAATCAGAAATAATAAATTTATAATTAGGAAATTAACCAATTGCTTAAAAAGAACAAGTAACATATTTAGGAGTTATTCTACATTAGAAGAAGAGCTTAAATCCCCATTGCAAAGAAGTTACATTTAAATATATAGCTGCAATGAAGAAAGCTGTTTTTTAACTGATGAGATATAAGAATGTAACTCCTTGACATTTTAAAACTTTATGTAGACTTTTTACATTACCTAAAGCAGAATATGGAGGAGACTTAGTACCATGAAGTATTCAAAAAGGAGTAACTGGAGTTCTGAACAGAATAGAATCAAGCATGAGATTAATTTCAAGAAAAGCTTTTTAAGTAGCAACTTCAACATTTAATGAATCATGTTATATAGACCTGAATTGATTACCCTTTAAGCACATTATGGCTATAAAATTCTTCAGATTCTACCATAAAATTAAATAAGAAAGCACTGATTTTCCAAGATCAACAATAGATTCTCTTTTCATTAATATATGGAAAAAAAGATTTCAATACTACGATTAAGTGTAGCAATTATCAGACCTTTATAATATCGATCTGCAGAATTAATAGAATAATACCAATCTTAAAACTTTTACTAAACATGTAAGAGAAAAATACAACAATATTTCTACAAAGTAGCAACTAAAAAATTTATGAGAATGAAAACAGCTAAAGTATATACTGAATAATTTGGTAATCTTTAACAATTTCCACAAGTTACTTATACTAAATTAAACAAATAGTACAGACGAGAAATTATCAGTATATATAAACTTAGAACCTAAACTTATAATTTCCGTAAGGATCTTTAAGATCGTCATTAACCCATTGATAATCCCTTTTGTATGTGTGGAGAGTATGAAACTTTCGAGCATGTCTTTAAATGTGTGTACTATTCTAATATAATGAATTGATTATCGGAAAAGATCGGAAATTATGACTTAAGGCGCCTTATACTATACGATCAAGAATATCTAAACTAATTTTCAAGGTCTAAATTGGAGTATTTAGACTTATAGATCAAAATATTTCATAAGAAGCTAATGACAAGAAGACTTGAGATTCTAGAAATGGAGAAAGCAAAAAAGAAAGAAGCTAAAGATGAATAGAAAGAAGAACTAATTAAAGAAAAATGATGAAATGTAAACAAGATTAAAAAACTATTTAAAAACATTTACTAACGTCTATAATTGAAAGAAGCAATTCTTGCAATTAAAGACGTCAAAAAACTCTTTTAGTTTAAATTTAATTTAATTAAAGAACTATTGAAAAATATTGAAAAATATATTCAAAATATTGAAAAATGGGGTTATAAATAGAAAATGTTATCAAGAACTGAAGATTAATTTTAGTGATAATCTATCATATATAAAAAAAGTTTTTTCTATTCATCTACGAAAAAATGGAAGCAGAGAACTGGTTGAAAGTCAGAAAAAGTTAAAACGTTAAGATTTAAATATATTATTATAAAAAGTTTTATTGCTATTAAATAATTAAAGAATTTTATTAATATTAATTTAAAATAGTTTAAAAAATTAATCTACAGAAATAATTAAATAAAGAAATATAATCATAGTACTATAGTTATTTTCTAATAACTATAACAAGTTTAAATTAATTAATTTTTTTCAAGATTCTTAATCTAAAAATATAAAAAAATAACAACTCCAGTTATTTTATATTTTTCATATATTTAAAGCATATATTTAGTTAAAGGATTGCTTTTTATTCCTATAAAAAAATTATATTTCTTTAATAATAATAAAATAATAATAATAAATTTGATTATAAAGCTCATAGCACCTCGTTGGTACACGGCTTTTTCCATATTTCAATATATGTCTGTTTCTTCAATTAAATCTTCAGGTAATTGAAATTATTCTCTTTTTAATTATATATCTTCGTCATTTCCTCTATATTATCTCTTGTTCTTCTGTCTTCTATCTATCTACGTTTTATTGATTCTTTGTTACAAGCGTCCATTATTTTTTTTTACATACTTTGCTAATTTTCGTTTCTAATTCTTTTCTTCTTAATCAAGTTTTTATAAATTTATAAAAATTATCCTTTTCCTGCTATATAGTAATTCCATTATTTTAAATTCAATTTTATTTTCTATATATCCTTTTTCTAGTATAAATTTGATGTAGTCATTTATCATAAAGTTAGCTTTAGATTTTTTAACTCTTCTTAGGTTTTAATGAGTTTCTTGAATTTGGGCAAACCTCATATTATATCAAATAGTACAATCCTTATCTCTCTGCTCCTATACATAATTATCTTCCTTCTTTATATTCTACTTATTTTTCTATGATATGCCTTTCATTTTCTCTTGCATCATTACAGAAAGGGTATTGGCTTGTCACAATTAGGTGTCTTTTAAGCAATTCTAGCTCCCATTACATTTCGTTCTTATTCTAAATATGTAGCATATTTCTTCTTTTCTGTTTTTATTATATATCAGGTAGTTGGACGGTCCTATTACATATTCATCAAATCATGTCTTTCTATACTATAATGTTGTTATCATTTACTCCATTCTTTCTCATCTTTTATGCATATTCTATATTCTCAAATTGCATGATTAATGCTTTTCTTCCCTTTTTTAATTATGATTAGCATCATCTATGAATATATCTTTGTCCGTAAATTTTATTCCTAATTTTATTGCCGTGCGATATTATTCTAATATAATGTATCTAACCTTGTCTTATGACGAATATTAAACTTTCTACTGTTTTTCCTTAGTTAACTATTAATCTGTCTCTTAATCTCAACTTTTTCTTTCACAAGTAATGTTTAAATTTCATAAACTACAGTTCATGTTCTAACATCTCATATTGTGCTTAAAAAGGGATATCTATGTCCGTTCTTAAAGATCTTCTCCATATTATTTCTAATTGTTCCATCACATATTTTCCTACAGAATATTCGCAATTTTGGATCATTTCTGTCCCATAGCTGAAAACTGAGCTTACGAAAGTTTTTATCGTCATTCCTGCGTTATATGGTCCATTATTCATTGCTATTTTTCCCTGTATTTACATATTTTATGATACTTCTAATCTACTCTCCATATATTTTTTAATTATCCTCTTATCTTCTTATTAGCTGCTATTAATTCTGGTTTGTTTATTGTTAATTTAACTTCTCCTTCAAGCATCTCTAATTCTCCTGTTTGTAATTTTTTTCTTTTTTGCTGTTTCTACCCTTCTGCATTGTTAGTCTGTGTGCCCTTTCAATTTGCATAGGCAGTAAATAATTTTACTGGGTGTTGTATTCTCATTTTGTTTCCGTTCAGTTCTATTACTTCTGGTATCTTCTTTGCTTCGTCTATATCCTTTAAATCTAGGTACATTACACTGCTACCTGTTAGTATTATAGTGTTTTGGTATGTATGCTAAACCTCTCCTCTAGATTTTCCATATTACCTTCTTCATTACTTCCTTCATGTTTGAATATTCGTTTATTATGAAATATACTGTGTAGTTATGACTATCAAAGTATTCTAATTGGTTTCTTGCATAGATAGGAATTTTAACGCCTTAGAATCTTCATTCCCTGAAATATGCGAACTGCTATTATCTTTTTACATTGTTGATGACCAAATATACTATTCCGTTTTATTATACAATAAATTTGGCCATTTTTATTTGTACTCGCTCCATATTTGATTCCTAAACACTTGTATCACTTCTTAGGCCTATGGCCTTTTTCTTTATTAAATCAGTGTTTTCAGAGTAGTGATTAAAATAAACTGTGGCTACCATATCTGATAGATCATCATAGGCATTTTAATAGACTCTTACCATTTAGTCTTCAGAGAAGTTAGCTAAAAAAAGATGTTCATCCTTTTGTTGAATTATTGCTTAGGCTGCGTATTTTTTTCCACTTAATTCCTTTCTTTTCTATACTCCTCCTTTTAGTGAAGTCTGTCCAATGATATTGAAATAGTTTCCCGTTGAGCGTGTTATTTCATGTTGGTTCAATAATTGAATTTTGTAGTCTGATGGTTGCATGATGAGTCTGGTTTGCATAGGTAATAAAATAATAATGAGTTTCTCAATATTAATGATTATATTTAATCTTTAAGACTATATAGTTTAATAGAAATAGTTAGTTTATGTAAGTTGTTGAAATATTAAATTTAATTTTGTCAAGTATATTTGATAGTATATTAGCATATGTATTTGTTCTGTAAATTAAATTTAACTTTTTAAAATTTCTTAAATAAAATTTGGAAAGATTATTAATTTAAAAACTTTCCAATTATGATTATCTAAATTTAAATGTTCCAATTAAAAAAAAGGATTGAAATATTTTAAATAACTAAATATTAAAGTTTTCTATAAGAAAATTTAAATTTTTTATAATTAAAAATAATTTTGAGCCTTGTTAAATGTTGCTTCTATTAAATAATTGTTTATTTAAATTTTATAACGATAAATATTTTAAATTTGGCAATTTTAGAACATTATATAAAATACTAACAATTGGTTTTTTTATTAATTATTTAAAACAAATAAGAAGATTATTTTTAATATCTATATTGAGATTTAATTTTAAATAAACGTTTATATTAAATAAAATTTTTAATTTATTTAAATAGTTAAATTTTCATACTTTAAAATGTTACTTTTATAATCACAAAAACGACAAGAGAAAGATTTTTAAATTTATTTATATACTAATAGCCTTAGAAAAATTGTTTTATTGATTAAAGATTTTTAAGGGAATACTTATGAAGATTTTTTGGTTTTGATAGGGATTTTAAGTAAATAATTATTGAAAATGCACTTGTTACACATGGACTACTTCCAGAAATTGATTAGCAGATCTTCTTTGTTATGTTCATAAAAAGGTGATTAGAGAAACATAGTGATGTCTTTCGTCGAAAGACTTTAGTTTATCATGATAAAAAGGTTAATTACTTGATTTTTAAATATTTGTCTAAGAAAGATTTTAATTTTAGATTTATATTAAAGATTAATTTTATAAATATAACTTGTCTATTTTATTTATATTCACTTTTAATTTGATTAGGTGAAATGAGGAGAGTGATATCATAAATAATTTAGCTGAAAGGCGAAGATTATTTAATTTAATTAGGTGAAATGAATATCTTAAGAGACATCTAATATTTTGTTAAATTTGATATAGAATAAAGAAAATTTTGGATGATAAAGAATTGAATTTTAAATATTTGTCATCTTTATAAAAATATAAATAATTAATTTTTAGATTTTTTTAAGTAAGTAAAATAATTACAAAAAGTTATTAATTTTAATAATGCTAATTATAATAATTAATATTTCAGCAACAATTATAATTCGTTAGAATATTTAATTATTATAATTAGTTTTATATAAATAAGCAAGTAGTTTATAAATGTTAAAACATTATATAAATTAAAATTGAAATAAATATAAATTATAGCTTCATATTATTATTATTTACATTTCCTTTAATTATAGAGATTTCCTTAAATCATTTTATCATATAAATAAAATATAAGATTGTTTTGTTGTTTTATAATAAATTTATATTTTAAATTAAACCACGGTAAGATAATCAAATTATCTGAAAAATAAGAGTTATAATCTAGAAAATTTTAAAACTTTATACTAAAAATTTAAATATTTAAATACAATTTTAATAAGAATAGAACTTAAATCGTAAGTTTCTAGATACAAATTGCTAAGCGCAATAAGATCTGCTTATAAAGTATTTTATTTAAAAATTGTATTTTAAAATTTATTTTCTATTAAAAATTATAATTATAAGGCTAACTTGGAAAACTCAGAATTTTAAATTTTATAAATAGTTATTACTAAGTTTAAAATCTATATAGTGCTAATTTTAAACTTTAATGAAAATATATAAACTCAATTTACAAAATCAATGAAGATAAAATTATTTTATTAAAGAATACTTTAATGAACTTTTTAATTTTATGTTTAAATTATTTAATGTAAAACATATAATAATTCAAAAAATCTTTAAATCAAATTAAAAAATATATTTGCTTAAAACCTTTCAAATCTTTATTAATCATCACTCGTCGTTCTATTTTACATCTTCTGTGTAATTTTTAAATTGCTCTTGTATTTAGACTTCTTAAAGATTTGTTCATGTTTCTTACTCTTAATTTTCTTATTAATCTATTTTAAATTTTATACAACTTCAGCAAGTCTTTTTTATTCTATCTAGCTCATCCTTATTTTATTTATGTTTTTATTTGTTATAAAGATTAACTATATTCCAGTAATTCTTAATTGTTTTATTAGTTTATACTAAGAGAATAAAATAAATCTTTTTGATATTTTAAGGAAAATACTTCTCAATTTTATTTAAAATTTTAAGGTTATTTATTGTATAAGCAATCATATATGTATAGGCTTCTTTCTGTTATAAATTTAAAATATTTCTTTTTTCATTAAATGTTTGTCGTATAAATAACTTCTAAATTAATATTTAACTACTGAGTTTAAAAATTATTTTATGCTTATTTTTTAAATTAAAAATAACTTAAAATGCAATAAAATATAATGTTTTATAGCATATCTAGGAAATTACTTATCATCTTAGAAGACTTAGGTCACCTTTGGACCTAATATTGGCACTAGAATCTTTTTATCATAATGTTGATGCTAAGTTTATAATTGATGGATATCTTACAAGAAATATAACAATGGAGTATTATAAGCATGTAGCCATGCACTTGTACTTTTTATACTATGATATTGTTATAAGATATTTAGAAGATAATCAGAAGAAATTAAGATTTCAAATATTATCTAAAACTTTCGAAGTACGACCCTTTGCTGACGACTTAATTGTCCTCTTCCTAGAAAAATCCCTAAAAATTATTACAAGCTACATCTACAGTTTTTAATGAGTAAAACTTACAATTAATGTAGCCAAATGTGAAGTAATAGAATTCTTTAAAAAAAATCAATGAAAAGAAAGCTAACTTTCTATTACTCTAAAGCTCAATGGGATTCCAATTGCTTAAAAAGATGAAGTTACCTATTTAGGAAATTAGTTAGGAATAAAATCAAATTACAGATTACATTGTACAGAAGTAGCTACCAAATACAGAGTAGCTATTTAAAAAAGCTACTTCAATTCTTTCTAAATATGGATTAGTATCTCCTCTCAGCTTCAAAACTTTTTATAGAACTTTTATTTTGCCTAAAGTTGAATATGGAAGTGATATTACTCCGTGAGCTACTATTTCTGGAATTAAAGGAATAAAAATAACAAAATCGTAAAGACTTATCTCAAGATAGGCGTTTAGATCTTAAGAATTCACATTCAATGAATCTTGATTGACCTAAACTGGCTTCCTTTTACAGCAAATAAAAAGTTAATGCACTTTTATTAAAAATTAATGTAATACAGTAAATAAAATCCTAACTCACTGCTTTTTTATTAGAAAAATGCACTAAATTTAATTTACCATAACATATAAAGAAATGTATCGATTTGTATAATTTTGACATGTCACATGTTTAGAATAATATGGATTTTTATAAACTCACGGAATAAAATTATTAATGGAATGTCTCTCTAGGAATACACTTATGCCAACAGAAAAAAGAATTATAGACTAAATAGAAAATAATTAAAGTGTATTTCCTGAAATTACTTATACCAAATATAATAAACACTATATTAGAGAGACTATTTCTATCTATAAACTGAGGACTTTTTCTTTTAATTTTCAATAAGAACTTAGTAATCGCCACATTAACGTTAGATATAGCATTATTTGCTTATGTGGTTAAGACTTTGATGAAATTAATCATATTTTTGATTGCTAATACTATGCAGATATTATTGAGGAACTCGAAAGTCATAAAGCTTTTAAAGAAAAAGACAAGAAGAAAATAATTCTTTATGACTAAATCTATATAAACATACATTTTTCAAAGAATCAAATTCCTAAAATAGACAAATTAATCAAAAACTTTCATTCTAAATTACTAAAAAAGCGTATTGAAATGTTTAAACTACAAGACGAGCTTTTAGAAGAGTTTCTAGAAGAAAGATAAATTTAATAAAGAAAATAAATAAAAATATATGATAGAGAACATGAAGAAGCTTGATTGAGATTTACAAACTTTTATCTTTCAACATATTTGTAATATTTATAGCTATATTTATTGCAACTATGTCTCAATATTCTTAAATATTGAATTAATGAATGCAATAAAATATTAAAGAACTAGATAAAAAATAAAGTAAAGAAATAATTTAATCCTAACTTTATATTTTCTTCAAAAAAGTTGAATTGATAAATAAGATTTGATAAAATTGATAAGGAGCAATAAAGCTTAGTCTAAATTAGAAATAAAAAGTTTCTATAAAATTATTTTTAGTATTATAATTTTAAAATTAAATATTAGGTGATATTTAAATAATTAATCTTAATCTAGATTTATTTAGCTTATTTAATAATATTTTTTTATATCATTTAGTTTTAGTATATAATTTACAAATGCTTTAAATTCATTTTTTAATTCTTCTAATTAAATAATTTCCAATATCTTTTTAAGATTTATAAGAGTTATTTAAGGAGATATAACAATATATTAAAATTTTAATAAATCTAATTATGTTTCATATAATTTCTAAACATCAATTATATGAATATAATATTGAATCTAAGTATCATGAATTAAGCAAGTAAAATAATAAAATCAATTCCAAATCATTTAATTTATATATCTTAAATTAATCTATTTCAATTTTATTTGTAACAATCAAAATATCAATCCAAATCCAAAAATACTACCAATTTAAACCCAAAATTTATACCCTAATAGATCAATCTTAAATCTCAGTTAACTAAAAACAACCAACAATTCAAAAATTATAAATCTACTCCTCTTAAGTATTGGGAAATACTTCATTTTTAACTAACTTAAAAACCTTTATTAACCCCATTAGATAGACATTATTTACCTTAATTGGGAAAATTCATACAGAATTATAGATTCTGAAGCCAGAAAACTAGAATCTTCGGCTTCTTTTGTAAGTTAAAAAAGGAAGATCAAGGCTAGGTAAGTTAAGTATAGTTTTAAATTTAAGCCTTAACTTTCAAATTTGTACTAATAGAAAATAACCTAGAAACAAATCCATAAAAAGTTAAAGAAGAAGATCAATTACCAATTAAAACAACTAGTATCAAACAATGGAAATAGAACAAAAATTAAAAGCAATAGAAACTTTACATCAAACCCTTAATAAAATGTTGCTATTGTTGTCAAAAAACTGGACATTTATGGAGGTAATGTCTAAAATGAAAAAAAGGACTTGAGTAGCACAAAAAAGGATTTGGAACATCGAGGAGGCTATATTATAACTGCTTTGGAGATAATTACATAATGAAGCTTGTATTAGTTGACTCAAATGTGTCATTACTATAATAGAATCTTGGTAATTAATAGTAACTAAATAAATAGCTTCAAAAGGACACTGATGACCTTAGACTTTATTTAGATAAGCTTGAGAAAAATTAAAAGAAGATTGAAGAGAAAGAATGATCATCTCAGTTTAAATTGATTCAGATGAAGATATGTACAGTTGAGCAATGAATATAAAAACCTTTATTGTCTTTAATTTGAGAAAACATTTCCTCTAATTAAAGATGACCCTTACTCTTTAAGTTAAAAATAATCAATTAATTTTAAAGAATGATAAAAAATAGATCACAAGTATTAACAAGTTCTTCAAAATTGCTAAATTAAATAAATAAATTGGATTATAGAGAGTGTAGCACTCTCGTTTGTGCACAGTTCTTTAAATTTATTTTATTTTATTTAGTATCGAAATTTAAAATTTATGGGTCTTTCTATCCTTGTTTTCTCTTCCTTCAGTGCGTCCCTCTAATTTTTCCTTTCGAAGCATAGGATGCAATATTTGATTACGGGTACATTTCCCCAACTATGATGAAGAAAGTTTCCTCCTGGCATTCGGAGTTCTCCAGTTTGTCATATCTTCCTTCCCTTGTTATTTTTTTCTATTCCTCCGATTTATCCTCTGTTCACGCTAATTTTTTTATTTCCTTGCTGGGCCTCCAAGCAGCATCCGAAGGAAAAGAGTTTCCATGGTATTTTAAAATATATTGAATAAAATAGTTAATTAATAAAAAAGGAAAAAATAGAAAGTTAGTTTATAGAAGTTAAAATATTAATGAAGCATTTATTAATTTTAGATAGTTATATATTAATTTTAATTTTATAATTGATTAAATAATTTTTAGTTTATCTTTATATTTGTAAAACTAGAAATTTAATTAAATATGAAAATGACTGATTTGTCAATTTACACTGTATGCAGAAAATATTTTAATTGTATTGACATTCTATTCTTATAAAAACAAATAGATTTTGAAAGATTCCTTTATTCTTAGAAAATTTAAAAAGATGCATAAATGATATTAAAAAATTATAAATTAAAGCAAATACAATTATTAATTTAATTGTGAATACACTTCTAACTACATATTATCTCTAGTTAATATAAGTATCTTAATCAGTAAAAAATAGCTAAAATAATTAAATTTATCTAATTTAGTTGCAAACTTAAAATATTTTTAGATGTGATAATTATCATATCTGCTTATCTTAATTTATCAAAAATAAAATATCATACAATAAATTCTGTTATTTTCATTTGTTTAATACAACAAATTTTATTTTAATTATAAAATGAGAAGGAGAAGATACAGAAATTTCTATACTTAAAATTCTGTAAAAAGAATTTATGGAGGTTGCTAAGAAAAAAAATTAGTGTATGAAGTTATTAATAAAATGGAATTGAGATAAAAAAAAGAATGAGAAGAAAGAGAAGAAACTGAAGTAAGTGAAGAAAATGAAGAAAGAGAAGAAAGAGAAGAAACTGAAGTAAGTGAAGAAAGTGAAGAAAGAGAAGAAAGAGAATAAATTGAAGTAAACGAACAAAGCAAGCAAAGCAAACAAAAAAATGAACGAAATTAAAAAATAAAAAAAAAATTAGAAATTAAATAAAAGAAGTTAAAAAATTCTAAAAATCCCTATTGCTATCGTTATTGCGATAGCAAGATTAAAGTTATTTCTTGTCTCCATACTTTTAAAAGAAAAGCTTAAGCTCGAAAAAGAGAAAATTCTTTAGAATGGGAATACAGAACTAATAGATGGCTTTACAATAGAAAAGGAAAAAAAGATTTAATATTGAAAGAATTGAGCGAAAATGGTTTATAAAATGTTAGAACACTTCGTTATAAAGACTTATTTTAAAAGGAAAGTAATAATTTATAGAGAAAAAAAGAATTCGCAGAAGATTTGAGACTTTTTAGTTATCGTTACTAACATTACTTAAATAAATAAAAATAAAATTTAAAACATAAATTGAAATTAATTAAGATAAATTTCAATTATTCTGAAATTAAATAAATATTAAATAAATATTTTTCTATAGATAATAACATTTACTATTATTAAGTTTTATAATAAATAAAAATATGAATGTAGGCCACGATCAAGATAACTTGTAGGTAATTTGATGCAGTGTATACTACATTGCGAGTAATATCGCACTAAATGGCATCATGGGAAAGAGTGTACAAGTTCAGAAGAGACAAGCCTAACTTGTCCGAAAGTTATCGCTAGCTTAATGAAAGTTCGAATGATTGATAACTAATGAAAAAAGTACTAATTCTTATTTGGATTTTATTCAAGAAAACTAGAACATTTATTTCAAAATTCAAGAATAGTTTTTAGTAAGCAAATTTCCCATTTGAAGAAGTTGACGGGACTCATTAGACGGTTAGAAAAACAAGCAGAAGTATGAGAACACTTTTTCTTAATATAAAATATTAATATTTGAAGAGCTGCACGCACTCAAGGTACTATGCACTCTATAGTTTTATTTATTTATAAATAAACTTTTAATTTCTTTATCTTATTTATTTAAGTTTAGTAATAAAAATAAATTTTTCGCGGTTAATTTAAACTAATAAAATTGAGTAATCTGTTCGTCTCTCTAAGAACTAACTTAGAAACTTAACGAGAAAATCGACGAAAGAAATGGAGAAAATTATCAAAAGCAAGAAAATCAAATTATTCATAAAAAAAAGTTATAATTGGAACTGATTTAAGAGCATAAGAATGAAACTGATTAAAAGCTTTAAAAACAACTTGATAAGTCGAAGAAATTAATCACAAAATATGAATAAATAATTTTATAATTAAAAGTAAATTTTTAGAGAACTAATAAACACCATTTCCGATTAAAATAATTAATTATTAATATTTGCCAGTAGCTAATCTAAAATACTTATTAACGGAATAGTAACTATTTAAGCAATCTTAATCGATATTAAATCAAAATCAAAGATGCATTTAGAAAATGAAAAAGTTAAATTAGTTAACTAAGAAAATAAAACGCAAAAAGATTGACTCAAGATTACAAAAAGGAATATAATTACTAAAATAATTATTCAGAAAAAGATAAAAGAAAAAATAGATCAAAATCCACTGGTACTGAAATTCATCTTACCAAAACTTATGAAAATGCGGAGTTTGAAAAAGACTAAAGTTAAGAAAATGAAAGATAAAGAATAAATTAAAAAAATATTTAAAAAAATGGACGAAATATATAATTAACTAGTTTTTAATAGTGACTCTTCTTTAATTAATTTCAAAGAAGCTGCAAATTCATAGGAAAAGCAAAGGTAGGTGCATTAAAATCTCCAAACGAAAGATTTGGAGTAACTACAAATTAAATAAGTAAACCTAATAATTAATTTATTAAGACAACTACTTAAAAATTGTAGTCAAAAATCGGAAAACAAATTCATACGTGTCCCATTAAAACTACTTAGGAACTCTCTTCAACGTGTATATTAATTGTAGCGTATTATGAAAGTGAAATCAACCTATAAATAGATGAACAAATTAACCGCCTAAAATAATACCGCGAAAGATACGAAACGATTACCTAAGAAATCTTTCCAAAAATAAGATATTATCTTAGATAGTTAGAATTCAAAAGATATACCTTCAAATCCTAATTAAAATTCAAATAAAGATATCCTTTTATGGTAGTCAAAAATAACATAAACTTAAGATTCATTTTTGAATAATACTAATTAACAATTCTATTAAATTTCAAATAACTAAATTAGTCAGAAATAAAATAATATTACTAATCCTGATAATTCAAATAATCATTATTTACCTGATTTTCAGAGTAAACAACCTTAAAATTAAACTGCTGATTTAAGAAATGTAATATAAAATCAAATAATTAATTAGTCTAATGAGAACTTATTTACCTTAGAAATAAAAGAACTTAAACATAATATATAAAGACTTATAGATAAGAACCAATAATTAAATGAAATGATAATAATATAAAAGCAAAATATGAACGAGATATTGAAACATTGATAAGTAACTAAGAAATATCCAAAATATATTATAAAACTTATATAAATAAAATTTATTAGAAGTATAAATAATTATAGAGCAATTTTTAGTCAATCAAATCTGATATATAGCAATATCACAAAAAAATGCTATCAAAATAACTAGTTCATAAAATTACTTAAACAAACTTCTCCACTTATTACAGTAACTAAATAGTTTAAACAGATGAAATAATTAATATAGTTCAAGAAATTTAGATATAATAGAAAAACTACGAGAATTAAGTCAATTCAATAGATGAAATATAATCTAATTAAGAGATTAAAATTGAAGCCAATGCTAATTAAAGCTTTACTTAAGCTTAAATGATAGGAGCAAATAATTCACTATGCCAAAACTTTAATAAAATTAGAAATTTTACTTAGATTGAAATAGATAACTTTCTAAATAAAACTTAGCTAGGATATCAATAGACTATATTAGAATAGAACTAATATTTACTTCAACAAATTACCTAATAAAAAATAATAACCGAAATTTAACTCCAAGAGTTATATTCTTAATATTAAAAATTATAAAACTAAAATAAGTAATTTATAGATTAAGAATAGAAAGCTTAAATGGAAATTTTAACTTTTAAAATCTAATTAGATAAGTAAAGATAATAAAACTATGAAATAAATATAGCTTTTCAAAATTAAATTCTATTAAAAAATAAGGAAATTCAAATGTATAAAGAATTATTTTAGAAGAAGTAATCTGTAGATGCATAAACTTAGACATTATATGGAAATATTTAAACAAAGGATAGTATTATCTAAACAGATAATATAAATAAATAATAAACAGCTTTTTTGTGTCAAAAATTTACTCAAACAAATATAATCAAGCAAGACAAGTTAATGTAAACTTAAAATAATTAATAGGAAGCATCAACTAATACTATTATAACATAATAACTAATACTGTCAAATAAAATTACCAGATGAAGATTTTGTTTTACTATAGCATTAATATCACTAACTCAACTTAAAATTCATTTAAAGTATCCAAAATATGTAGATACTTGAGATAAAAATGGAAGAGTTTTAAAAACTTAATTAAAATTTGAAAACAGATATATTTAATTATTCTACTAAAAGATGAAAAAAGATTAATAAAACTAAACAGATTCGATCGATGCTATTTATCAGAATTAAACCTTATCTTCCAATATTAATCTTAATATTCTTAAAAGGAAACATGAAGAAGAAGATAAAACAATTCCGCCAGCAAAACGTATGAATAAACATAATAATAAAAAAGAGTGCGATTAAATAATATGTTATTTCAATCTGACTAGTCTATAACTTTAAAAGTTTATTAAATCCGAAACTTAAAGACGTCCATAGTACGAAATGTACAATATATAAGGTAGATATGTCACAGTTACTTAAGATTTAGAATAAGGTACATGTGATAGTGTGAAAAGTAAAATTGATATAGATAGAAAGCTACTTAAAAAATATACGACGTAAGTAATATATATTTTGATACAATATTTTCATTAACATCCTGAGTATGGAAAAAGATTAGTACATATTTAGATTAACCAATAAGGATAGAAAAGCATTTGCATTTACGAAAGTGGTCTACCTGCAGGTTCGGAAAAAATTAGAAAGGACTAATAAATTAAAAAAATAAAGATGGGACATATAAATATTAATGGAATAGCGAGCAAGTGCTTGAATATTGAAGAATTTATCAGAGATAACAGTATAGATATTTTATCAATAAACGAAACCTGATAAAAAGATGACTTTCCTCCAATATTGATAAATGGATTTAAAACATATTTTAAGAACTCAGGAAAAGGAGGAGGTGTATGCTTAATTGTAGGAGAAGAATTTAATAGTACAGAAATACATATATAAGTTGAAAAAGAAATAAATAGATTAATAACAATTAAACTGGATAATATTTTAATCACGTCTTGTTACATGCCTGATAGTGGAAAAAGTTAAGATGTTAAAGATTTAGCTTATGAACAACTAAATACATTGCTGAATTTATATAATGATAATCCACATATACTAATGGGAGATTTCAATGCTCTTTTATAAGGTTTCGGTGATAATCCTGAAAATGCTTATGATAATAACATTAGACTATAAGAATTCTTACTATAAAACGATCTTGAGATAGTGAATGATAGCAACATTAATACATGTATTCACAAAGGAACAGGAAAAACGTATTGTAATGATTATATCATTATAAACAACCATTTGAACGTTAATTAGTTTGCAAATTTCACTGCTCATAATAATAGTTTATTTTCTGATCATATTCCAATCACTGTCGACTTTATCAATAATTCTATAGTATATTGGGAAAAGATAAATCAGAGAAAATATAAAATAAATAGGTTATAAGATGCAATAGATAGGCAAAAATATTAAGAATCTTTCCTACAAACTTATCTAGAATTCTTTTAAATAGATTAAGATAATCTTGAAGATTAATATGAATGTATCAAAAGTAATATTTAAGACAATGCTGATCAAACATTAAGTTCGTTTATTCCAGACTCAAATTATAACAAACTTCCTCGAGCTCTCACAAAGAAATATATAGAGGCAAAAAGAGCTAACTCAGAATATAAGGAAACTCACGTAAAATTTGGAAGAATAAACTAGCAAGTAACTAATCTTCATGAGGAAGCAAAACGACTTTGGAAAGACTTCAAGTATAATCTATGAAAATTTAAAAAGAACAAAGCAAAAAAGAAATTTCTACTTCTTAATGGAGATTCTAAGGAAATTTTTTCACAAGCTAAGAAAATTCTAAATCCTTTGAAGAGAAATACTATGAACTTTAATTAAGAAATCAAAAATAAATTCATTGAATCATGGGAAAATTGTGTTTTTAACAAGCATTTTAATCTAACTCAAGAATAGATAAATCTTAGTAATTAAAAAATAGATAAAATATACGATAATATTTAAGAAATTAAAGATTATCCACTCTCATATTTGTAAGGATTTGATCTTTTTACCATAAAAGAAATATAAGAAATTATAAAAGAAATTCCGAATGGAAAAGCAGCTGGTCCAGATGGAAAAAAAGGTGAATTTCTGAAATATGGTGGATAATATTTATTAATAATTCTTCATTCTTTTCTGAATAATATGCTAAGACTTGGAAGAATCCCTTAGTAATTAAATATATTCGTGATAATTCAAATATTTAAAAAAGGAAATAAAGATGATTGGAAAAACTGACTACCTATTTCTCTTATTAATACTATTCTAAAACTATATGATAAAGCTTTAACAAAAAGACTATACAATCTGATTTATTAGAGAAATTTGATTCACCCTTCATAAATGGGATTTATGAAAAACAGATAAACAACTTAATAAATTTGAATAATATAACAAATAATTGATAACTATCGGAAATGTGCTAAAGGTAAGACTAAATTGATAGCAACACTGATAGACGTTGAAAAAATGTTTGACTCAATAGAAAGAAGACTCTTGTTTGATTAACTTAAGAGAGTTAAACTACCACTTGGAATAATAATAGCATTAGAATCGTTTTATAAAAACCTAAATTCTTCGTTTATCATAGATGGAAAGAACACCAGAATTTTATAATTCAACAATGTAGTTATGTAAGGAAGTTCGCATAGACCAGTTTTAGCATTATTGTATTATGACATAGTAATTAGATATCTGGAAAGTAAAAGTAATTAATTGGGATTTAAATGCCAGGATTCAAGTATTAGCTTCGCTTGTAGAGGATGGGCAGATGATCTTATTCTTCTTTCCAAATCTGCAAAGTAGATGTAGAATTTAATAAATGAAGCAAATAAAGTTTTTGCATGAACACATTTAAAGATTAATGTTACCAAATCCGAATGCATCTAATTTCTAAAGAAGAATCAGAAATAATAAATTTTTAATTTATAATTAGGAAATTAACCAATTGCTTAAAAAGAACAAGTAACATATTTAGGAGTTATTCTACATTAGAAGAAGAACTTAAATCCCCATTGCAAAGAAGCTGCATTCAAATATAGCTGCAATGAAGAAAGCTGTTTTTTAACTGATGAGATATAAGAATGTAACTCCTTGACATTTTAAAACTTTATGTAGACTTTTTACATTACCTAAAGCAGAATATGGAGGAGACTTAGTACCATGAAGTATTCAAAAAGGAGTAACTGGAGTTCTGAACAGAATAGAATCAAGCATGAGATTAATTTCAAGAAAAGCTTTTTAAGTAGCAACTTCAACATTTAATGAATCATGTTATATAGACCTGAATTGATTACCCTTTAAGCACATTATGGCTATAAAATTCTTCAGATTCTACCATAAAATTAAATAAGAAAGCACTGATTTTCCAAGATCAACAATAGACTCTCTTTTCATTAATATATGGAAAAAAGGATTTCAATACTACGATTGAGTGTAGCAATTATCAGACCTTTATAATATCAATATGCAGAATTAATAGAATAATACCAATCTTAAAACTTTTACTAAACATGTAAGAGAAAAAATACAACAATATTTCTACAAAGTAGCAACTAAAAAATTTATGAGGATGAAAACAGCTAAAGTATATACTGAATAATTTGGTAATCTTTAACAATTTCCACAAGTTACTTATACTAAATTAAACAAATAGTACAGACGAGAAATTATCAGTATATATAAACTTAGAACCTAAACTTATAATTTCCGTAAGGATCTTTAAGATCGTCATTAACCCATTGATAATCCCTTTTGTGTGGAGAGTATGAAACTTTCGAGCATATCTTTAAATGTGTGTACTATTCTAATATAATGAATTAATTATCGGAAAAGATCGGAAATTATGACTTAAGGCGCCTTATACTATACGATCAAGAATATATAAACTCATTTTCAAGGTCTAAATTGGAGTATTTAGACTTATAGACCAAAATATTTCATAAGAAGCTAATGACAAGAAGACTTGAGATTCTAGAAATGGAGAAAGCAAAAAAGAAAGAAGCTAAAGATGAATAGAAAGAAGAACTAATTAAAGAAAAATGATGAAATGTAAACAAGATTAAAAAACTATTTAAAAACATTTACTAACGTCTATAATTGAAAGAAGCAATTCTTGCAATTAAAGACGTCAAAAAACTCTTTTAGTTTAAATTTAATTTAATTAAAAAAATATTGAAAAATATATTCAAAATATTGAAAAATGGGGTTATAAATAGAAAATGTTATCAAGAACTGAAGATTAATTTTAGTGATAATCTATCATATATAAAAAAAGTTTTTTCTATTCATCTACGAAAAAATGGAAGCAGAGAACTGGTTGAAAGTCAGAAAAAGTTAAAACGTTAAGATTTAAATATATTATTATAAAAAGTTTTATTGCTATTAAATAATTAAAGAATTTTATTAATATTAATTTAAAATAGTTTAAAAAATTAATCTACAGAAATAATTAAATAAAGAAATATAATCATAGTACTATAGTTATTTTCTAATAACTATAACAAATTTAAATAAATGAATTTTTTTCAAGATTCTTGATCTAGAAATATAAAAAAATAACAACTCCAGTTATTTTATATTTTTCATATATTTAAAGCATATATTTAGTTAAAGGATTGCTTTTTATTCCTATAAAAAATTTATTTTTTTCTAATAATAATAATAATAAAATAATAATAATAATAGTAATAATAATAAATTTGATTATAAAGCTCATAGCACCTCGTTGGTGCACTTCTTTTTCCATATTTCAATATATGTCTGTTTCTTCAATTAAATCTTCAAGTAATAGAAATTATTCTCTTTTTAATTACATATCTTCGTCATTTCCTCTATATTATCTCTTGTTCTTCTGTCTTCTATCTATATACACTTTGTTAGATCTTTATTGCAAAGCTTCTTTTATTTTTTCTTACAAGTTTTTCTAAGTTTCGTTTCTAATTCTTTTTTTCTTAATCAAGTTTTTATAAATTTATAAAAATTATCCTTTTCCTGCTATATAGTAATTCCATATTTTAATTCAATTTTCTTTTCTAAGTATCCTTTTCCTACTATATAGTAATTCCATTATTTTAAATTCAATTTTATTTTCTATATATCCTTTTTCTAGTATAAATTTGATGTAGTCATTTATCATAAAGTTAGCTTTAGATTTTTTAACTCTTCTTAGGTTTTAATGAGTTTCTTGAATTTGGGCAAACCTCATATTATATCAAATAGTACAATCTTTATCTCTCTGCTCCTATACATAATTATCTTCCTTCTTTATATTCTACTTATTTTTCTATGATATGCCTTTCATTTTCTCTTGCATCATTACAGAAAGGGTATTGGCTTGTCACAATTAGGTGTCTTTTAAGCAATTCTAGCTCCCATTACATTTCGTTCTTATTCTAAATATGTAGCATATTTCTTCTTTTCTGTTTTTATTATATATCAGGTAGTTGGACGGCCCTATTACATATTCATCAAATCATGTCTTTCTATACTATAATGTTGTTGACATTTACTCCATTCTTTCTCATCTTTTATGCATATTCTATATTCTCAAATTGCATGATTAATGCTTTTCTTCCTTTTTTAATTATGATTAGCATCATCTATGAATATATCTTTGTCCGTAAATTTTATTCCTAATTTTATTGCCGTGCGATATTATTCTAATATAATGTATCTAACCTTGTCTTATGACGAATATTAAACTTTCTACTGTTTTTCCTTAGTTAACTATTAATCTGTCTCTTAATCTCAACTTTTTCTTTCACAAGTAATGTTTAAATTTCATAAACTACAGTTCATGTTCTAACATCTCATATTGTACTTAAAAAGGGATATCTATGTTCGTTCTTAAAGATTTTCTCCATATTATTTCTAATTGTTCCATCACATATTTTCCTACAGAATATTCGCAATTTTGGATCATTTCTGTCCCATAGCTGAAAACTGAGCTTACGAAAGTTTTTATCGTCATTCCTGCATTATATGGTCCATTATTCATTGCTATTTTTCCATGTATTTACATATTTTATGATACTTCTAATCTATTCTCCATATATTTTTTAATTATCCTCTTATCTTCTTATTAGCTGCTATTAATTCTGGTTTGTTTATTGTTAATTAAACTTCTCCTTCAAGCATCTCTAATTCTCTTGTTTGTAGTTTTTTTCTTTTTTGCTGCTTCTACCCTTCTGCATTGTTAGTCTGTGTGCCCTTTCAATTTGCATAGGCAGTAAATAATTTTACTGGGTGTTGTATTCTCATTTTGTTTCCGTTCAGTTCTATTACTTCTGGTATCTTCTTTGCTTCGTCTATATCCTTTAAATCTAGGTACATTACACTGCTACCTGTTAGTATTATAATGTTTTGGTATGTATGCTAAACCTCTCCTCTAGATTTTCCATATTACCTTCTTCATTATTTCCTTCATGTTTGAATATTCGTTTATTATGAAATATACTGTGCAGTTATGACTATCAAAGTATTCTAATTGGTTTCTTGCATAGATAGGAATTTTAACGCCTTAGAATCTTCATTCCCTGAAATATGCGAACTGCTATTATCTTTTTACATTGTTGATGACCAAATATACTATTCCGTTTTATTATACAATAAATTTGGCCATTTTTATTTGTACTCGCTCCATATTTGATTCCTAAACACTTGTATCACTTCTTAGTCCTATGGCCTTTTTCTTTATTAAATCAGTGTTTTCAGATTAGTGATTAAAATAAACTGCGGCTACCATATCTGATAGATCATCATAGGCATTTTAGTAGACTCTTACCATTTAGTCTTCAGAGACGTTAGCTAAAAAAAGATGTTCATCCTTTTGTTGAATTATTGCTTAGGCTGCGTATTTTTTTCCACTTAATTCCTTTCTTTTTTATACTCCTCCTTTTAGTGAAGTCTGTCCAATGATATTGAAATAGTTTCCCGTTGAGCGTGTTATTATTTCATGTTGGTTCAATAATTGAATTTTGTAGTCTGATGGTTGCATGATGAGTCTGGTTTGCATAGGTAATAAAATAATAATGAGTTTCTCAATATTAATGATTATATTTAATCTTTAAGACTATATAGTTTAATAGAAATAGTTAGTTTATGTAAGTTGTTGAAATATTAAATTTAATTTTGTCAAGTATATTTGATAGTATATTAGCATATGTATTTGTTCTGTAAATTAAATTTAACTTTTTAAAATTTCTTAAATAAAATTTGGAAAGATTATTAATTTAAAAACTTTCCAATTATGATTATCTAAATTTAAATGTTCCAATTAAAAAAAAGGATTGAAATATTTTAAATAACTAAATATTAAAGTTTTCTATAAGAAAATTTAAATTTTTTATAATTAAAAATAATTTTGAGCCTTGTTAAATGTTGCTTCTATTAAATAATTGTTTATTTAAATTTTATAACGATAAATATTTTAAATTTGGCAATTTTAGAACATTATATAAAATACTAACAATTGGTTTTTTTATTAATTATTTAAAACAAATAAGAAGATTATTTTTAATATCTATATTGAGATTTAATTTTAAATAAACGTTTATATTAAATAAAATTTTTAATTTATTTAAATAGTTAAATTTTCATACTTTAAAATGTTACTTTTATAATCACAAAAACGACAAGAGAAAGATTTTTAAATTTATTTATATACTAATAGCCTTAGAAAAATTGTTTTATTGATTAAAGATTTTTAAGGGAATACTTATGAAGATTTTTTGGTTTTGATAGGGATTTTAAGTAAATAATTATTGAAAATGCACTTGTTACACATGGACTACTTCCAGAAATTGATTAGCAGATCTTCTTTGTTATGTTCATAAAAAGGTGATTAGAGAAACATAGTGATGTCTTTCGTCGAAAGACTTTAGTTTATCATGATAAAAAGGTTAATTACTTGATTTTTAAATATTTGTCTAAGAAAGATTTTAATTTTAGATTTATATTAAAGATTAATTTTATAAATATAACTTGTCTATTTTATTTATATTCACTTTTAATTTGATTAGGTGAAATGAGGAGAGTGATATCATAAATAATTTAGCTGAAAGGCGAAGATTATTTAATTTAATTAGGTGAAATGAATATCTTAAGAGACATCTAATATTTTGTTAAATTTGATATAGAATAAAGAAAATTTTGGATGATAAAGAATTGAATTTTAAATATTTGTCATCTTTATAAAAATATAAATAATTAATTTTTAGATTTTTTTAAGTAAGTAAAATAATTACAAAAAGTTATTAATTTTAATAATGCTAATTATAATAATTAATATTTCAGCAACAATTATAATTCGTTAGAATATTTAATTATTATAATTAGTTTTATATAAATAAGCAAGTAGTTTATAAATGTTAAAACATTATATAAATTAAAATTGAAATAAATATAAATTATAGCTTCATATTATTATTATTTACATTTCCTTTAATTATAGAGATTTCCTTAAATCATTTTATCATATAAATAAAATATAAGATTGTTTTGTTGTTTTATAATAAATTTATATTTTAAATTAAACCACGGTAAGATAATCAAATTATCTGAAAAATAAGAGTTATAATCTAGAAAATTTTAAAACTTTATACTAAAAATTTAAATATTTAAATACAATTTTAATAAGAATAGAACTTAAATCGTAAGTTTCTAGATACAAATTGCTAAGCGCAATAAGATCTGCTTATAAAGTATTTTATTTAAAAATTGTATTTTAAAATTTATTTTCTATTAAAAATTATAATTATAAGGCTAACTTGGAAAACTCAGAATTTTAAATTTTATAAATAGTTATTACTAAGTTTAAAATCTATATAGTGCTAATTTTAAACTTTAATGAAAATATATAAACTCAATTTACAAAATCAATGAAGATAAAATTATTTTATTAAAGAATACTTTAATGAACTTTTTAATTTTATGTTTAAATTATTTAATGTAAAACATATAATAATTCAAAAAATCTTTAAATCAAATTAAAAAATATATTTGCTTAAAACCTTTCAAATCTTTATTAATCATCACTCGTCGTTCTATTTTACATCTTCTGTGTAATTTTTAAATTGCTCTTGTATTTAGACTTCTTAAAGATTTGTTCATGTTTCTTACTCTTAATTTTCTTATTAATCTATTTTAAATTTTATACAACTTCAGCAAGTCTTTTTTATTCTATCTAGCTCATCCTTATTTTATTTATGTTTTTATTTGTTATAAAGATTAACTATATTCCAGTAATTCTTAATTGTTTTATTAGTTTATACTAAGAGAATAAAATAAATCTTTTTGATATTTTAAGGAAAATACTTCTCAATTTTATTTAAAATTTTAAGGTTATTTATTGTATAAGCAATCATATATGTATAGGCTTCTTTCTGTTATAAATTTAAAATATTTCTTTTTTCATTAAATGTTTGTCGTATAAATAACTTCTAAATTAATATTTAACTACTGAGTTTAAAAATTATTTTATGCTTATTTTTTAAATTAAAAATAACTTAAAATGCAATAAAATATAATGTTTTATAGCATATCTAGGAAATTACTTATCATCTTAGAAGACTTAGGTCACCTTTGGACCTAATATTGGCACTAGAATCTTTTTATCATAATGTTGATGCTAAGTTTATAATTGATGGATATCTTACAAGAAATATAACAATGGAGTATTATAAGCATGTAGCCATGCACTTGTACTTTTTATACTATGATATTGTTATAAGATATTTAGAAGATAATCAGAAGAAATTAAGATTTCAAATATTATCTAAAACTTTCGAAGTACGACCCTTTGCTGACGACTTAATTGTCCTCTTCCTAGAAAAATCCCTAAAAATTATTACAAGCTACATCTACAGTTTTTAATGAGTAAAACTTACAATTAATGTAGCCAAATGTGAAGTAATAGAATTCTTTAAAAAAAATCAATGAAAAGAAAGCTAACTTTCTATTACTCTAAAGCTCAATGGGATTCCAATTGCTTAAAAAGATGAAGTTACCTATTTAGGAAATTAGTTAGGAATAAAATCAAATTACAGATTACATTGTACAGAAGTAGCTACCAAATACAGAGTAGCTATTTAAAAAAGCTACTTCAATTCTTTCTAAATATGGATTAGTATCTCCTCTCAGCTTCAAAACTTTTTATAGAACTTTTATTTTGCCTAAAGTTGAATATGGAAGTGATATTACTCCGTGAGCTACTATTTCTGGAATTAAAGGAATAAAAATAACAAAATCGTAAAGACTTATCTCAAGATAGGCGTTTAGATCTTAAGAATTCACATTCAATGAATCTTGATTGACCTAAACTGGCTTCCTTTTACAGCAAATAAAAAGTTAATGCACTTTTATTAAAAATTAATGTAATACAGTAAATAAAATCCTAACTCACTGCTTTTTTATTAGAAAAATGCACTAAATTTAATTTACCATAACATATAAAGAAATGTATCGATTTGTATAATTTTGACATGTCACATGTTTAGAATAATATGGATTTTTATAAACTCACGGAATAAAATTATTAATGGAATGTCTCTCTAGGAATACACTTATGCCAACAGAAAAAAGAATTATAGACTAAATAGAAAATAATTAAAGTGTATTTCCTGAAATTACTTATACCAAATATAATAAACACTATATTAGAGAGACTATTTCTATCTATAAACTGAGGACTTTTTCTTTTAATTTTCAATAAGAACTTAGTAATCGCCACATTAACGTTAGATATAGCATTATTTGCTTATGTGGTTAAGACTTTGATGAAATTAATCATATTTTTGATTGCTAATACTATGCAGATATTATTGAGGAACTCGAAAGTCATAAAGCTTTTAAAGAAAAAGACAAGAAGAAAATAATTCTTTATGACTAAATCTATATAAACATACATTTTTCAAAGAATCAAATTCCTAAAATAGACAAATTAATCAAAAACTTTCATTCTAAATTACTAAAAAAGCGTATTGAAATGTTTAAACTACAAGACGAGCTTTTAGAAGAGTTTCTAGAAGAAAGATAAATTTAATAAAGAAAATAAATAAAAATATATGATAGAGAACATGAAGAAGCTTGATTGAGATTTACAAACTTTTATCTTTCAACATATTTGTAATATTTATAGCTATATTTATTGCAACTATGTCTCAATATTCTTAAATATTGAATTAATGAATGCAATAAAATATTAAAGAACTAGATAAAAAATAAAGTAAAGAAATAATTTAATCCTAACTTTATATTTTCTTCAAAAAAGTTGAATTGATAAATAAGATTTGATAAAATTGATAAGGAGCAATAAAGCTTAGTCTAAATTAGAAATAAAAAGTTTCTATAAAATTATTTTTAGTATTATAATTTTAAAATTAAATATTAGGTGATATTTAAATAATTAATCTTAATCTAGATTTATTTAGCTTATTTAATAATATTTTTTTATATCATTTAGTTTTAGTATATAATTTACAAATGCTTTAAATTCATTTTTTAATTCTTCTAATTAAATAATTTCCAATATCTTTTTAAGATTTATAAGAGTTATTTAAGGAGATATAACAATATATTAAAATTTTAATAAATCTAATTATGTTTCATATAATTTCTAAACATCAATTATATGAATATAATATTGAATCTAAGTATCATGAATTAAGCAAGTAAAATAATAAAATCAATTCCAAATCATTTAATTTATATATCTTAAATTAATCTATTTCAATTTTATTTGTAACAATCAAAATATCAATCCAAATCCAAAAATACTACCAATTTAAACCCAAAATTTATACCCTAATAGATCAATCTTAAATCTCAGTTAACTAAAAACAACCAACAATTCAAAAATTATAAATCTACTCCTCTTAAGTATTGGGAAATACTTCATTTTTAACTAACTTAAAAACCTTTATTAACCCCATTAGATAGACATTATTTACCTTAATTGGCAAAATTCATACAGAATTATAGATTCTGAAGCCAGAAAACTAGAATCTTCGGCTTCTTTTGTAAGTTAAAAAAGGAAGATCAAGGCTAGGTAAGTTAAGTATAGTTTTAAATTTAAGCCTTAACTTTCAAATTTGTACTAATAGAAAATAACCTAGAAACAAATCCATAGAAAGTTAAAGAAGAAGATCAATTACCAATTAAAACAACTAGTATCAAACAGATAAGATGGAAATAGAACAAAAATTAAAAAGAATAGAAACTTTACATCAAACCCTTAATAAAATGTTGCTATTGTTGTCAAAAAACTGGACATTTATGGAGGTAATGTCTAAAATGAAAAAAAGGACTTGAGTAGCACAAAAAAGGATTTGGAACATCGAGGAGGCTATATTATAACTTTAGAGATAATTACATAATGAAGCTTGTATTAGTTGACTCAAATGTGTCATTACTATAATAGAATCTTGGTAATTAATAGTAACTAAATAAATAGCTTCAAAAAGACAATGATGACCTTAGACTTTATTTAGATAAGCTTGAGAAAAATTAAAAGAAGATTGAAGAGAAAGAATGATCATCTCAGTTTAAATTGATTCAGATGAAGATTTGTACAGTTGAGCAATGAATATAAAAACTTTATTGTCTTTAATTTGAGAAAGCATTTCCTCTAATTAAAGATGACCCTTACTCTTTAAGTTAAAAATAATCAATTAATTTTAAAGAATGATAAAA
Organism: Loxodes magnus; assembly: GCA_946699065.1. NCBI lineage: Eukaryota > Ciliophora > Karyorelictea > Loxodida > Loxodidae > Loxodes > Loxodes magnus. Next base: position 613,059 of record CAMPDV010000054.1, on the reverse strand, counting down.
AATAGATCACAAGTATTAACAAGTTCTTCAAAATTGCTAAATTAAATAAATAAATTGGATTATAGAGAGTGTAGCATTTTCGTTTGTGCGCAGCTCTTTAAATTAATTTTATTTAATCTCGAAATTTAAAGATTATGCGTTTCTCTATCCTTGTTTTCTCTTCCTCCAGTGCGTCCTTTTAATTTTTCCTTTCAAAGCATAGGATGCAATATTTGATTACGGGTACATTTCCCCAACTATGATGAAGAAAGTTTCCTCCTGGCATTCGGAGTTCTCCAGTTTGTCATATCTTCCTTCCCTTGTTATTTTTTTCTATTCCTCCGATTTATCCTCTGTTCACGCTAATTTTTTTATTTCCTTGCTGGGCCTCCAAGCAGCATCCGAAGGAAAAGAGTTTCCATGGTATTTTAAAATATATTGAATAAAATAGTTAATTAATAAAAAAGGAAAAAATAGAAAGTTAGTTTATAGAAGTTAAAATATTAATGAAGCATTTATTAATTTTAGATAGTTATATATTAATTTTAATTTTATAATTGATTAAATAATTTTTAGTTTATCTTTATATTTGTAAAACTAGAAATTTAATTAAATATGAAAATGACTGATTTGTCAATTTACACTGTATGCAGAAAATATTTTAATTGTATTGACATTCTATTCTTATAAAAACAAATAGATTTTGAAAGATTCCTTTATTCTTAGAAAATTTAAAAAGATGCATAAATGATATTAAAAAATTATAAATTAAAGCAAATACAATTATTAATTTAATTGTGAATACACTTCTAACTACATATTATCTCTAGTTAATATAAGTATCTTAATCAGTAAAAAATAGCTAAAATAATTAAATTTATCTAATTTAGTTGCAAACTTAAAATATTTTTAGATGTGATAATTATCATATCTGCTTATCTTAATTTATCAAAAATAAAATATCATACAATAAATTCTGTTATTTTCATTTGTTTAATACAACAAATTTTATTTTAATTATAAAATGAGAAGGAGAAGATACAGAAATTTCTATACTTAAAATTCTGTAAAAAGAATTTATGGACGTTGCTAAGAAAAAAAATTAGTGTATGAAGTTATTAATAAAATGGAATTGAGATAAAAAAAAGAATGAGAAGAAAGAAAAGAAACTGAAGTAAGTGAAGAATGAGAAGAAAGTGAAGAAAGAGAAGGAAGTCAAGTAAGTGAAGAAAATGAAGAAAGAGAAGAAAGAGAAGAAATTGAAGTAAACGAACAAAGCAAGCAAAACAAGCAAAACAAACAAAAAAATGAACGAAATTAAAAAATAAGAAAAAAATTAGAAATTAAATAAAAGAAGTTAAAAAATTCTAAAAATCCCTATTGCTATCGTTATTGTGATAGCAAGATTAAAGTTATTTCTTGTCTCCATACTTTTAAAAGAAAATCTTAAGCTCGAAAAAGAGAAAATTCTTTTGAATGAGAATACAGAAGAAATAGATGGCTTTACAATAGAAAAGGAAAAAAAGATTTAATATTGAAAGAATTGAGCGAAAATGGTTTATAAAATGTTAGAACACTTCGTTATAAAGACTTATTTTAAAAGGAAAGTAATAATTTATAGAGAAAGAAAGAATTCGCAGAAGATTTGAGACTTTTTAGTTATCGTTATTAACATTACTTAAATAAATAAAAATAAAATTTAAAACATAAATTGAAATTAATTAAGATAAAGTTCAATTATTCTGAAATTAAATAAATATTTAATAAATATTTTTCTATAGATAGTAACATTTACTATTATTAAGTTTTATAATAAATAAAAATATGAATGTAGGCCACGATCAAGATAACTTGTAGATAATTTGATGCAGTGTATACTACATTGCGAGTAATATCGCACTAAATGGCATCATGGGAAAGAGTGTACAAGCTCAGAAGAGATAAGCCTAACTTGTCCGAAAGTTATCGCTAGCAGAATGAAAGTTCGAATGATTGATAACTAATGAAAAAAGTACTAATTCTTATTTGAATCTTATTCAAGAAAACTAGAACATTTGTTTCAAAATTCAAGAATAGTTTTTAGTAAGCAAATTCCCCATTTGAAGAAGTTGACGGAACTCATTAGACGGTTAGAAAAACAAGCGGAAGTATGAGAACACTTTTTTTTAATATTAAATATTAACATTTGAAGAGCTGCACGCCAACAAGGTACTATGCACTCTATAGTTTTATTTATTTATAAGTAAATTTTTAACTTCTTTATCTTATTTATTTAAGTTTAGTAATAAAAATAAATTTTTCGCGGTTAATTTAAACTAATAAAATGGAGTAATATGTTCTTCTCTCAAATAACTAACTTGGAAACTTAACGAGAAAATCGACGAAAGAAATGGAGAAAATTATCAAAAGCAAGAAAATCAAATTATTCATAAAAAAAAGTTATAATTGGAACTGATTTAAGAGCATAAGAATGAAACTGATTAAAAGCTTTAAAAACAACTTTATCAGTCGAAGAAATTAATCTAAAATTATGAAGAAATAATTTTATAATTAAAAGTAAATTTTTAGAGAACTAATAAACACCATTGCCGATTAAAATAATTAATTATTAATATTTGTCAGTAGCTAATCTAAAATACTTATTAACGGAATAGTAACTATTTAAGCAATCTTAATCGATATTAAATCAAAATCAAAGATGCATTTAGAAAATGAAAAAGTTAAATTAGTTAACTAAGAAATAAAAACGCAAAAAGATTAACTCAAGATTACAAAAAAGGAATATAATTACTAAAATAATTATTCAGAAAAAGATAAAAGAAAAAATAGATCAAAATCCACTGATACTGAAATTCATCTTACCAAAACTTATGAAAATGCGGAGTTTGAAAAAGACTAAAGTTAAGAAAATGAAAGATAAAGAATAAATTAAAAAAATATTAAAAAAAATGGACGAAATATAGAATTAACTAGTTTTTAATAGTGACTCTTCTTTAATTAATTTCAAAGAAGCTGCAAATTCATAGGAAAAGCAAAGGTAGGTGCATTAAAATCTCCAAACGAAAGATTTGGAGTAACTACAAATTAAATAAGTAAACCTAATAATTAATTTATTAAGACAACTACTTAAAAATTGTAGTCAAAAACCGGAAAACAAATTCATACGTGTCCCATTAAAACTACTTAGGAACTCTCTTCAACGTGTATATTAATTGTAGCGTATTATGAAAGTGAAATCAACCTATAAATAGATGAACAGATTAACCGTCTAAAATAATACCGCGAAAGATACGAAACGATTACCTAAGAAATCTTTCCAAAAATAAGATATTATCTTAGATAGTTAGAATTCAAAAGATATACCTTCAAATCCTAATTAAAATTCAAATAAAGATATCCTTTTATGGTAGTCAAAAATAGCATAAACTTAAGATTCATTTTTGAATAATACTAATTAACAATTCTATTAAATTTCAAATAACTAAATTAGTCAGAAATAAAATAATATTACTAATCCTGATAATTCAAATAATCATTATTTACATGATTTTCAGAGTAAACAACCTTAAAATTAAACTGCTGATTTAAGAAATTTAATATAAAATCAAATAATTAATTAGTCTAATGAGAACTTATTTACTTTAGAAATAAAAGAACTTAAACATAATATATAAAGACTTATAGATAAGAACCAATAATTAAATGAAATGATAATAATATAAAAGCAAAATATGAACGAGATATTGAAACATTGATAAGTAACTAAGAAAAATCCAAAATATGCTATAAAACTTATATAAATAAAAATTATTAGAAATATAAACTATTATAGAGCAATTTTTAGTCAATCAAATCTGATATATAGCAATATCACAAAAAAATGCTATCAAAATAACTAGTTCATAAAATTACTTAAACAAACTTCTCCACTTATTACAGTAACTAAATAGTTTAAACAGATGAAATAATTAATATAGTTCAAGAAATTTAGATATAATAGAAAAACTACGAGAATTAAGTAAATTCAATAGATGAAATATAATCTATTTAAGAGATTAAAATTGAAGCCAATGCTAATTAAAGCTTTACTTAAGCTTAAATGATAGGAGCAAATAATTCACTATGCCAAAACTTTAATAAAATTAGAAATTTTACTTAGATTGAAATAGATAACTTTCTAAATAAAACTTAGCTAGGATATCAATAGACTATATTAGAATAGAACTAATATTTACTTCAATAAATTACCTAATAAAAAATAATAACCGAAATTTAACTCCAAGAGTTATATTCTTAATATTAAAAATTATAAAACTAAAATAAGTAATTTATAGATTAAGAATAGAAAGCTTAAATGGAAATTTTAACTTTTAAAATCTAATTAGATAAGTAAAGATAATAAAACTATGAAATAAATATAGCTTTTCAAAATTAAATTCTATTAAAAAATAAGGAAATTCAAATGTATAAAGAATTATTTTAGAAGAAGTAATCTGTAGATGCATAAACTTAGACATTATATGGAAATATTTAAACAAAGGATAGTATTATCTAAACAGATAATATAAATAAATAATAAACAGCTTTTTTGTGTCAAAAATTTACTCAAACAAATATAATCAAGCAAGACAAGTTAATGTAAACTTAAAATAATTAATAGGAAGCATCAACTAATACTATTATAACATAATAACTAATACTGTCAAATAAAATTACCAGATGAAGATTTTGTTTTACTATAGCATTAATATCACTAACTCAACTTAAAATTCATTTAAAGTACCCAAAATATGTAGACACTTGAGATAAAAATGGAAGAGTTTTAAAAACTTAATTAAAATTTGAAAACAGATATATTTAATTATTCTACTAAAAGATGAAAAAAGATTAATAAAACTAAACAGATTAGATCGATGCTATTTATCAGAATTAAACCTTATCTTCCAATATTAATCTTAATATTCTTAAAAGGAAACATGAAGAAGAAGATAAAACAATTCCGCCAGCAAAACGTATGAGTAAACATAATAATAAAAAAGAGTGCGATTAAATAATATGTTATTTCAATCTGACTAGTCTATAATTTTGAAAGTTTATTAAATCCGAAACTTAAAGACGTCCATAGTACGAAATGTACAATATATAAGGTAGATATGTCACAGTTACTTAAGATTTAGAATAAGGTACATGTGATAGTGTGAAAAGTAAAATTGATATAGATAGAAAGCTACTTAAAAAATATACGACGTAAGTAATATATATTTTGATACAATATTTTCATTAACATCCTGAGTATGGAAAAAGATTAGTACATATTTAGATTAACCAATAAGGATAGAAAAGCATTTGCATTTACGAAAGTGGTCTACCTGCAGGTTCGGAAAAAATTAGAAAGGACTAATAAATTAAAAAAATAAAGATGGGACATATAAATATTAATGGAATAGCGAGCAAGTGCTTGAATATTGAAGAATTTATCAGAGATAACAGTATAGATATTTTATCAATAAACGAAACCTGATAAAAAGATGACTTTTCTCCAATATTGATAAATGGATTTAAAACATATTTTAAGAACTCAGGAAAAGGAGGAGGTGTATGCTTAATTGTAGGAGAAGAATTTAATAGTACAGAAATACATATATAAGTTGAAAAAGAAATAAATAGATTAATAACAATTAAACTGGATAATATTTTAATCACGTCTTGTTACATGCCTGATAATGGAAAAAGTTAAGATGTTAAAGATTTAGCTTATGAACAACTAAATACATTGCTGAATTTATATAATGATAATCCACATATACTAATGGGAGATTTCAATGCTCTTTTATAAGGTTTCGGTGATAATCCTGAAAATGCTTATGATAATAACATTAGACTATAAGAATTCTTACTATAAAACGATCTTGAGATAGTGAATGATAGCAACATTAATACATGTATTCACAAAGGAACAGGAAAAACGTATTGTAATGATTATATCATTATAAACAACCATTTGAACGTTAATTAGTTTGCAAATTTCACTGCTCATAATAATAGTTTATTTTCTGATCATATTCCAATCACTGTCGACTTTATCAATAATTCTATAGTATATTGGGAAAAGATAAATCAGAGAAAATATAAAATAAATAGGTTATAAGATGCAATAGATAGGCAAAAATATTAAGAATCTTTCCTACAAACTTATCTAGAATTCTTTTAAATAGATTAAGATAATCTTGAAGATTAATATGAATGCATCAAAAGTAATATTTAAGACAATGCTGATCAAACATTAGGTTCGTTTATTCCAGACTCAAATTATAACAAACTTCCTCGAGCTCTCACAAAGAAATATATAGAGGCAAAAAGAGCTAACTCAGAATATAAGGAAACTCACGTAAAATTTGGAAGAATAAACTAGCAAGTAACTAATCTTCATGAGGAAGCAAAAAAACTTTGGAAAGACTTCAAGTATAATCTATGAAAATTTAAAAAGAACAAAGCAAAAAAGAAATTTCTACTTCTTAATGGAGATTCTAAGGAAATTTTTTCACAAGCTAAGAAAATTCTAAATCCTTTGAAGAGAAATACTATGAACTTTAATTAAGAAATCAAAAATAAATTCATTGAATCATGGGAAAATTGTGTTTTTAACAAGCATTTTAATCTAACTCAAGAATAGATAAATCTTAGTAATTAAAAAATAGATAAAATATACGATAATATTTAAGAAATTAAAGATTATCCACTCTCGTATTTGTAAGGATTTGATCTTTTTACCATAAAAGAAATATAAGAAATTATAAAAGAAATTCCGAATGGAAAAGCAGCTGGTCCAGATGGAATAAAAGGCGAATTTCTGAAATATGGTGGATAATATTTATTAATAATTCTTCATTCTTTTCTGAATAATATGCTAAGACTTGGAAGAATCCCTTAGGAATTAAATATATATCGGTGATAATTCCAATATTTAAAAAAGGAAATAAAGATGATTGGAAAAACTGACTACCTATTTCTCTTATTAATACTATTCTAAAACTATATGATAAAGCTTTAACAAAAAAACTATACAATCTGATTTATTAGAGAAATTTGATTCACCCTTCATAAATGGGATTTATGAAAAACAGATAAACAACTTAATAAATTTGAATAATATAACAAATAATTGATAACTATCGGAAATGTGCTAAAGGTAAGACTAAATTGATAGCAACACTGATAGACGTTGAAAAAATGTTTGACTCAATAGAAAGAAGACTCTTGTTTGATTAACTTAAGAGAGTTAAACTACCACTTGGAATAATAATAGCATTAGAATCGTTTTATAAAAACCTAAATTCTTCATTTATCATAGATGGTAAGAGCACCAGAACTTTATAATTCAACAATGGAGTTATGTAAGGAAGTTCTCATGGACCAGTTTTAGCATTATTGCATTATGACATATTAATTAGATATCTGGAAAGTAAAAGTAACTAATTGGGATTTAAATGCCAGGATTCAAGTATTAGCTTCGCTTGTAGAGGATGGGCAGATGATCTTATTGTTCTTTCCAAATCTGCAAAGTAGATGTAGAATTTAATAAATGAAGCAAATAAAGTTTTTGTATGAACACATTTAAAGATTAATGTTACCAAATCCGAATGCATCTAATTTCTAAAGAAGAATCAGAAATAATAAATTTATAATTAGGAAATTAACCAATTGCTTAAAAAGAACAAGTAACATATTTAGGAGTTATTTTACATTAGAAGAAGAACTTAAATCCCCATTGCAAAGAAGCTGCATTTAAATATATAGCTGGAATGAAGAAAGCTGTTTTTTAACTGATGAGATATAAGAATGTAACTCCTTGACATTTTAAAACTTTATGTAGACTTTTTACATTACCTAAAGCAGAATATGGAGGAGACTTAGTACCATGAAGTATTCAAAAAGGAGTAACTGGAGTTCTGAACAGAATAGAATCAAGCATGAGATTAATTTCAAGAAAAGCTTTTTAAGTAGCAACTTCAACATTTAATGAATCATGTTATATAGACCTGAATTGATTACCCTTTAAGCACATTATGGCTATAAAATTCTTCAGATTCTACCATAAAATTAAATAAGAAAGTACTGATTTTCCAAGATCAACAATAGATTCTCTTTTCATTAATATATGGAAAAAAAGATTTCAATACTACGATTAAGTGTAGCAATTATCAGACCTTTATAATATCAATATGCAGAATTAATAGAATAATACCAATCTTAAAACTTTTACTAAACATGTAAGAGAAAAATACAACAATATTTCTACAAAGTAGCAACTAAAAAATTTATGAGGATGAAAACAGCTAAAGTATATACTGAATAATTTGGTAATCTTTAACAATTTCCACAAGTTACTTATACTAAATTAAACAAATAGTACAGACGAGAAATTATCAGTATATATAAACTTAGAACCTAAACTTATAATTTCCGTAAGGATCTTTAAGATCGTCATTAACCCATTGATAATCCCTTTTGTATGTGTGGAGAGTATGAAACTTTCGAGCATATCTTTAAATGTGTGTATTATTCTAATATAATGAATTGATTATCGGAAAAGATCGGAAATTATGACTTAAGGCGCCTTATACTATACGATCAAGAATATCTAAACTAATTTTCAAGGTCTAAATTGGAGTATTTAGACTTATAGATCAAAATATTTCATAAGAAGCTAATGACAAGAAGACTTGAGATTCTAGAAATGGAGAAAGCAAAAAAGGAAGAAGCTAAAGATGAATAGAAAGAAGAACTAATTAAAGAAAAATGATGAAATGTAAACAAGATTAAAAAACTATTTAAAAACATTTACTAACGTCTATAATTGAAAGAAGCAATTCTTGTAATTAAAGACGTCAAAAAACTCTTTTAGTTTAAATTTAATTTAATTTAATTTAATTAAAAAACTATTGAAAAATATTGAAAAATATTGAAAAATATTGAAAAATGGGGTTATAAATAGAAAATGTTATCAAGAACTGAAGATGATTTTTAGTGATAATCTATCATATATAAAAAAAGTTTTTTTTATTCATCTACGAAAAAATGGAAGCAGAGAACTGGTTGAAAGCTAGAAAAAGTTAAAAAGTTAAGATTTAAATATATTATTATAAAAAGTTTTATTGCCATTAAATAATTAAATAATTTTATTAATATTAATTTAAAATAGTTTAAAAAATTAATCTACATAAATAATTAAATAAAGAAATATAATCATAGTACTATAGTTATTTTCTAATAACTATAACAAGTTTAAATTAATTAATTTTTTTCAAGATTCTTAATCTAAAAATATAAAAAAGCAATACCCCAACTATTTTATATTTTTCATATATTTAAAGCATATATTTAGTTAAAAGATTGCTTTTTATTCCTATAAAAAAAAATTATATTTCTCTAATAATAATAATAAAATAATAATAATAATAAATTTGATTATAAAGCTCATAGCACTCGTTGGTACACTTCTTTTTCCATATTTCAATATATTTCTGTTTCTTCAATTAAATCTTCGGGTAATAGAAATTATTCTCTTTTTAATTACATATCTTCGTCATTTCCTCTATATTATCTCTTGTTCTTCTGTCTTCTATCTATATACACTTTGTTAGATCTTTATTGCAAAGCTTCTTTTATTTTTTCTTACAAGTTTTACTAAGTTTCGTTTCTAATTCTTTTCTTCTTAATCAAGTTTTTATAAATTTATAAAAATTATCCTTTTCCTACTATATAGTAATTCCATTATTTTAAATTCAATTTTATTTTCTATATATCCTTTTTCTAGTATAAATTTGATGTAGTCATTTATCATAAAGTTAGCTTTAGATTTTTTAACTCTTCTTAGGTTTTAATGAGTTTCTTGAATTTGGGCAAACCTCATATTATATCAAATAGTACAATCTTTATCTCTCTGCTCCTATACATAATTATCTTCCTTCTTTATATTCTACTTATTTTTCTATGATATGCCTTTCATTTTCTCTTGCATCATTACAGAAAGGGTATTGGCTTGTCACAATTAGGTGTCTTTTAAGCAATTCTAGCTCCCATTACATTTCGTTCTTATTCTAAATATGTAGCATATTTCTTCTTTTCTGTTTTTATTATATATCAGGTAGTTGGACGGCCCTATTACATATTCATCAAATCATGTCTTTCTATACTATAATGTTGTTGACATTTACTCCATTCTTTCTCATCTTTTATGCATATTCTATATTCTCAAATTGCATGATTAATGCTTTTCTTCCTTTTTTAATTATGATTAGCATCATCTATGAATATATCTTTGTCCGTAAATTTTATTCCTAATTTTATTTCCTTGCAATATTATTCTAATATAATGTATCTAACCTTGTCTTATGACGAATATTAAACTTTCTACTGTTTTTCCTTAGTTAACTATTAATCTGTCTCTTAATCTCAACTTTTTCTTTCACAAGTAATGTTTAAATTTCATAAACTACAGTTCATGTTCTAACATCTCATATTGTACTTAAAAAGGGATATCTATGTTCGTTCTTAAAGATTTTCTCCATATTATTTCTAATTGTTCCATCACATATTTTCCTACAGAATATTCGCAATTTTGGATCATTTCTGTCCCATAGCTGAAAACTGAGCTTACGAAAGTTTTTATCGTCATTCCTGCATTATATGGTCCATTATTCATTGCTATTTTTCCATGTATTTACATATTTTATGATACTTCTAATCTATTCTCCATATATTTTTTAATTATCCTCTTATCTTCTTATTAGCTGCTATTAATTCTGGTTTGTTTATTGTTAATTAAACTTCTCCTTCAAGCATCTCTAATTCTCTTGTTTGTAGTTTTTTTCTTTTTTGCTGCTTCTACCCTTCTGCATTGTTAGTCTGTGTGCCCTTTCAATTTGCATAGGCAGTAAATAATTTTACTGGGTGTTGTATTCTCATTTTGTTTCCGTTCAGTTCTATTACTTCTGGTATCTTCTTTGCTTCGTCTATATCCTTTAAATCTAGGTACATTACACTGCTACCTGTTAGTATTATAATGTTTTGGTATGTATGCTAAACCTCTCCTCTAGATTTTCCATATTACCTTCTTCATTATTTCCTTCATGTTTGAATATTCGTTTATTATGAAATATACTGTGCAGTTATGACTATCAAAGTATTCTAATTGGTTTCTTGCATAGATAGGAATTTTAACGCCTTAGAATCTTCATTCCCTGAAATATGCGAACTGCTATTATCTTTTTACATTGTTGATGACCAAATATACTATTCCGTTTTATTATACAATAAATTTGGCCATTTTTATTTGTACTCGCTCCATATTTGATTCCTAAACACTTGTATCACTTCTTAGTCCTATGGCCTTTTTCTTTATTAAATCAGTGTTTTCAGATTAGTGATTAAAATAAACTGCGGCTACCATATCTGATAGATCATCATAGGCATTTTAGTAGACTCTTACCATTTAGTCTTCAGAGACGTTAGCTAAAAAAAGATGTTCATCCTTTTGTTGAATTATTGCTTAGGCTGCGTATTTTTTTCCACTTAATTCCTTTCTTTTTTATACTCCTCCTTTTAGTGAAGTCTGTCCAATGATATTGAAATAGTTTCCCGTTGAGCGTGTTATTATTTCATGTTGGTTCAATAATTGAATTTTGTAGTCTGATGGTTGCATGATGAGTCTGGTTTGCATAGGTAATAAAATAATAATGAGTTTCTCAATATTAATGATTATATTTAATCTTTAAGACTATATAGTTTAATAGAAATAGTTAGTTTATGTAAGTTGTTGAAATATTAAATTTAATTTTGTCAAGTATATTTGATAGTATATTAGCATATGTATTTGTTCTGTAAATTAAATTTAACTTTTTAAAATTTCTTAAATAAAATTTGGAAAGATTATTAATTTAAAAACTTTCCAATTATGATTATCTAAATTTAAATGTTCCAATTAAAAAAAAGGATTGAAATATTTTAAATAACTAAATATTAAAGTTTTCTATAAGAAAATTTAAATTTTTTATAATTAAAAATAATTTTGAGCCTTGTTAAATGTTGCTTCTATTAAATAATTGTTTATTTAAATTTTATAACGATAAATATTTTAAATTTGGCAATTTTAGAACATTATATAAAATACTAACAATTGGTTTTTTTATTAATTATTTAAAACAAATAAGAAGATTATTTTTAATATCTATATTGAGATTTAATTTTAAATAAACGTTTATATTAAATAAAATTTTTAATTTATTTAAATAGTTAAATTTTCATACTTTAAAATGTTACTTTTATAATCACAAAAACGACAAGAGAAAGATTTTTAAATTTATTTATATACTAATAGCCTTAGAAAAATTGTTTTATTGATTAAAGATTTTTAAGGGAATACTTATGAAGATTTTTTGGTTTTGATAGGGATTTTAAGTAAATAATTATTGAAAATGCACTTGTTACACATGGACTACTTCCAGAAATTGATTAGCAGATCTTCTTTGTTATGTTCATAAAAAGGTGATTAGAGAAACATAGTGATGTCTTTCGTCGAAAGACTTTAGTTTATCATGATAAAAAGGTTAATTACTTGATTTTTAAATATTTGTCTAAGAAAGATTTTAATTTTAGATTTATATTAAAGATTAATTTTATAAATATAACTTGTCTATTTTATTTATATTCACTTTTAATTTGATTAGGTGAAATGAGGAGAGTGATATCATAAATAATTTAGCTGAAAGGCGAAGATTATTTAATTTAATTAGGTGAAATGAATATCTTAAGAGACATCTAATATTTTGTTAAATTTGATATAGAATAAAGAAAATTTTGGATGATAAAGAATTGAATTTTAAATATTTGTCATCTTTATAAAAATATAAATAATTAATTTTTAGATTTTTTTAAGTAAGTAAAATAATTACAAAAAGTTATTAATTTTAATAATGCTAATTATAATAATTAATATTTCAGCAACAATTATAATTCGTTAGAATATTTAATTATTATAATTAGTTTTATATAAATAAGCAAGTAGTTTATAAATGTTAA